>CM032059.1:15996112-16428563 GCA_018831715.1 Matsumurasca onukii
TAGGTAATTTGGGGCTATTGAAAGACACTAGAAAATACAGTTGGGTAGCTATCGTAGTTGTAAAAGAGACAGGGATTGATCTCTGGGTTGGCAAAACTATTTACAAAGTATTCTTTTAGTTTGCCCACTGTTTCAAAACCTGCGTTAACAGTTAGTTTGAGTCATATCTCTGTGTTCAGACAAAGCCCTTAGTCAGCTCCTTTCAAGATAAAGTAAGTAACAAACGTGACAACAACCCTTAGATGTCACAAAAGAATCCATTGTTCAACTAATGGTAGATTTTTGGTTGAATTACACGGTTTAATGGTAACAATGCCGATACAAAAGAACGTTTTATTCGAGGATTTTGAAAATATTTTCATGTGAGCAAAGCGTTGACTTTTACCACGAGTCTCTACAGATATATTGGATCTGTTTTTAATTATGAGCTGTTTTTGTAGCTTAATAAAGTAAATAACACAATCCATATGTAAGCCAACACCAAAGCTAAGATTTACTAAGATTTATAGAGGTATAGGAAAATCATTTATACATAGCATATACCAGCCAAGAAATATTATGTCTTGTACCTTTGAATGTGAAGTATTCTGCAGCAAAGCCAGGATATTGTCCACTGCCATCAGAAGTGAAAGTGATGCGAAGTGAGTTGCCCACAGACTTAAGAGAAGAAGGAGGTAGATTTGCAGTGTTGTTGTTAAACACACCATGTGCTTGTACAATACTGAGAGACTTCATGCTCGACACTGTCACATAGACGCACTGTAACATTCAACAGTTAGTTTGGGCCATACGAGTACTACCGTGTCCAGAGTAAGTCCTTGACCAGCTCCTACCGAGGTAAGTAACTAATGAACGTGACAACAACCCTAAGATATCAATTAAGATAAAAATTTCAATACAGGTTTATTTTAAATTTTTTACCATTCAATATTAGAGCTCATCCTACAAGATTTGAATTATATCTTTACGCGGCACTATCGGATGAGTATATTTAAACATACAAAATAATAGACAGTGAATCTCTAGATCTTCACCAAGAGAAATCGCTAATGATTTGTAAATGCGTTTACAGCAAGCGTGGGTTTTACTACATTATGACATGTGAGTGCTCTAGCGGCTAATCTTGGAACCACTTTACGTAACTACTATACTTACGTACTACTATACCTCCGTGGGAACTAAGGATATGCAAGTGCTTTTGCGGCAAACGCAAGAACTACTACACTTAATGACATGTGAGTGCTCTAGCGGCTAATTAGCTAGCCGCACTATCATCAGTCTACAATTGCCTAAATTATGATCAATGGCATTACAAGAAATGAGAATGCACAAAAGCAGCAGGTAAATATTATTATTATCTACGATGACGGCTTACGCAAGCATTAAGATGAAACCGTGTAAAAGTGAGCAGAATCCGGTGTAGAGGAGGAGCGATGATGTCCCAAGTACAGTTTGCATGTGTTGGATAATCATACGGATATCCGGGACTTGTAATGGTCCCTGTTAATGACGTTATCACACCCCCACAACCATCTGAAAAGGAACATTTTTGTTAAGAAGGGTTCGAAGTAATTTGAGTATATATTAGAAGGGAATTAAAGGAATAATAGAAAGGAAACCTGCAAGAATAACCTATGTACTAAAACATAAATTTAAAATTTTAAATTTACCTAAGTCTTCTACTTATATCTGACAGTAATAACTTCTATATGGGTTATAATAATGAATACTTTTCAACCCATATCTACTCATTAAATAATTATTGCTCCTCTTCAACAGTAATCAAACAGATTTTAATAGACTCTTTTGAATCATTAAAGCACCTACTATCGTGAGTTGTACCTATAAATGTAGAGTATTCTGCAGAAAAGCCAGGATATTGGCCGCTGTGGTCAGAAGTGAAAGTGATGCGAAGTGAGTTGCCCACAGATTGAAGAGAAGAAGGAGGTCGCTTTGAAGTATCATTGTTGAAAGCACCGTGTGTTTGTACAATATTGCCAGACTTTATGCTCGATATTGTCACATAATCACACTGTAACATTTTACCCACAGATTACACATAAAACATGATTGATGCTCATAAAAAAGAAAAGCGCACACTTAAATTTGGCTTGTACAGTAAATGAGAATACTTTTCAAGATGAGAGCTTACACAGGCTTCAAGATGAAAACGTGTGAAATTGAGCAGAATCCGGTGTTGAGGAGGAGCAATGATGTCCCAAGTACAGTTTGCATATGTTGGGTAGTTAGACGGATATCCGGGACTTGTGATGGTTCCTGTTAACGAAGTTATCACACCTCCACAACCATCTGGAAAACAACTCGTGACTGTTTAAAATGCTTCGGAATGATTGAAATGAAAACACTTACATGTAAACAACAGTATAGATAACACACCTCAAACCCATTATGAATGTTTATATATTTTTGTGGTAGTGGGGACTACAACACAACGAGGAAACTGGTGTAGAACGTGATGTATGCTTTATATATTTAGTTTGAATATCCCTGGCATTCCTGGAGCTCTTAGCAATTATCTAAACACTGATGGTTTAATTTAGCATCAAAAATGATCAAGAGCAATTCTCTTGAGCATTCTTATAAATACTTACGCCAACCCGATAGCTAATTTTTCCTCGGCTTTATATTCATTCAAGAGTAAAAATAATGAATAAGTTATACTAACCACTACTGTACAATGTATGGTGAGTTGTACCTATGAATCTAGAGAATTCTGCAGCAAAGCCAGGAAACTGTCCACTGCCATCAGAAGTGAAAGTGATGCGAAGTGAGTTGTCCACGGATTGAATAGAAGAAGGGGGTAGATTTGTGCTTGCATTGTTGAAAGAACCGTGTTTTTGTACAATCCTGCCAGACTTTATGCTCGATATTGTCACATAGTCGCACTTAAACATTCACCACAGAGATTACATTTATGACCTTATAATGAACTCAAGTCTAGGCTCTGATTCAACAGGACTAGATAGAAACATAAATGTATAGCTTTATCCTAGGCTTTCGGTATCACACCGCGTCATAAAACTACCACTATCGTTGTCAGACGTTTTGCCTGTAATGTAATGATATGGGGGCGTTCTAGTGGCAAACCTAAGAACTTTACATATCGATATATGAACACACTAGCGGCAAACCTTGAAACTACTTCACGCAATAACAGGCGAGAGCTCTAGTGACCAACGTGGAAACTACTTCACATCATGATAAGCGATCGCTAAAAAGCCTGGTTAAAATTCTTTAGCCAGCCGCGGTCATCAGGTTAAAACAGGCCAAATCATGAGCAATAGCTCACATGAAACGTGAATGTACAGTTTCCGCTCGCAATCGTATTATTATCTACTATGACGGCTTACACAGGTTTCAAGATGAAAACGTGTGAAAGTGAGCAGTATCCGATGTTGAGGAGGAGCGATGATGTCCCAAGTACAGTTTGCATGTGTTGGGTAATCATATGGATATCCGGGACTTGTGATGGTCCCTGTTGGAGAAGTTATCACACCCCCACAACCATCTGGAAAGAAAAAATTGTTATGAAGGGTTCGATGTAATTTGAGTATATATTAGAAGGGAATTAAAGGAATCATAGAAAGAAAATCTTAATTCTTAAGCCTTTGCGGCCGGTGTCATCATTAATATCTAAGGCTTCCGGTTTACACCGCGTCACAGTTGAAATATAAATATTGCTAAACGTTTCGACCTCGCTGTGGAGAGTCATCCTCAGTAGCTGGTTGACTGGCTGATCAAGGGGACTACAGAAAAGGTTGGTAAAATTCTGAAGAAACACAACATTCAAACTATATTCAAGCCTGCCAAAAACTCAAGAACTGTTGAAAGACCCGTCAAGGACAACATTCATCTTTGTACACCTGGAGTTTATGAGATACCTTGTAATTGCGGCTCAGTCTATATTGGTGAAACGAAGCGGCTAATCTCCACACGACTTCAAGAACACATTCGGCACACAAAACAAGAAGAAATAGAAAAATCGGCAATAGCAGAACACAGCTACAAGACAAAACACGGAATTGATTTTGACAAAACCAAAGTCTTGGTGAAAATTTCACTCTATTATCCAAGGAAAATTAGAAAAACTATAGAAATAATCAAACATGAAGACAACTTTAATAAAGAAGACAGCATAAAATTATCAAACAGTTTCTTCAGGAAGTCCTATTGAAACCAGCCAATCCAGTTCGACAACGAGCAACAAGCTCCGCCCACTTCGGCCAATCAGGTGACAGCCCCACCCACCACCGCTTGGGTATATAATAAGACGACACGGCCGGCCAATCCAGTCTAAGCCAGTCAACCAGCTACTGAGGATGACTCTACAGCGAGGTCGAAACGTCTATTAGTATGAGAGGGCTATCCAGAAAGTAAATTACGTTTTGGAATAAATTCTACGAAGAATAGGAAAATATTTTATTACATACATTTGAAAAGCCACACTAAAAATACTTACTTTTCTACATAATCGCTAAGGTTAATTTAAGCAACTATCATACCGATGGACGAGCTTTAAATTTCTTCGTCATACAATCCTGCCGCCTGTTCCTTCGACCATTTGTGACTTCTTCCTGCAGCCTTCATCATTGTCAAAACGCTGTGCGTTGCCAGCCACTTCTTCATCGTTAAACAAGTGGTAGTCGCTTGCAAGATCCGACTGTACGGTGATAAGGAAACAACTCCCACTCGTACGGTCACCCCATAATCTTCCTTATCGACATCATTTGCATGCATTTTTTTGTTTCTGAGGGAAATTTGTGTGTCTCCACTGCATTGACTGCAATTTTGTCTCACAGTTAACATGTTTCATCACCAGTAACAATCCGATTAAGTAGTGAATCGCCATATTTGTGGTAATGGTCCAAAAACGTTAACGCTGCACCCATTCGCTGATTTTTGTGATTTCATTAACTTTTTCCGCAAGTTCGGCATTCGCCAAGCTGGGTCTTTCACTCCTCGTTTCGTCGTGCACATTTATTCGGCCATTTTTAAAGCGAATGCTCCATTGACGCACTCCACCTTCAGTGATGGTATTGTCCCCTTACACTTCACAAAGCTGCCGATTTCATCGGTATACAGTTTTGCACAAAAACCTTATTACTACACGCACTATCAGCTGCGGATTTTCAATTGACAAAGACATTTCCAAGCGACACTGTGATAAAAAAGTACGACACAGACCTGAGAGTTGATCGAGTTGCAGACTGAACTGGGGAACAAACACATATCAAGATGGCCGCGTTAGCTTCGCCCCTAGCGGAGGTAACTGAAAACGTAACTTACTTTCTGGATAACCCTCGTATTTGTATTTCAACTGTGACGCAGTGTAAACCGGAAGCCTTAGATATTTATAGAAAGGAAACCTGTAAAAATAACCCATTTTCTAAAAACATAAATTTAAATGTTACCAAAGTCTTCTACATATATCTGACAGTAATAATTTCTATTCGGTTCATTAAAGAATACCTTTCAACCCATATCCACTCATTAAATAACTTTTGTTCCTCTTCAAGCGTGATCAAACAGACTTTTATAAACTCTTTTGAATCATTCAACCACCATCTATCGTGAGTTGTACCTATAAATGTAGAGTATTCTGCAGAAAAGCCAGGATATTGGCCGCTGTGGTCAGAAGTGAAAGTGATGCGAAGTGAGTTGCCCACAGATTGAAGAGAAGAAGGAGGTCGCTTTGAAGTATCATTGTTGAAAGCACCGTGTGTTTGTACAATATTGCCAGACTTTATGCTCGATATTGTCACATAATCACACTGTAACATTTAACACACATATAACATAAAACATGATTGCTGTTCTTAAAAAAGAAAACGCACACTTCAATTTTGCTTGTACAGTAAGTGAGAATATTTTTCAAGATGACGGCTTACACAGGCCTCAAGATGAAAACGTGTGAAATTGAGCAGAATCCGGTGTTGAGGAGGAGCAATGATGTCCCAAGTACAGTTTGCATATGTTGGGTAGTTAGACGGATGTCCGGGACTTGTGATGGTTCCTGTTAACGATGTTATCACACCTCCACAACCATCTGGAAAACAAATCATGACTGATTAAAATGCTTTGAAACGCTTAAAATGAAGACACTTACAATGATTTCCATGTAAATAACAATTAAAAACAATTATACGATTTATTTATTAGTCAGTTTACGAAAGAATTGTGTTGACTATAAAAACAAACAAAAAACAGTATAGATAACACAGTTCAAACCCGTTATGACAGTTTATATAGTTTCGTGGTAGTGGAAAACACAACACAACGAGGAAACTGGTGTAGAAAGTGATGTATGCTTAATTTATGTAGTATCAATATCTCTGACATTTCCGCAACAAGGAAGAGTTTGTGATAATTATGTAATCACATATGTTAATTTTACCTCAAAGGCTATATACTTGATCTTTTCTATAGACGTTTTACTAAAGAGTGTAGAGCACAACAGGTGTTTTGTCATGTATGACTAAATTGTTTTAAATTCATGCCACCGAAGTTCGAGTTTTTTTTAAACTTTGATCTTGTATTGTATTAATTTTTGATAACTACTACTTTTCGAATTTAATTTACCATGCAAAGGTTTGTTTTCAGTATGAGTTTTCGCAGTTTAAATGACTTTTCTGATAATTCTTCTATAATTTTCATATAATATTGAATACAGTGAAACTTCCTACATAAACACTAGGCCTATACGTAAGATTTCCTTCGGTTGATATTGATTCAAGAGTAACAGTAATACATAAGTTATACTAACCACTACTGTAACCGGGAGTTGTACCTATGAATCTGGAGAATTCTGCAGCAAAGCCAGGAAACTGTCCACTGCCATCAGAAGTGAAAGTGATGAAGTATATTGTCTACGGATTGAATAGAAGAAGGAGGTAGATTTGTGCTTGCATTGTTGAAACCACCGTGTTTTCGTACAATACTGCCAGACTTTATGCTCGATATTGTCACATAGTCGCACTTAAACATTCACCACAGAGATTACACATGACTTTACCATGTTTTCAAGTATATGCTCTGATTCAACAGGACTAGATAGAAACGTACTGTATTGATTGAGTTGCTGAAAATGCTTCACCTAACAGCTAGGCACTGCAGTTTTGTCTTACATTCAATTATATTTTACCAGGCATTTATCGGTTGAGCAAATTCAATCCTACAAAATAACAATAAGAGAATATTAAAGTCTTCACTTGGCTGACTTTGGAACTACTTCACGTAGTTTTAGGCAATCGCTATAGCGGAAACCCTGAGAACTACTACACTGAATGATCTGCAAGTGCTCTAGCGGCTACTTCGGAACCACTTATTTATTTATCTATTCCAACGGCAATGCCATTTTAACAATAACATATACATATGATGGTGACATGCAAATACATTGAGTGATATACTAATTGTTTATACATGCATGTTACAGATCCAACAAAATTGCTGAAGTGATATGAAGAAGTATATAAATATAAAGTGAATAAACTGTAAACACTGGATAACACTACTAAATAAACTATGAAATATATAACAGCACGTGATAATAGAATGGTACAGCAATTACAATGAATACAAGCAATACAATAAATAATATATAGACTATAAATTGGACAAAGATAATAAACTATGAAATATAGTTAACAAATGGCGAAAGATATATTATATAATATACATGCGTGGTTGTTTGTTTAGTGACTAGAAACAAGAAGGGTTAGGGCCGTGATGGTAGTTGGAGGGAATGAGTGTTTTAGAGAGGAAGACTGTGGTTGGAAGAAGGGGCGTTTGAAAGGAGGTGATCAAAGATCCAGAGCTCTTGATGCTGACAGAGCCATCCATTTTAGTCTAAGAGACTTGAGGCTGATGCAGAACAAATCGACTTCATTGGGAATAGAGATTCCGATTCGATGTAGACGAGCCATGGGTCCTAACTTCAAGTAGTTCGTCCGGTAGTAATTGTGCGCGAAAAGGTCGGTTGATCTGGTTGTTCGAGGGACTCTGAAGTCTATCATAGCTAGAAGATCTGGACAATCAAGAGATCCATTGACGATCTTGAAGAGGAAGGCCAAATCAGCAAAATCACGACGGACGGCTAGAGGACACAGGTAAAGTTGTCTCATCAAATCATCGACTGGCACCATGGAGAAGGGCATACCCAGTCTTGTTCCAATGAGTCGGATGAATCTTCGTTGAATTCTCTCAAGTCTGATCATTTAATAGAGATAAAAAGGTTTCCATATGACGGAGGCATATTCCAAAAATTGGACGAAGCAGGGTTTTGTACATGATTGCGATGGAGTACACCGATAAACCACTCCTTGCTGCTCTAATTACTTCTAATTACTTCTAATACCCAACAGTCGATTGGCCCTGCTGCAGATCAAGTCAATGTGCTGGTCTGGGGAAAGTGTTCGAGTGAGATGCACTCCAACATCCTTAATGACTTTATCATTCTGTAGTTCTTCGCCTTGAATGTTATATCCGATCTGAAGAGGGATTTTGCCACTGTAAAATGACATCACCATACTTTTGTTAGTGTTGAGCTGCATGGAATTTTCTTCACACACCATCAAGGGACCTGTAGAACAAAAATGTCTTCGATGTCCTTTATCCTGCCAAACAGCTTAATATCATCGGCAAAGATGAGAAAATTACACTCGATGACTCTGCAGACGTCGTTTATAAACAGATTAAACAGATAAGGCCCCAGTAGAGAACCTTGGGAAACCCAGATTTGACATAAAGGGGTCAGAGTACCCACCTCCGAATCTAACTATGGATGATCTGCCAGTCAAATAGCTTCTAATCCAAGATAGGAGAGGATCAGAAATCCCGTAAGATTCAAGCTTAGAGACCAGGAGAGTGGCTAACCTTGTCGAACGCCTTACTGCAATCAAGGTAGACAGCATCAACTTGAGCATAGTTGGCAAAGGCTGACAAAATAAATTCTTCATATTGAACAAGATTAGTAACTGTAGAACGTCCACTGGTGAACCCATGTTGCTGCGGGATTAACACAGTAGAGATAAGAGGCTTTTAGCTTTCCAGGACGATTGCTTCCAGTATTTTTGAAACTGGTGACTGAATGGTAATTGGCCTGTAGCAGGATGCAGAGTCTCTTCTGCCATCTTTGAAGATTGGGACGACGTAGCTTTTTCAGGGTAGATGGAAAGAACCCTCCTGAAGACTTAAATTGAAAAAATGAGACAGAGGAGTTATCACATAGCAGATCACTGCAGCGACGAAGAATGACGGGTGGAATGCAATCGGGTCCTACTCCCTAGAAATGTCCAGAGCGTCGATCTTTTTTTCACTTCATCAGGACTACATCTTATTTGATAAAGAGGAACATTATTATTTCTCAGTGGAAAAACTGGGGATTTTGAATTGAACCACTTGACGTATAGATAGACGAGCTCTCTCGCCAGTACTTGGAACTACTACGCCTAATGATGTGCTTTTGCGGCAATCGCGTGAACTACTACACCTAATGACATGTGAGCATTCTGGTGGTTAACCTTGGAACTACTTCACGGAAACCATAGGAACTATAGTTAGCGCCAACTAGTATGAAGCGCGACTTGCGCATGCGCGTAGATCACTCTTCCCTTTCCTATCCGCTTAGTACAGTCGGTGACAAGCAAACCTCGCTGTAGCTGTCACAACAAATACAAATAACCAAACCTCATCTTGTTGTTTGCCTGCATTTAAACAGAAGTTTGGATTTAGCTTTAAAATTATTGCAAAACAACTGTTAAAAATAATAACACAAAATCAATCATACTGAATTCAAACGATCAAAATACATAATTATTTCTGTTAAAGAAACAAGATAATTTAAATAGTTGCTGTTTGTAAACAAACCGCCATCCTGGATTCTGTTGGAACAGACTAAACTAAGCCGCGAGAGGAAAAGTGGTGGAGCTACGTCACAGCTGTTTATACTCCCCTCTCCGGGATTCATCCTAATTGGCGCGGTCTGTACATTAATGTAATGCTATGGGAGTACTCAAGTGGCAAACCTAAGAACTTTACATATCGATATTTGAGCACACTAGCGGTAAATCTTGAAACTATTTCACGCAATAATAGACGAGAGCTTTAGTGGCCAACGTGGAATATACTACACATTATTAGGCTATATGCGAACGCTAAAAGCCTGGTTAAAATTCTTTAGCCAGCTGCGGTATCATCAGGAACACAAATAATGATAAATGCCCACATGAAATGTAAATGTACAATTTCTGCTCTACGATGACGGCTTACACAGGCTTCAAGATGAAAACGAGTGAAGTTGAGCAGAATCCGGTGTTGAGGAGGAGCGATGATGTCCCAAGTACAGTTTGCATGTGTTGGATAATCATACGGATATCCGGGACTTGTAATGGTCCCTGTTAATGACGTTATCACACCTCCACAACCATCTGGAAAGGAACATGTCTGTTAAGAAGTGCTTAAAATAATTCAAGTTAATATTATAGGATGGTTAATAATAATAAAAATTTTTAGATTACATGCATTAAGAATATAAAACAATTAAAGTGTTTCTAGTTTGTTCTATATTTATGGGAATCATTTATTGTTTACTATTACGAAAGAACACCTCTTAGTTAGTCAGACTTTAAGACCCTGTAGGTACTGTAGGAACTCTTTAAATCCTGTAAGTATTTTTACGGTATTTATCATGTAACTAATAGGCTCATTTGAATCATTGAAGCAATAACTATCATGAGTTGTACCTATAAATGTAGAGTATTCTGCAGCGAAGCCAGGATATTGGCCGCTGTGGTCAGAAGTGAAAGTGATGCGAAGTGAGTTGCCCACAGATTGAAGAGAAGAAGGAGGTCGCTTTGAAGTGTCATTGTTGAAAGCACCGTGTGTTTGCACAATATTGCCAGACTTAATGCTCGATATGGTCACATAATCACACTGTAACATTTAACACACAGATTACGCATAAAACATTATTGCGGTTCGTAAGATAGAAAAACGTACACTTCAATTTGGCTTGTACAATAAATGAGAATATTTTTCAAGAATATTTTTCAACATGCATGAACTTTAATTTAAATTCAACCCATAATAGCGGCGCATCAGTAGCAGTAGGGATTTACTGCTAAAAGAAGTGGATCAAACTAAAAATTTAGGTCTTTTATAGATACATCCCTTATCTTGGGACTCCCACGTTGATCACGTTTGTAAAAGATTTCTTCTGGAGTTTTCTCTTCAGGCAAGTGATAGATTTCTGTACCATAGATACTCTTAAGGTTGTTTACTATGGACCCATGCAATCGCATTTGTCTTATGGGATTATATTTTGGGGTGACCGTGCTCAAAAAAGGTTGTTAAGAGCATTTATTCTACAAAAACAGCAATTCGTGAAATTTGCAATCTAACTTCAAAGGCTACATACAAAGAAGACTTCAAAAATTTAAATAGACTTACATTGCCTTCAGTTTATATATTTGAAACAATTTCATACTGTGTTGGCAAATGTGATTTAGTCTAAGGTTCACAATCCATATGTTCACTGTCACAATACAAAATAATATGTATTGTACAGACAAGAAAACCCAGGTTGCAAATATTTGAAAAATTACCAATACAAGCAGGCATCAAATTTTAAATAACTTCCAAAAGAAATAATAGAAAATTTGCCAGATTCAGCTTTATTTAAAAATAAATTAAGAAAACATTAATTGCAACTGGCTTCTTACTCAGTAGGAGAATTTATGGAACATACACAAAGGTTTAGTTGTAATTTTATTTTATCATCAATATAATAATTAAATACTTTTATTGGGGTTTGTTTCAAATTTATTTTGTTCTAGTTCACCTTATGTATAGGGATAGTTGTCATACAGCTTTTTATATGATAAATATTATTATTACCAGTGGCTTCGTTAACTTGTCGCTGTTTGTTATTCACCCATCTATTCCATACTAATAAATCATATTCATTTCATTTGCTACTAGTCAACACAATTTCCATAATTGTTTTCTGAATTTAAAATAAAATAAATAAGATGAGAGCTTACACAGGCTTCAAGATGAAAACGTGTGAAAGTGAGCAGAATCCGGTGTTGAGGAGGAGCAATGATGTCCCAAGTACAGTTTGCATATTGGGTAGTTAGACGGATATCCAGGACTTGTGATGGTACCTGTTAACGAAGTTATCACACCTCCACAACCATCTGAAAAGGAACATGTCTTTTAAGAGGGGTTCGAAGTATATATTATTATTATACTATATATTTAAGTATATATTAGAAGGGAATTGAGGGAATCTTAGAAGAAGACATGTACAAATAACTAATTTAGTAAAAACTTCAATTTTAAATTTTACCAAAGTTTTCTACGACTCCTTTAAATAATTGAAGCACCATCTATCGTGAGTTATACCAAAAAATGTAGAGTATTCTGCAGCGAAGCCAGGATATTGTCCGCTGTAATCAGAAGTGAAAGTGATGCGAAGTGAGTTGCTCACAGATTGAAGAGAAGATGGAGGTCGCTTCGAAGTGTCATTGTTGAAAGCACCGTGGGTTTGTACAATGCCGCCAGACTTTATGCTCGATATTGTCACATAATCACACTGTAACATTTAACACGCAGATTACACATGTCCTTATCATGTTTTAAATTTAACGCTATGATTCGACAAGTCAAATAATACGTAGTTGAGATGAGTCAAACTGTTAGAGATGAGTTTCAGAAAATGCTTTAGGTGGGCCTCTTTACATCTCATACCGTACTTAAGAAATAGCGACTCAGTAGAAAGGTTCTTACGTTGTATTATATTTTTTGAGAGTTCTACCTTGTGACACTCAAGAGTTTTGAGGCCACGATGTAGCATTCAACGCAATAAAACTTGTATCGTCACTATATACGTAGGAAGCGCTCTGGGGGCACACGCGGGAACTACCTCACACAATGCTATACCAGCGCTCTAGCGGCAAACATAGAAACTACCTCACACAATGCTATACAAACCCTCTAGTGGCAAACGTGGGAACAACTACACACAATGCTATACAAACCCCCAGTGGCAAACGTGGGAACTACACACAATGCTATACAAACTAGTGGCAAACGAACTACTACACACAATGCTATACAAACTAAAGCATTACTAAAGCATTTGATTTAGTGGACTTGCATATTCTCTCGCACAAGTTAAAGTCATATGGAGTTCGAGGGAGAAGCTTAGACTGGTTCAGAAGTTTTCTGGTAGACAGGAAACAAATTGTAAAAATAAAACAATCACTTTCAAATCACCTCTCAAAATATGGGCGTTCCGCAAGGAGGTGTGCTTGGTCCTATTTTGTTCGCAATTTATATCAATAATCTTTTATTCTTAGAACTCAAATAAAAAATTTTTGCTTTTGCTGACGACACCTCTTTAGTATGTAATTCAAACTCATATGAGTTATTAGAACAAACCCTCAACAATGATTTAACTTTGATCTCACAGTGGGTTATACAAAATAGATTGATTATCAACACTTCGAAGTCTAATGCTTTAATCTTTTCATATAAACCCCACCTACTAGAAGCGTTGAAGGCAGATTTCAACTTGCGATGTCACGTTCATCAATGTATCTATGACTGCTGCTGCGAACCGATTAAAATTGTAGATTCAGTAAAATACCTCGGACTCCATAGACTCAGATTTAAGATGGCGCACTCACATTGACCAACTAAGTAAAAGCTACGTAGGATAAATTACAATCTTTTTCACATCCGACATTTTTGACTCTAAGCTCATGCGCATTGTACTTAGCATGGTTTGAAGCTACTTACGTATGGAATAATAGTACATTGGGGAGGAACCTTTCCTACTAATCTAAAACCAATTGTAACTGTGCAGAAACTAGCTTTAAGAACAATTTGTGGTGTAAGAAAGTATGACTCTTCAGCTCCCTTATTTCCGTTTCTCGATGTTTTAAAGTTTAACCAAATATATCTTTATAGTATTTTAAATTTTCAGAAAAAATTCGATAGTCTTTTCAGAAGTATACAAATATTTAGACCTACTAGAAATTATGAGGAGAGAATGATAGTGAGTCCTGCTTTCATGAAAGACACTAGTAGAAAGCAATGTCACAATAAAGTTGTAGACATTTTCAACCGTAACTTTTGTAAATTAAAAGATATTCCATTTGATAGAAATGAGTTGTTTAAGTCAAGGATAAAAACACTAATAAACAATAATGATACCCGGAATTTTAAAATGATTTGTGTTAGTTTAAGCTTGAAAGAAGGTAAAGTTTTGAAATTATTTTAACTGTTTAAATATAGAAAGTAGTAGTATAAGATAAGACTGATAATGGACCTATTTTTAAGTGATTATAAATAATTTAGCTGTAACGACAACCGCGCGTGTTGTACAACACATGGTTGTTCATGTACAATGTAAACCTTGAATCTTTGTTAATAAAGAATTTTGAACTTGAACTTGAACAAACCTCTAGTGGCAAACGTAACTACTACACACAATGCTATACAAACCTCTAGTGGCAAACGTGGAACTACTACACACAATGCTATAAAAAAAACCCTCTTAGTGGCAAACGTAGGTGTGATATAACCAGCTGTTTATATTTATATAGTTGTTGTTTGAGTTGAGTTAGTTTTCAATGTTTATGTTGTTCTAAAAATACACTTAAATATTATCTTAGTAAAATGTTAAAATCTATAATTTATTACTGGTGGCAGCGGTCAAAAGATAAAATAAGACCATATATACTATAAAATCTCCTACACTACATACATAATGGATTTAAAAGCACCATCTCCTTTAAATTTAAATAATAACATTTGATGAATGGGCTAGATTCAAACAAAAATTTTTCCTATACTTAGAAGCGACTGAGAAGTCTAAAAATCTGGAAAACTAAAGTTGCCTTACTTTTGTGTTTATTGGGAAATGATTGTCTAGACATTTTAATAACTTTAAACTATCTGACACAAATAAGGATGATTTAGATTTTGTGGTTAAATGTTTTGATGAATATTTTGAGCCAAAAGTAAACACTGTCGTAAATAGATACATTTTTAACATGAGGCAAACCTAGAAGAAACGCTGTAACCAAACTAAAAACTCTGCTGTGCCAATTTAAACAGACAGCTTGATTAGAGACTTATTAATAATTGGTACTAAAGATGTTATGACTAAAGAAGGATTACTTGTTGATTCTGATCTAAATTTAGACAAAGCAGTTCAGTACTGTAAAGCTAGGGAAGAAAGTAAAAAACAAGTAAAAGTTATAGAAGAACTAAATTTTTCCAAGCAAGTTGACCAATCTAGTCCTGAAGTAAATAAAATTTGTAAGAAAAATGAAAGTAGGTCTACTGATGAAAAACTCTTTAAAGCAGTATGCTCTAAGTGTAAAACTAGCCACAGCTACCGAAACTGTCCCGCTTGGGGAAAAAGATGTGCAATCTGTAAAAGGCTAAACCACTTTGCTAAAGCTTGTAAGGAATCGAGGTTGAATTCAATAGACACTGAAGAACTCGAGCCAGGTAAAAGTTCAGCTGTTTGTACAGAAAATCCAGTAAGTATAGAAACTGTTGTGAGTGTAGATTCTGTGAGTTCTTGGACTCAAAAACTTATTGTAAATGGAATAGAACTGACTTTTAAACTTGACACTGGCGCAGATGTCAATGTCATACCTTACAGAATGTATCAACAAATTGCTCCTAATTCAAACATATGTCCTACTGGTAAGTGTCTCAAGTCCTATAGTGGACACGACATAAATGTTTTAGGAACATGCCTACTGAACTGTACCATAAATGGAAATAAAACAAATACCTTAGAACAATTTTATATAGTTAGAGGTGAAGCTTGTGCTATTCTAGGTCTTCCAACGTGTAAAAGCCTGAACCTGATTACAAGAATAAACGAAGTTGTTGATCAAAATAAAACTGTATTCTCTGAATTTCAAGATGTGTTCAGTGATGTTTTGGGGAAGTTACCAACCACGTACGACATTAAATTGGTGGATGATGCCATTCCTAAAGTTAATTCTGCTAGAATAATACCTAAAGCACTAAACGATTTAGTTAAATTAGAAATAAATAAAATGGTTAACAATGGAATATTAAAAGAAGTAAGTGAACCAACTGATTGGGTCCACCCCATAGTAATTGCGAAAAAACCAAATGGAAAAGTTAGAATTTGCATAGATCCCCGAACATTAAATAAATATATAAAAAGGGAACATTATAAAATGCCTACTTTACAAGAGATTTTCTCGCAACTAGACGGAGCAAAATACTTCAGTGTACTTGACGCTTCATCAGCGTTTTTGCAGATACCTTGACAGAGGAAATATGTGCAATAGCGACCCGTTTGGCCGATTTCGATACTGCAGGCTACCCTACGGACTGAATAGTGCACCAGAGGTTTATCAAAAAGCTATGGATCTAGTAATATCAGGTTTAGATGGAGTGATATCGTACATAGATGATATATTGATATTCGGTAGTACTAAAGAAGAACATGACACTAGACTGAAAGAGTTTCTAACCAGAGCAAGACAGTTTGGACTAAAGTTGTCTAGAGATAAAAGTCAAATATGCGCTGAAAGTGTCGTTTACTTAGGTCACAAGGTGACTTCACAAGGAATATCCGTAGTAGAATCAAAGTTAAGCAATACAAGACTATCCAAGCCCAAAAGACAAATATGACCTTCAAAGATTTTAGGTATGGTTACATACATTGAAGATTTATAAATAATCTTTCTGACAAAACTGGAATTTTAAGAGCACTTTTGAGTAAAAATAAAACCTTTGAGTGGACAATTGAAGAGGAAAAATATTTTGTTGCGTTAAAAGAAGAAATCATAAAAAGTCCTGTGTTGGCCTACTTTGACAGTAACAAGAAATCAGTGCTATCTGTGGACGCAAGCAAGTATGGACTTGGTGCAGTCCTTCTTCAAGACAGTCACCCAATAGGCTATAGTTCTTCTGCCCTTACAAGTACTCAACAACGGTATAGCCAAATCGAAAAGGAACTTCTGGCAGTTGTTAATGGTTGTAAAAAGTTCCACTATTACCTATACGGAACACAATTCACTATAGAAACAGATCATAAACCTCTAATTGGTCTTCTGGGGAAACCTATATCAAATCTGTCTCCCCGACTTCAAAGAATGGTTATGGAATTAGTGAGATACAACTTTAAATTGGTTCATGTTCCAGGCAAGAAAATGTTCATAGCCGATTCTTTATCTAGAGCTCCTACAAACGATAATATAAATACAGATTACCTTGAAAACGGTGCTGAGGTTGTGTACTCCTTAGTAGTTTATGCCAATGATGATATAGTTCAAAAACTTAAATCAGAAACAGGAAAAGATTGTGAGTTACAAAAAGTAAGATATTACATCGAACATGGATGGCCTGAGCACAAAACTAATGCTGATAAAGAAGCTCATCTGTTTTGGGACAACCGATATGAGTTACACGAGTTTGAAAATATGATTTATTTAGGAAATCGTCTAGTGATTCCCAAGAGCCTTAGATCTAATATTCTGTCTCAGATTCATGCTTCTCACCAAGGAATAAATTCTTGCCAGAGTCGAGCAAAAATGGCTTTTTATTGGCCAGGCTTAATGAAAGATGTTAATACATTAGTTAATAACTGTAATATTTGTCAAGCATATCAGAGGTCTAACCCTAAAGAACCTCTTAAACCTTATACAGTACCTGAACATCCATGGGAAGAAATCGGTGTTGATTTCTTTAAAATCAAAGGAAAAGAGCACATGCTAGTGATTGATTATCACTCAAAGTTTGTTGAAATTAAAAAGATGAATACAACAAATGCCGAAGCTGTAACAAGTAATTTAACACAAATCTTCAGATCTCATGGTTTGCCAAAGAAAATTCATTCTGATAATGGCCACCCTTCGATAGCCTAAAGTTCGCATCTTTTGTGAAAAACTATCAAATAAAACATGAAACATCTTCTCCCTACTACCCTAGATCAAATGGCATGGTAGAAAGAGCCATTCAAACCTTAAAATCTATGCTTATAAAAACTATGAATTCTAATGGTGACTTGAACTTAGCTATTATTGATTATAATAATACCCCTAAAGATCACCTGAAGGCTCCTTCCCAGATGTTGATGGGGAGACTTATGAAAACTGTCATTCCAGTTCCCAGAGAAGTCCTCAAACCACTCTTCCCCACTACTGATACCATTCAGAAACTCAGGCAAAAGCAGAGGGAACAAAAATACTATTACGACAACGGCTCCAAGGGTTTAAGAGAGCTAAAAGACAACGAAGCTGTATATATGCAAAATGGAAGAAGAGATTGGATTCCAGGAAAGGTTGTGAAGAAACATGAGATGCCAAATTCTTATATTGTTGAAACGGCAGACGGGACGTATAGGAGGAATAGACTACACCTAAGACCAGCCCATGGAAACAATATAATCATGCAAGACCAAGTACACACACCGATGTGCGAACAGTCCATTCACACAAGGCCTCAAAGATTATCGAAGCACCCAGCAAAGTACAAAGACTTTGTTCCTTGAAAAAAAAGGGCGTGTGATATAACCAGCTGTTTATATTTATATAGTTGTTGTTTTAGTTGAGTTAGTTTTCAATGTTTATGTTGTTCTGAAAATACACTTAAATATTATCTAGTAAAATGTTACAAACCCTCTAGTGGCAAACGTGAACTACTACACACAATGCTATACAAACCCTCTAGTGGCAAACGTGGGAACTACTACACACATGCTTTATAAAACCCTCTAGTGGCAAAGTAGGAACCTACACACAATGCTATACAAACCCTCTGGTGGCAAACGTGGGAACAACTACACACAATGCTATACAAACCCTCTAGTGGCAAACGTGGGAACTACTACACACAATGCTATACAACCCTCTAGTGGCAAACGTGGGAACTACTACACAATGCTATACAAACCCTCTAGTGGCAAACGTGGGAACTACTACACACAATGCTATACAAACCCTCTAGTGGCAAACGTGGGAACTACTACACACAATGCTATACAAACCCTCTAGTGGCAAACGTGGGAATTCATACACTAAATGCCTTGCCAACGCTCTAGTGGGACAAATAGTTACTGCTTTACACAATGATATAAATGTTAATATGATCTACGATGACGACTTACACAGGCCTCAAGATGAAACCGTGTGAAAGTGAGCAGAATCCGGTGTTGAGGAGGAGCGTTGATGTCCCATGTACAGTTTGCATATGTTGGATAGTTAGACGGATATCCGGGACTTGTAACGGTCCCTGTTAGTGACGTTACCACACCCCCACAACCATCTGAAACAAAAAACGTTACACATGGGTTCGGCACTCCAGAATTGGATTTAGGAATACTTAAGTAACAAAAGCCTGTATTAAATATGTGTACAGCATGCTTTGTTTAATCACCAGGCACTTTTTCCAACAGACAGCTAAGACACCAAAAGTAACAAGAAATTCGAAAACTCCATTGCAGATCCCGAAATGTTGTGATCTTGCTCACAAATGATAGGAAATGTTCACAGTAATATTTAAAACTCTAAAACTATCCCAGCATGTATTTTAAGATGGTACTATGTGAAATCGTCAACAACAAACCTTAAACAAAGAACTAAGACGTAATTTAAAAATTACTTCGTATAACAGTTAGCGCCAACTAGCAAGGAGCACGACTTGCGCATGCGCGTGGATCACTCTTCCCTCTCCACTTCGCTAAGTTCAGTCCACAACAAGCAAATAACTGGCAAACCAAAATTCAAATTGCTGCTATTTGTAAACAAATTGCCATCTTGGATTTTGTTGGAACGTACTATTCAGGGTGTCACAAAAACGTGTAACGCGCTATGCGGATCCGGATTCTACACACAAAAGTAAGTAGAAAATGTCTTGTAACATTTTTTTTTATTTCGGCTTAGATTAGTCGTAATCTACAATTTTGAATTTTTTTTAAATAACTGATAATTCTACAACCCTTTGAAATTTGTTTTTAAACTTGGTGTGATTCTCAACAATTGTTTTTCTAATAACATTTACCAAATGTATTTGATCTAACAAATCAAATTACAATATAAACATTTTAAAGTAAAATTCTATTTGATTCCATTTGACTTTTTTGCTAGTTAAATAGTTAAATTATTTGAGCCCCTTGTCATCAACTGTAATGCTGTGATTTTTCTAAAGATATTGCAGGTTTAAATAAAGAACTCGGTTTTCTACACAAAAGAAGCAGTGATGAATTTTGAAACACTTTGAGTTCCAAAACCACGAATAAAATCATACAGATAACTATAATGCAGTTCTTACGGTTCTCACGCGTCAAAACATCACATTAATTAGCTTGAGATATTTCCAAAATTTTATATTGAGTACCATCTTCAGTCGCTAATTGGTTGGAACCAATAAGCGAATCAGTGGCTGAAGATTGTACTCTACAGAGAGATTGAAATGTCTCAAACTAATTATTATGATGTTTTGACAAGGTGTGAACCTGAAGAGCTAGATTATAAATGTGACACCGGCCGCGAAAACCTAAGAGTTAAAAGCATACCTGCTGGATTCGTAGAAATCAGAAATAGTAAAATTGAAAGACCAACGTATACTTGTAACTTGCAAGCCAACATCGTTCTTTCTGAACCACTCACACCGTTGAACAAAATGACACTACTCGAACTGTAAGCTTAGGGAGAATGTTTAGCCTTATCATGAAGAGTTTCCTTAATTTTGGTAATGATCCATATAATTGAGTTATCTATTATGTGTCCACAGAAGTTGCAATCATAACTGTAACAGTCTATGAGTAGATATTCACCTTCATTCGCGCGTATTCACAGTTATACATTGGCCTTTCCCGATAACATATATCTAAGTTAAAGGTTATAAAGGACATATATGGAAACCGAATAGATAACCTACTGATTCGGTAATATTATGTTATTTTATCATCCATTTGATAACCAATTTACTGACGATTATCCGGGGTTGTCTATCTGGGCCACTGGTCAGAGAAAACTATAATTAACACGGTGAACTGGGCCAATGGTCACTACAAGGGTCTGTATCGAACTGAGCCAGTGGTTGACGTAGGGGTTGTGACTGGGGGAGAGTTGGAAGAGCTACTATTGTAGTAACGGTAACTTTATAATGTTAGTTGTTATTATTAGCTTAGCCACCAACATGGAAAAAACTATACAAAAAATACAGTATATTACACGCACTAAAAAAAAAAACTCCAGGATGATAAATATTGAAAGCGGAGAAATACAAGACAAGATAAATGACTTTGAGAATATATGATGAATTATTAAATCCTACATCCCCTTGTCGGAACGATGTAGCCTAGAATAAGACAGATGATGCTTACAACAGGTTATCTTACATCCTCTAGACATTTGTCAATTGTCAACTTTTACATTTCTTAAATATGTTGAACGTTCATAAATACATTGTTGAAAATTGAAACAGGTTTAATTTACTGTCAAAAGTTTAAATGACTAGTCAGATCTAGGTAAACATTGTACACATTAAACAATTACAATAATAACGTAACATAATCGTTTATTTAAAATTTTTCAATACAACCTTTTTTATATTAAAATAAAACCTAACATATAAACCCCCCTTAACCTTCTCGATTCGAGGTTCGGAATCACGTTAAGGTTGGTCCATTCCTTAGTTCAATGGGTTAAAAATGAATGCTTTAATCTTGGGTAGAGTCGGCATTCGTTTGTAACAAGACTACATCCATCAAAACACTCATCACACTCACCAGTCATTTCAAGTTAATCTTACAATACCCACTAAGAGTGGTCGATGCCTCAAATCAAAGTATATTGAAAAGAATGTCCTTCAATATGCATTTAATACAACGTTTATACAAATAGTAAAAATTTTAGTACTTTTGAACGGAGCCTAATTAAAAATAGCTCTTAAATATTTTTAATTTCAAACATATATTGTAAAACTGTAAAAAGAAAATTCAAGAAAATAAAGGCATTCTTATTCTTATAAAGCTGATACGGAACTGCTTTCAGTTCATAGCACGTAATAAAGAGAAAGTCTCAAAGTTGTGAAAGTTGCAAAGCTTAACTGCTTTACAAAGAGGATATTGTTACATTTTAGTATTTACCGAACATTCTTTTATAAAGACTAACTTACTCAAGTACAGAACTGGCATCCTGGTGTATACTTGTTCTGTTTGGTAACAGACGTGTGTGCAAGATAAAAAGTCAATATTTGGTAGTGTTAAACAAGAAAGGAACTTGTACAACATTGTGTTTTTGTAAATCTACTCAGCTGTCATATGGAACAAGGTTGTGGGGAGGATGTTCAAAAATTATATTTGAGAGGCTTTTTAGGTTGCAAAAGGAAGCTATTAGAATAATTTCAAAAGCAAGTTTCAGGGAATCGTGTCGAGACATATTTATAGGAATTGGCTTGTTGACTTCCCTGTCTCTATATCTTGAGTACTGTAATTCTATACTGTCACACTTGGAAAACTTTGCTTCAATCTAAAATCACCCATGATTACAACACAAGAGAAAAGAACCGCAAAATTTCAACACATAATAACTAAATTGCAAGTAAGTATTAAAAATCTCCAACCACCTTCCTAAAAATTTAAAAAGAATTGAAAACACCAACATTTTAATTCTCGAATAAAACGGTTGCTGTTAAGCTTATTACTCGGTAGATGAGTGCATAAAAAACTTACCGACAACTAATTTCTTTTAGTCGTATTTTAGTTTAGCTTCCTCCCTCCACCCGCTTAAAGCCTCGTGTGATGCTAAGTTTGAATGTGTAAAGAGTGTGAAATCATGTAAGTTTGAGTGAGTGTGATTGTTTCATTTCATGTTATTGTAGCGGACATAGGTTCTCGCGGGGACCGCTTGGACGGCGCATCGATTCACGAGCGTATTGGAGGCCTTCCTGGAAGCGGCCGCCACCCTCGGTGCCTGTGCCTATTCACCGCGGGCGTTGACCTAATTTCGAGCGACTTGTTTACTAGACCTCTCTCGAAACATCTGGAAAGAGCCCCTACTTTAAACCTTCTAGCAAATTCCACCGGCTCATATATAGCCCTCCTCAGGAGCTCGAGTAGTCAGTTCCGGGCAGTGAATGAATGTGAACGAATCGGGCCGCGTTCCCCTTGTGAACGAATAGTCCAGTGTAAGACTGTGTAAGAAGGTCCGCGCACCTAGTGAATGTGTAAGTGCTGTGTGAACATACAGGGTCACAACCCTTGTGCGTGAACAGTGTCAGTGTAAATTCTCGGTGTCAGCGATCTTCATTGTGCCCGCTGCGAACGTCGGCTGCGAGTGATCTTCGAGGCATCGACACCCACCGTTGGATTCCCGACTGAAGAGTGCTACGAGAACACGTGAGTGAACGGACTTCGCGCCGGAGTGTGAATAGACTGTGTGAAGTGCAAATAGTGAAATAAGGAACTGTACATTGTGTAATAGTTTGTAGCCATTGAGTGAATAATTATTAATATTAGTGTAATAATTATACTGTAAATAAATAGTGAGTTAACAAAGACTGACGCCTTATTATTCGTACCCGTGAAAAACATTACATTTGGTGTCAGAAGTGGGATAAGGCGATTCAGTTAGTGAAACGTGTTGTTTTATTTGAAAAAAATGGCTACAACTAAGTTTGTGAAATTAAGTGAACTCAAAGTAGTGGAACTCAAAAGTGAATTGAAGAGCGAGAACTGGAAACATCAGGAAACAAGACGCAGCTACAGGAGAGATTAAGAGCGGCGGTCTTAGAGGAAGGAGGCGATCCAGACAGCCCTGTTTGAAATATCTCGCGGCTCAGCTGATCTCAGTAAGTTATTAGACAACAAATTAAGTGCTTTAGAAGACAGGTTAAATGATAATTCAAAGTTTTAGAAGAAAAGTTGAATGAAAGTTCAAAACATTAGAAGATAAATTTAATGCGAAACCAAAGCTTTAGAAGAAAAGTTGAATGAAAATTCAAAAAACTTTAGAAGAAAGTTGAATGAGAATTCAAAAACTTTAGAAGATAAATTTAGCGAAAATTCAAAAGCTTTAGAAGAAAAACAGTGAAAATTCAAACACTTAGAAAATAAATTGAGTCAGACATTGGAAGAAAGTTCTGTGAAAATTCAAAAGCTTTAGACGAACTAAAAAAAGAAAACTCAAAAAACATTGGAAGAAAAGTTTAACAAATTCAAAATACTTGAAGAAAAGATTTTAGAAAATTCCAAATTGCTGGATGAACATAAATTTTATGAGAAACTCAAAGAAAGCTCAAAACACCTGGAAGACAAATTTCAACAAAATGTAGACAATGTCAAAACTAAGAAGAGGCTACCAAGCGAATCGAGTTTTTAGAAGCATGTAAGAAAAGTGGTGAGGAATCTGGACATAATTTGCATGCAAGCCAGGTTCAGGATATTCAGCAGAGATCACCGAGCCGGTAAAGTGTGCGCCTTCAATTCCTGGGCACACGAGCCTGCCGCCTTTTGACGGCAAGACACCCTGGGAGGAGTATTTTACGCTGTTCGAAACAGCGGCACGAGTACACCAGTGGACGGCTGCGGCTAAAGCGTCTGTGTTGAGCCTATCGCTACGGGGCGATGCTTTAGGCGTCCTTCATTCGATCCCAGTTGCGGACCGCCTGAACTATGACGAGCTTATCAGAAGACTGGAGATGCGGTTCGGACATCGGCACATGGAGCAGGTGTATCGCGCGCAGTTGAGGGACCGATGCCAGCAGCCAAACGAATCCTTGCAGGAGTTTGAGGCGGATATTGTCCGACTTGTACGGAGCGCCTACCCCGCCTTGCCGGAAGAGGTCTATGAGCGGCTGTCTAAGGACTGGTTCATCGACGGTATACGGGAACCTGAGACCCAGCAAGCAGTTAAACTGTCCCGTCCTAAAACATTGAGCGAGGCGCTTACCCAAGCTCTAGAGTTCGAGGCTGTCAAAGAGTCAATACGGTGCCAGGCAAGAGTAAAATACGCCAATGCAGAGAGCAGGACAGCAATGGACCCTGGATGATCTGGTTCAAAAGGTTGTCGATGCGTTAATCGGTTTGGAGACGGAGTTGCGCTGCTGTAACTGTAGTAAACTGAGGCAACCAAGAAGAAGGAGTTTACCCGTGGACCCTGTACCACGAAATCAACCGTCGAAGGAGGAGCCACGAAGAGTCGCGTGTTTGCGAAGAATCACAATTGAGGATGACCAATGGCGAGACAAGACACTGCGTAGGAACGGAAAGGAAGACGCCATTTTGAAGTGTGAAATGCAGATTGGTAGTAAGCCAGATGAGGATTTGGCCGGAGATTATCATGTGCCACATGTTGAGAAACGGGCAAATGATGTCTACGAGCGAGTCAGACCCAGCCTGCAACCCAGTGAACGGATGACGGAATGCTACGACGTCAGAGCGGAAAAAGGGGTTTACAACGCTGGAGACCTGGTATGGTTGAACAACCCAGGAACCACCAAAGCTACTCTCCGAACCTTCAGGAAACGAAGGACGGTCCGTATGAAGTTGTCACCCGGATCAACGATTTGATCTACAGAATTAGGAAGCCAACGCATGGGAAACCTCGGGTTGTCCACATCAATCGGCTGGCGCCTTTCAAAGCAGAGAATAAGCTTCAGAGGGAGCAGGAGGTCAGATATCGTATGCCGGGAGAAACGTCAATCAACAAGGACGAGGAACGTTCAAGGAACAGTCGTCATCGTGGAGTAAGCAGGATCGTCTACAGAGATCTCTTCGAAGTTCCACAGGAGTATGCGCTCGCGCATTGTGTTGCCAAGATTTAAACATGTCAAGAGGAATCGCCCGGGTATTTAGGAGCAAGTTCGGGCGTGTGGAAGAACTGAGGTGCCAGGACCCGGCTGTAGGAAAGACGTTGCATTTGAGACATGGCCATCAACACCTGTTCTACCTGGTGACGAAGCAATGGTCTCATGGGAAGCCAACATATGAGTCGGTTACAAGGAGTTTGATTGACCTGCGCCAGACCTTGATTCGATTGGGGATCCGGAAACTTGCCATACCAAAGCTGTCATGTGGGCTCGACGGACTTGAGTGGTCGAGAGTGAGGAGCATGATCGAAGACGTATTCAAGAACACGGCAATAGAGGTTCTAGTGTGCATTTTCGACCCCCGGGGCTTCAAGAGACAGGATGACGTTGCTGCATCCGATAAGCCAGGACCTCAAACAAAAAGAAAAACCAGTAGATCTTCCTGTTCTGGGACAGAACAGGCTTAAGGAGGGGGTAATGTAGCGGACATAGGGTCTCGCGGGGACCGCTTGGACGGCGCATCGATTCACGAGCGTATTGGAGGCCTTCCTGGAAGCGGCCGCCACCCTCGGTGCCTGTGCCTATTCACCGCGGGCGTTGACCTAATTTCGAGCGACTTGTTTACTAGACCTCTCTCGAAACATCTGGAAAGAGCCCCTACTTTAAACCTTCTAGCAAATTCCACCGGCTCATATATAGCCCTCCTCAGGAGCTCGAGTAGTCAGTTTCGGGCAGTGAATGAATGTGAACGAATCGGGGCCGCGTTCCCCTTGTGAACGAATAGTCCAGTGTAAGACTGTGTAAGAAGGTCCGCGCACCTAGTGAATGTGTAAGTGCTGTGTGAACATACAGGGTCACAACCCTTGTGCGTGAACAGTGTCAGTGTAAATTCTCGGTGTCAGCGATCTTCATTGTGCCCGCTGCGAACGTCGGCTGCGAGTGATCTTCGAGGCATCGACACCCAGCGTTGGATTCCCGACTGAAGAGTGCTACGAGAACACGTGAGTGAACGGACTCTGCGCCGGAGTGTGAATAGACTGTGTGAAGTGCAATTAGTGAAATAAGGAACTGTACATTGTGTAATAGTTTGTAGCCATTGAGTGAATAATTAATTGTGTAATTAGTGTAATAATTATAGTGTAAATAAATAGTGAGTTAACAAAGACTGACGCCTTATTATTCGTACCCGTGAAAAACATTACATTATTGTAATTTGTTTTAGGTTTCGCTACACATTTTTTGTATCGTCTAAAGCAAATATATAATGTTATTGTTATGATTTGTCTATTTTTTTCCCTCCGATACTGAATGAAAATAACATGAACATATTCAGTTTCATCAGTTCTCAATCTTTATTTCTTGCTAAAAGTTATAATATTTTCGTAAAAAGAGTACGTGGTATTTAATTTAGATGAAAATTAATAAAATTATTTTGCAGCCAAATAAAGTTATAGTCTTGAAATGTAAAAAAAAACAGTTCATCAAAATTTTAGTTGAAAGTAAGCAGCTTATCTATAGGATTTTTTGACTATTTTCTTAGTAGATCATCATATATATATTATAAATGCATTAGATAACATAATTATTCATTATATTAATTTTCATCCTGTCATCAACACTACCTTATCAAGTACTGAACATTGCCAGAAGACTTCTCTACTTTACTGTTCTAACTCAGCGCCATCTACGTTATCGACTGTGAAAACCTTAAACTAGTCTTCAGCCGTTTTAAGAGCCCGCCTCACTTTAGAGAAAGGCTGAATTCGTGGTTCAATTCACGAATCTAGCAATGTTAACCTGCAATAGCGTAGTCCTGTAATCCAGCTTCATGGAGGTCAGGTTTTGGAATGATATAGGTCTAAAGCGGCTCAGATAGTCTCAGTGATCATCTGATGATACCCGCATCAACTCCCACCATCGCTTAGACATATCAGACCATCACCTCCGTGGTTCGGAAGTCACGTTAAGCCGTTGGTCCTTATATTTGCATTGGTCATTGGGTTATTAATTAATGACCTATTCTAAGAAAGAGTCGGCCTTAGTTTGTAACAACAATTCAACCGAGCCAAGAGCTCAGGTAGATGGGAGGTCTATCATGCTAGTCTTACGCGTTACAGTAAGGCTATCAGGAAGGCCAAATTCGATTCTTGGGCGAAATTTACAAACGAAGTGAATGGACTCAAAGAAACAGCTAGGCTATGTAAAATAATGGCCTCAGAACCACCATCTCTAATCGGCTCTTTGAAAAGATCGAACGGAGAATTCACCGAATCTGCGGGCAGTACTCTCGAACTTCTCCTCGAGACTTACTTCCCTGGCAGCAAACACAGTAACATATGGCCACAAATCGCAGCGAGAGCAGTTCAAGCCCGAGGGCTGCTAGAAATGACTAGGACATAGCCAATAACATAGTTACACTATCTCGTATTAAGTGGGCTATTAGCAAATTCAGCCCATTTAAATCACCAGGCGGTGACGGTATCTATCCTGCAATGTTGCAGCACGCTTCCGTCACCGTACTTAGGCTGTTATGCGATCTCTTCAGGGCCAGTGTGGCCTTTGGCCATATCCCACAGGCGTGGAGAGTGAGCAGGGTGGTCTTTATACCCAAAAGAGGAAAGACAGACTACAGTCAAGCGAAAGCATTCAGACCTATCAGCCTGTCATCGTTTCTATTGAAAACGGTGGAAAGACTGATAGAAAGATACATACGAGACAGAGTGTTGCAAGGACAACCTCTTCACAGGAATCAACACGCATATCAGGCCGGAAGATCATGTGTTACTGCCCTCAATGAGCTAGTCAGTAGAGCGGAGGATTCCTTGTTTAACAAGGAAATTGCACTTTGCTCATTTCTGGACATTGAGGGCGCTTTCGATAACACATCTCACGAGGTCATAATTAGCAAAGCAATCGAGAGGGGCGTACCACATACCTTGAGTTTGTGGATTAAAAATATGCTTCAAACCAGAAGAGTGCAATCTACTCTACTTAATGAGACTAGAGAAATCTCCATTGTTAGGGGGTGTCCGCAGGGAGGAGTTCTATCTCCTCTTCTGTGGAATCTGGTGGTGGATGATCTTCTCAAGGAAATTTCCCAAACAGGCACCTATATACAGGGCTATGCAGATGACATAGTCCTGATGGTCCAAGGTAAATTCGTAGAAACTGTAGCAGATTTAATGAATGCAAGACTTGAACAGGTCAGTGGATGGTGCAGGAGGGTGGGGCTCAAAGTCAATCCGTCCAAGACTGTTATACTACCTTTCACAAGGATAAGAAACCTGAATGCTCTAGCTAGACTGAAGCTAGAAGGGTTCCCATTAAGGATTTCAGAGAGCACTAAATACCTAGGCTTGACCTTGGACCAGAAGCTTACATAGAATCCGCACATTAACTCAATCCAACAAAAGGCAAACTGGACACTCCTAGCGACCAGACGTCTTATAGGTAAAAACTGGGGCCTTAAGCCTCACATGGCACTATGGCTCTATAAGGCAGTAATCAGGCCGCAAGTTACATATGCGGCCTTAGTCTGGTCGACCAAAACTAATCAAGTAACGATAAAAGCAAAGTTAGATAAGATACAAAGACTAGCTTGCTTATGTATCACAGGAGCATTTTCCACAACCCCAACGGCAGCACTTCAAGTGCTGCTGAACCTAACCCCACTGGACACTTTCATTAAGATGGAGGCCAGGAAAACAAGTTACAGACTCTCCATTGCAGCCTCACTTAGACGGGGCTTACCTAGAACAGGCCATGTCTCGGCACTGGAATCTGTTCCAAACCACCCGCTTCTCTCTATGGGCTCAGATCTAATGAAGAGGGAATACATATTTACCAGGCCATATGAGGTCAACATAGAGTCCCGTGAACAGTGGAAGACGGACAAATCGCTTCGTATTCGCAGCAACTGCTCGATCTGGTACACAGACGGCTCCCTCATAGAAGGGAAAGCTGGATACGGTGCACACAGGATCGCACCCAGGAAAAACCTTTCGGGGGGACTGGGACGGTTTTGTACAGTTTTTCAAGCGGAAGTATACGCAATCCTACAATGTGTGCAGTTAGAGCTCTCAAAAGGAGCCAGGAACAAGCATATAGTAATATTTTCCGACAGCCAAGCCGCTCTTCAAGCGCTTGACTGTGTAACCACGACCTCCAGACTTGTCTGGCAGTGCATACAGGCTCTGAGGATTCTGTCCAGTCTGAATAACGTTCAACTGGAGTGGATCCCAGGACATCGGGGTTTTACTGGGAACGAGAAAGCCGACCTGCTTGCAAGGAAGGGAGCACTGTCCCCATTTGTAGGTCCAGAACCAGCTGTCGGGGTAAGCCCTTCCTTGATCAAGGCATTGCTAAACGAGCAGGCGATTTCAGAACATAGGCAAACATGGCATCATATTCCAGGCCAGACAACAGCCAAATTTCTAATCAAAGGCCCATCTAGGGCCTTAACTGACTCTTTAGTTAGGCTAAGCCGACAGGACATTAGACTAACCATCGCATATATAACTGGACATGGGCACTTCAGGAACCACTTAGCAAGGATAGGTCTCCATACAGGAGACACTGTTTGCAGACTATGTGAGCGCTCTATAGAGTCCGCTCGACACATCTTGACAGACTGCGATTCCCTTGAGGCAAGGAGAAGACCACTTCTGGGGGGTCTCGGGTGGCAGGAAATCAAACCCTCTGAGCTAGGCAAAAAGATCCTTGAGCTTTGTAAGCGAACAAGGATCGGACTACCTGAGTGAGAGAAACAGGAGTTTGCACAATAAACCTAAGGTTGACGTGTATGCGGTCCGGAACTGCATCTCCATTTAAATCTAATCTAATCTAATCTAGTTTGTAACAAGACTTCACCTCATAACTTATTACTACCACTCATCACATTGATTCTTCACCACATATTTGCCTTAAAATACCCTTACGAGAGTGGTCGGCATCTCAAATAGTGATTTAACTTTCCTGTAAACACTGTCCAATAACTATATTGGCGAAACCTAAAATGTATTACGGGTTAGAAGAACTGACCATCGTTTTAATTTTAATCACGCTTACTCAAATCTTGTTGCTCAGCATACAAACTTATCATAGTATAAGCTTAAAAAATTGCTATAACTTAACTGCTTTTCACAAAAGTTCCCTAGTGTAATTTTTTAACCAATTTACATACAAAATTCTGAATTGGCATATCAATTGGGTTTGAAATCAAGAATCCTTTCGGCTTAAATTTTAAATAACTGAACATTTTACAGAATTGTATTTAATGCATAAATGTGTCTGTTAATTAGTTGGTTTTTCAAAATCCTTTTTAAACATTGGTAACTTTTAAATCGTATTGTTTGTTTTTGTTTATATTCCGTTGTAGTAACTTTTTGTTCCTAAGTGTTTCCTTTTTTTTAGTCTGGAAACGTTTTTCATCGAATGATTGCTAAATATATTTTCTTCTTGTCTTGTTCTACCTTTTATACATGCACAAGGGGTTTTCAATAAAGACTGAGGCTGAGCTTGGGATTCCCACCTGCTTTGATAAGAGATGACTTCAGGTTAGTTTTATACCTTAGGACCCTATTGTTTGCCACCAGTAACTGAATCAGGTTATCTCCATCACAAAGTCATCAGTGGTCGTTTGAACATCAACTTGAAACGTGCCGCCTCCAACTATTTATCTTGCCAAGTTTGTGCGAAAAACGATATGCGATTAAATTTTGTGTTAGACTCAACAAAACTGCCACTAACACTTATGAAGACATAAAATCATCTTTGAGGGAGGACGCAATGTCTCGTACTTCCTGTGTTTACTAATAAACATATTTTAAGGAGGGCAGAGAGGACCCTGAGTTGCAAGGAGATTGTGCTCCAGTTCCTGCTCTGAAGAAACTAAATATGCAAACAAAGCAGACGTCATTACTTTTTTTTTACCATAAAGGAATGGTGTACACTCATTTACGACCACTTAGACAAACAACTAATGGAGAGCACTATAAACATGTTTTGGCTACATTGATGATCACATCTTTTCAAAACGTCCAGAACTTCGAGGAAACTGAAAATCTCATCATGATAATGCACTTCATCATGTTGCACACATTGTGAATATTTGGCCAATCGAAACGTAAGAACCGTTTCTTACTCACGTTATAGTCCTGACCTAGGACCCTACTGCAAAAAAGGAACTGAAGGGACGTCGTTATGACTCAGAACAGGATGCAGTAAAGGCTTTGAAGGCGGTTCTGAAGAACATGTCAAATGATGGCTTCTCTCACGTTTTCGAGGCATGGCAGTGGCGCTAGGATAGAGGCATTTCACTTAATGGAGAGTACATTGAAGGTGAAAAAATTGCTGTAGGTTTGGATTAAGCAATAAACGATTTATAGAACCAGTCTCAGTATTGAAGAACCCTTGTATTATATGTGTAAGTCGTTCGCGAATTCAACAGTTATCTTAACAAATGCCTTAACGACAAAATTTCAATTTGATATATTTCTTCTATTTTCTCCATCCATTCTTGAAACCTCTCTTATTAAAACTAATGTCAAATAGTTTATTTAATTCGATTTCCAAATTCGGTGGACTTGTTTTACTCAAAGATACAGATTTAAAGATAAGATAAATATTTTCACTAGTTTCTTACATTAACATTTTCGGAAAGAACGTTTCGCACGATTTTGAGTTATAATCGTTCAAATATGCTTACAAAGTGCTCAGTACCCACATTAGTCCTTTATAGTTTATTTTATGGATATTGTATGGATATAAAATATAGCTATAGACTCATAAACGATGTCACCGCCATGGCTTCAACCGATTTCGATTTATCAGCGGTCCAATATACCTTAAAATCAATACGGACGGACAGGAACTTTTTGAGGTCAGTTTCAAGTGTAAAAAAAAAACAACTAAAACCCGATGGATTTATTACAGTGTACAGACGAAAGTCTTATTTTATTTATATAGATAATATTTGCTTTTACCAAACAAGTACAGCCAAACTACTCTTCACTCTGTTCAATCTCTAGGTAGTGTAAGCAATTACCTCGTACTTTACTAACGAAACTTCAAGAAGAAAAATATTGAAAGCGGAGAAATACAAGACAAGATAAATGACTTTGAGAATATATGATGAATTATTAAATCCTACATCCCCTTGTCGGAACGATGTAACCTAGAATAAGACAGATGATGCTTACAACAGGTTATCTTACATCCTCTAGACATTTGTCAATTGTCAACTTTAATGATTTGAAATCATTAACGCTTGTTCAATTTTTTATGAAATTTAAAGTAAATATGTATTTTGTTATCTTACATCAAAATATCAAAGATTAAGTAAATCCATTAAGTGGTTTCAAAATGGTAGCCAGGTAGTAATTTTTTCGTTAGAAAAGTGGAACGAGTAGTTGGATTTTATTGAAAATTAAAACGTGTTTTCCATTCATGATATTTATTGTGTAGCTTTCAGTAAAAACCCCGTCCGATGCGAGGCTATGAGTGTGGTGAACTGGAGTAGCAAATTGCAAAGGAAATTCGATTCACTAATGCCAGCGGCACATAAGTGCTTAGCTGCGTGCTTGCCTGTTTTTGTTCAATTTAGGAAACAGGAAAAAGTTGATAAAGAACTACTTGCAGTTCGAAGCACGTAATAAAGACGAAGTCCCCGAGGGTAGAAAGTTGTAAGCCCTTTTAGAAAGCTTTACTTCTTTACAAAGACGATATTGTTACGTTTAAGATTTACCGAACATAATTTTGTACCGTCGTTAACTCTAAAATATAAAATACAGATTCACGCTCAGTGAGGATTGTTTGAATAAATGTATGAGAGTTTGTTTTGTAGTTGAGCTGAACATAATTCAAGTTTCAACAATCTTACCTCGTACCTAAGTTTAATTTTTTGTTCCCGTGTGGTTAATTTTTTCAAATTTCATGTGTATTCTTTAGTTGAAATGATAAAGTGTCAACTAAAAGACTGCACTTGAAGCTAATTCTAAAGTGTTTATTTTAAATATGATTCAGTTTTTTTCCTTTTATGTTTAAGTCCAACTGTTTGGTTCCCGATATGAAATTTAACGTGACAATTTTAAAATAAATATAGGAACTGTATTGAAAATCTGATCGATCAACCGATAACAATAGAAGTTTAAAATGAATTTGACGTCTAGCTCGTCTAGCAATCTTTTAGATAAAATCTAAATATTTAATTCCTAGAATATTAAGCATTTTTAGGTCTAAGGTTTTGCTTTCAGACATGGTATTTCATACACTCAAAGACATTACCAATACCTAATCAGTCACATAAATTAAATATTCTATTTGTTTGGTTATTTAATACCCCTTGTTGTTTACTATCTAACAGTGAATTGCTTTGTTGTAAGATAAACATAGAAAAGTATGTTCAGGACTAACTATTTTAATTTGTTTAGGCCGCAGTATGTCAAGTTCAAAGTAAGAAAACAATAATTCAGATGATTTTCTCAACCATCAATGAAATATTTCGCATTTCATGCATCTATATCTAGACTTAACTTATAAGCTAATTTCCATTGCTACGTACCACTCATCCTTCACCACATATTTGCCTTAAAATTGGTCGGCATCTCAAATGGTAATTTAATTTAAATGGTAATAACGAGATCCGCTTCCTTCGTGCCAGCTGTTATTTATAATTATTTCACTAAATAAAGAGTTTTAAATTTACTACAAATATCTTCAGTAACGGACAAAACGTCTAAGCAGTATCGAACTTAACCTATTTTGTTTTTGCGTGGCGTTGTATTGTGCTGGATTTAGGTTAACTGCAGTTAAATCAAACGCAAACATTGTCATGACAAAAGTAGGACAAACCACAACTTCTTATGCAGAGCTATCTTCGTCAATGCTGAAGTTGAACTTACTCCACTTTGACACTAACAAGAACATTTCATTAAATGAAGCTTTTTAAAAGTTTTGTTGACGATTTCTTTCTGTTTTAAATAATTACAAATTGGCAAATCAGTGCTTGACTTGTGGCGAAAATACAGGTTTGTAAGTTAAGTTTCCCTCTACAGAAATCCAAACGACTCTCACATTGGAAACAACTTCGAAATCAGAACATACCAATGATAGTTTTGATTTTAAAGCACACTCTGTTAGTTGTCAATCACATTTAAACTTTAGATAAGTACATATGTTTTACCACTGCTTTGGAGTTTCTTATAAAATATTATAATATTTATTTATTTTTCCTGATTCGAAAAACCCAGAAATTGAGGAAAGCAAACAGTTTAGTCGTTTTTAAAGAAATCACCTGCTTTAGTTAATTATGCTATTTACATGTATTCAATAAAAGTTGAGTGCAACATTTTGAATTTCCAAATATTAAGTAACATAAGCTTATACATACTGCAGTTTTATTAGAAAAACCCAACTTGTCAGTGCTGAATATCTTGAAGGGGACAGAAATATAACAACAAAACTATTTTAATTAAGGACAAAACACGCTGAAACCTACGACAAACACATTAATGATGTTTTATATAGTTTTTATTATATTACTATTTACTATATGAGTTCACGTAGTTTCAATGTAAATAGTTCTCTCCTTTTTAGGAGAAAATAACTCCCAGAGTATACGGGGTGTTGGATAAACGTGTCACAATGATTTCTGTAGCGGATTTCACGGCAGTGCTTCTGAATTCTTTCCACTGTCTCACACTTGACAAGTCCCGAGAAATCCAACTGCGAGTGAAATATACGCTGTGTGTATTTATTTACTTTCCTTTTATTTTCCAGAGGATAGGCTACGCGAAAACCTCGTGATCAGTTTGTTTTGTTATTGAATTTCCTTTTGAACATGAGATGTTCAAGCCGTCAGCACGGTGAGGCCAAAGTCACGGACCATGAGTACTGAACCTGACCCTAGAACGTTTTAGAATGTTTTCAAACTAAATACACGCAATTATGTATACCGTATTAAATGTTTATCGTCTCTACAGACCGCATTTTTTGTCTGACTTTCAATAAATTTGCAACAAACTATCTTTTTGTAAATATCTTGGTCGAGATCGACTAGCAAAATCGGACTACCGAAACACCTCTTTGGAGGGGGGGACTTTTCACCAAGAAATGATCTAAAAGCAGTAAATCTCGTCCGATCTTAATAATTAATAAAATTTGAAATAAATTATGCTTTAATGAAATAAGACATATTTTATTAAATTTGAAATAAATACGTATTTTATTGGTTTACATTTAATGTACTTCAAATTATGAAAATTTATTTAGTGGTTTCAAAATGGTGACCAAAAAGTGGGGTTTCGCATAACGGCGGAATGAGTTTGATTTTATTAAAATTTAAAATGTGATTTCCTTTAACGGAATGTGTATGACTTCCAATAAAAACCACTGTGAATCTGAGCCAGTGAACAGCCTCGTAACGTTCTTGATGATACAGGAGGCTAAACTGAAGCCGAAGGTCGAAGCGGTGCGAACAGCCTCGTAACGTTCTTGATAATACAGGAGGCTAAACTAAAGCCGAAGGCCGAAGCGGTGCGAACAGCCTCGTAACTTCTTGATGATACAGGAGGCTAAACTGAAGCTGAAGGCCGAAGCGGTGCGAACAGCCTCGTAACGTTCTTGATAATACAGGAGGCCAAACTAAAGCCGAAGGCCAAAGCGGTGCGAACAGCCTCGTAACGTTCTTGATGATACAAGAGGCTAAACTGAAGCCGAAGGCCAAAGCGGTGCGAACAGCCTCGTAACGTTCTTGATGATACAGGAGGCTAAACTGAAGCCGAAGGCCAAAGCGGGGCGAACAGCCTCGTAACGTTCTTGATAATACAGGAGGCTAAACTAAAGCCGAAGGCCAAAGCGGTGCGAACAGCCTCGTAACGTTCTTGATGATACAGGAGGCTAAACTGAAGCCGAAGGCCGACGCGGTGCGAACAGCCTCGTAACGTTCTTGATGATACAGGAGGCTAAACTGAAGCCGAAGGCCGAAGCGGTGCGAACAGCCTCGTAACGTTCTTGATGATACAGGAGGCTAAACTGAAGCCGAAGGCCGACGCGGTGCGAACAGCCTCGTAACGTTCTTGATGATACAGGAGGCTAAACTGAAGCCGAAGGCCGAAGCGGTGTGAGCAGCCTCGTAACTTTCTTGATGATACAGCAGGCTAAACTGAAGCCGAAGGCCGAAGCGGTACGAACAGCCTCGTAACGCTTGTGAATTTCATGAAATTCGATTCACTCATGCCAGCGGTGCTTTAGCGCTTAGCTGCGTGATGGCAGCCTGGTTTATCTTATCTATTTAGTAATGTTTTATTTTTCTGTTTCAATACATTTGTTGTGAGGAAAATATGCTCTACTCTAAAGTAATGTACGAGTATTAATAAGAAGAATGTTTGAAGAAATGACGTCATCAATCCTGTATGACGCTAGTTCCGGTGAAACAGGAACTTCCGGTCCTTGAACATGAGATGGCACAATATGTTCCCAACTTTGCACAAGATTTTAAGTTCGTCTATCTTTATCGCAGTGATTTTATTATTCTAAAACTATATTTATACAATTTACAAATTCACAGCCCTATTGTGGTTGGGTATACTCGTATTGAGGTATTCGAGTGCTAGTTGCTGTTTCTGCAGGATTTTGATTTGGCGTTACACAGATTAGTTCATTTTGGACTTCCTTTATTTTATACACAGTGGTTTGGAAATTACCTTCATATTATCATCAAGCACCCTTATTGACATTAAGTTCATTTAAAAAGTGATGTGATAGAACCGGTTTGACGATAGTTTAAGCCCAATATCAATTAATTAAAATAGCGCCTGAAAACATGGATTAACCGTAACTACTAAAATAGCTTCCAGCGTTTTTTTCACAGGATATTAGAATACTCGTATTATCCGCATTAAAACGTTTTTCGCCTATTATAGCTTTGAATTAGTTTGTCATCGATAACCTTTAAAATTATTGAAAAAGTAGACGGTCAAGTACCAAACGGTAACAACAGTCCGATTTTCAATTTTGAAGTAGAACGTATTGACGTTTTTGTAAACAAGGAACGAAAGAGGAAAAACACATTTAAGTTCGAGAATAATAAGTTCAATCAAGAAGATGCGTGTAACAGGTTGTACACTTGAACATGAGACAGTCAAGATGAACTTTCATCGATCGGGGGACTGGGGAAACCCATACGGGAGGCTTTTTACGAAAACTTAAAACTAAAATGAGACCGCAAAGGGTTAAAACATTCTATAAAAAATACAAAACGATCTCTAAAAGGGTTATCCGAGCTGCAAAATCGTATGAAAACAATACAAAAATTATTCAATCGTCAAATATATCAAAATCTATTTGAGAAATAATAAACCAAAGAAGCCAATACCACTTAAACACGACATTGAACTTTCGGTGAGCGAAGAAAAGGTTTCTGATTCATTTAAGGTAGCAAAGGAGTTTAATAATTTTCATTTGGCCTCTGCAGTAAACTTACAAGAAAGTTGTTCTAAAGTAAAAATACCAACTGATTGTATAAACCCAAACCCGTATTTAATGTTTTTAAGCCCTGTAAGTGTTAACAAAGTTGAATCAATCATCAAAAGTCTCCCAAAAAAATGTCAACTGACATTAATGGACTTTCCATCTGTCTACTTTAACAGTTTTCAAAAGAAATCAAACATGTATTAACTCACCTAATAAATAAATCTTTTGAAGAAGGTGTTTTTCCAAAGACACTTAAACTTTCAAAAATTATACCAATACACAAAAAAGGCACAGCTTCTGATATGTCAAATTCTCGACCGATATCATTGTTGCCTGTATTTAGCAAAGTTATCGAGAAATTATGCTTTAATATGTTAGTATATTTTTTAGAATCCCACAAAATCTTTTCACCTGACCAGTTTGGATTTAGAAAAGAAATTGGAACAGTCGATGCAATGAATGCACTTATTGAAACAATAACCAAAAACCTAGATGAAAAAAATAAATCTTTAAGTATATTTTTCCACTAAACAAAAGCTTTTGATTGTGTAAATCATAACTTGTTAATGTCCAAGTTGTACAAATATGGTGTTAGAGGTGTTCAATATGAGTGGTTGAATTCCTATTTATGCGGTCGAAACAAAAAGTGGACATTTTGATCAAACAGTCCAATCCAGCTTTCGTTGGTATTGGCGTACCACAAGGGTCTATCTTAGGGTCAATACTTTACCTTGTATACGTCAATGATATAAACCAAGTGGCTAAACGTGAAAAGGTTATATTGTACGCTGACGATACAACTCTAACAATTTCAAATTTGATGAATTGGAATTTAAAAGCTTTCAAGAAGTTAATTCATGTGTTCAATATTAAACTTACAGTGGCAACCCTTTTTGTTTGTGTTATTAATTTTGTTTTGTTGATTGTTGTTGTTTGTCAACACAAACAAATTTTGTACTGTTACAATAAAATTATATGTTACTAAATATTTGAAGATATTTATCGATTGTCCTGATGAAGTTCCCGGGTCATGTTAAATACTACCTAAGTATTTCTGCCTTCAATATAAATTGATGTCTGTGATTAAATAGTTGTTTAATAACACGCTGGATGTTACAGAATTAACATTGTTTAAAATGACTTATTATAGATCTTAATTTGTATAAATGCTAAATAGCTATTTTATTACCAAATAAATTTGAAGACAAAATATTTGGACCGAACCGGGATTTGAACCCGGGTCTCCGCTTGCCGGGCGGTTATGCTAAACCACTACACCAAATATTTTCGGTCCAAATATTTTGTCTTCAAATGTATTTAGTAATAAATTAGCTATTTAGCATTTATACAAATTAAGATCTATAATAAGTCATTTGACACAGTATTTGAATTTGTTTGTAATATTTCCAGCGTGTTGATTTAAAGTCACTATTTGACAGTCACATGTTTCGGATAAACATTCAGATTGTACTTATTTGAAGGCAGAAATAGTTGGGCCGATGGTGTAGTGGTTTAGCATAACCGCCCGGCAAGCGGGAGACCCGGGTTCAAATTCGGTCCAAATATTTGTCTTCAAATTTATTTAGTAATAAATTAGCTATTTAGCATTTATACAAATTAAGATCAATAAAATTATATGTTTATGTTTGTTTATGTTTATGTTTATTTTCGTGTTCGTGTTCGTGTTCGTGTTTATGTTTATGTTTATGCGTATGTTTATGCATATGTTTATGTTTACGTTTACCTCAGGCTATAAAATTTCTAGGAATTTACATAGATAAAGGGTTGACCTGGGAAAATCAAATAAACAATGTTTGCAGTAAAGTTGCGTCTGGTATATTCGGTTTACGCAAACTATCCGGCTTCTGCTCTCCCAAGTCCTTCTCATGGCATATTACGGTCTCATATTTCCTCACCTAAATTATGGAATTATGTTTTGGGGAAGTAGTACTCGCACTCATTTTGAACGTGTTTTTCGATTACAAAAAAATGCAGTTCGAATTTTGGGGCATTTAAACTTTAGAGCCCACTGCCGTGAAACTTTTAAAAGTCTAGGTATAATGACTCTTCCAAGCCTTTACATTTTCGAGACTGTCCTGTATTGCCGCTTTAAGAGTTTGCCTTTGCAAGGAGCTCCATACACGAGTACGAGACAAGAATGAGAAAGTATTTTCGTGTTCAGCAACACAGAACAAAATTGTTCATAAATTACCTTCCCAAATTGGTGCAAAATTTTTAATTTATTGCCAGTGGATATAAAATTGAAAGTAACCAAAATTTGTTTTAAATCTCATTTAAAAAAATATTTAATATCCCATGCTTTTTTATAATACTGTTGAGTTTCTGGACCAATCAAATTTTAAAAGCAATAATTTTACCTTTTTTTGGTAAAATACCAGGGAGGGAGGAGTGTGCGTATGAATTGACATGCTTGCGCATATGTGTGAATGGAATTACACAAGTTTTTATATTTTATTTTGCAACACATTTTTAATGTACACTGCAAATAAAAGTTATTTATTTACCTTTATGTTTATGTTTATGTTTATGTTTATGTATGTTTATGTTTATAGTTTATATTTATGTTTATGTTTATGTTTATGTTTATGTTTTTTATTATGTTTATGTTTATGTTATGTTATATTTATAGTTTATGTTTATGTTTATGTTTATATTTATGTTTTTTTTTATTTTAATATTTTATTTTATATTTATGTTTATGTTTATTTTTATGTATATTTTATGTATATAATATGTTTATATTTATGTTTTATGTTTATGTTTTATATTTATATTTATCTTTATATTAAGTTTATTTTATATTTATAAAATTTATGTTTACTGTTTATGTTTATATGTTTATGTTTATGTTTATATTATGTTTATTTTTGTTTATAAGTTTATATGTTTATGTTTATGTTTATGTTTATGTTATGTTTATGTTTATGTTTATGTTTATGTTTATGTTTATGTTTATGTTTATGTTTATGTTTATGTTTATGTTTATGTTTATGTTTATGTTTATGTTTATGTTTATGTTTATGTTTATGTTTATGTTTATGCATATGTTTATGTTTATATTTATGTTTACGTTTGTGTTTGTGTTTGTGTTTATGTTTAAGTTTATGTTTGTGTTTATGTTTACGTTTACGTTGATGTTTATGTTTATTTTTTATTTTATGTTTATTTTAATGTGTTTGTGTTAATTTTTGTCATGTTTAAGCTGCTTCAATCCTAAAATCAAACTAAACCTTTAAAGCGTTGATATCTAGTTTAGTAATAAAGGTTTAAACACGTTTTTGGACGTAGTTTTGGTTTGAGTGGTTGTAATTAGCAAAAGTTTGCGTCAAATAGTTTCTTTAAACTATACTTATTTCAAAAGTATACTAACAATCTTCAATATGACAATACGTTGTAAGATTAATATGCTATTATATGGTTATATAATTTGCATTTCCATATATGTAGTCTCTACGTTTTGGTACATCAAATTAATTTTCAGATTAACAGACTAAACTTTCTCAAAAGTCAGTGTTGTAACTAAAAATTGTAGAACCTTTGTTCTCCTATTATAATCTTTCTCTGTGCAATGTTTTGCACCTTTTTACCTAAACAATTGTCCCTCAATTACATAAAATCATTCAGAACTCACAATTATCCATTGAGTGATTGGTCAGTGGTTGTTGAATAGTAGCGTAATTATTAATGAGGACAGATCAAGGGAATTTCCAGGTGACATTATACAATCTATTGTTCTATTGTTTCCACTCAACAGTATATTGTTAAGCCTTGCGCTTTTGTTTATGTTTATATCTATATGACGTCATCATTTGTAACGGCACGGAACAATAACAATTTGATTTCTGTTCACAAACGCTTTTGTGTTGATAAACAAAACGTCAACTTTACACACAGTATTTATAAAGGCAGTTTTCACTACATGTGTTTTGACACATTTATTTATAACACACAATTTCCCTAATCTTTTATGGTGAGTTTTTTCTAGAGGTGGTGTTATCTTGAGCACTTCAGTACGTTAAAAATAAAAAGATTTACGTCGTCTTCCAATTGAAGAATTTTTCTTTTAGATAAGATAAGTAATAAAAACCTTAAAATAACTAGATAAAGAGGTTTTCAAGTATTTTTTGCACTTTCAACCAAGGATTTCCTCACTAAAGATAAACTTACTAACAAACCCCAAGAGAGAAGCATCTGGAAAGGGGTTTAAACAAGAAAACTCGCGTCATCTCTTGGGAGGCTTTTACAAAGACGAAAGTAAACATTTACCAACTGTGAGGACTTACGCAAATCTGCTTGCTTGTTTGTAATCCACGCCGTCGTTACAAGCTTTCATTGCGTCTTGCTTGCGTGAAAAGAACTTCCTTTGCAGATTGTTACTCCAGCCTACGGCTTCAGACTTAACGTGATGTTTTACTGCAAGGGATATTATATGTCATGAAGGGATAAAACCTCCTGTAATCCAGCTTCATGGAGGTCAGGTTGTGAGGATAATATAGGTGTAAAGCAGCTCAGATATTCTCAGTGATCATCTGATGATACCCGCATCAACTCTCACCATCGTTTAGACATATCAGACCATCACCTGCGTGGTTCGGAAGTCAAGTTAAACCATTGGTCCTTGTATTTCCATTGGTCATTGGGCTAATAATTAATGACCCATTCCAAAGAAGAGTCGGCCTTAGTTTGTAACAAGACTACATAGCTCATGAATCATTACTACCACTCATCACACTCATTCTTCACCACATATTTGCCTTAAAATACGCTCATGAGAGTGGTCGGCATCTCAAATAGTAATAGTGAAACATTTTAAATTTTAATTAAAATTGGTCTATTCATTCCATTGTCAAAGTTAAAATAATTGTTTTAGTCGTCATTTTCAAAAACTTGATTATATTTTGGTAAATTAATAGATCCTATTAATTACATATTAATTTAAAATTTAATCAAATAGTTTGAAATTTATTGTTTTTAGATAGACTTAATTAAAACCATTTTTTTGGTAAAATACTCATCCACCGAAAAAGGACTTCTGGTAGTACGATTTCGCTGGCTAATGAACTTTATCAAAATATTTATAAGCGCAATATATTTACCAAATATTTTATAGTAAGATAAAAATGCAACTTGTAGAGAAGATACAGCTATTAACAGATATAATTATGTATATAGTATTGAACAAAATTCCAAAACGTGTTTCAGGGCTCAGGTGCGGTGCTCATTTTATGGGCCGGGTTCTGGGTCATATTATGCTGATGACTTGAATATTTCGTTCTTCAAATAGAAATTTGCTTCAAAACGCACCGTAAATTGTTTCCTGTGCTTAAAATATAGCCTTTGATAACAACTATGTATTTATATTAACCTTCAATAATTTGGCATTGTCTTCCAAAAAACTATTAAGACAATAGTTTGAATTCAAAAAGGATTTTAATAGTTTTTGCCATTTAATTGAAAGTTAAAAGAAGTTAATATGTCTAAACAGTTTAGAAATCAACTGAAATGTATTTCTATGTATTTTATGCTTATGCAATATTTGTTTTGCTAGTAACTCCTTATTTTTCTCCACAATGTACAGTATTACAATACATATTGTACATGTAATTGCTACTATAATTGCAACAAATTTCTACAAAAACAAAATAAAATTTCTTTTACAATATTAATATTTCTAATTTACTAAAATCTTGATTTGACTGGAATAAATGTTATATTATATTAAATTTCCTCCTATTTCACGTTATAAATCCAAATATTGTAAACTACTTCGACTGTTAAATATACTGTATTTAATATAATATTTAACAGACTTATACGTCAATGTTAAACAAGTAACTGAATCAGGGTTATGTTAAGGTTTTGTTATCCAATGTAATGAAAAGTAAACCACTCATGTTTACACTAACAAAATGTTTACCGTAATCAAGCTTTATCAATGTTTGAGTTATTGTGATATCGTAAGGATTTTGCTTATTTAGTAAATTCACTGTCCTACTCTTAGTTAATTTATTATCTCTTTGTTTTCTTCAATTTGACATAGATTATCTTGAGTTGTAGTTGAATACGGAAGTAGATAGATAGTGGAATATTTATAAATTATGTTGAATTATGATAAACTATTTGAATTGACTTCGGAAAATACCGTACAGTTTTAGAACATGAGTATGCTTGTTGTATCAGGATCGAACTTGTTGCTAGCAGGGACTAAAAGGACTAAATTAATTTGGAGTGGGAAAAGGTTATTGGCTTAGAACAGTTTTTCAAACTAAAAGCAGTGTGACGACACAATAAACTTCACTACTTAAAAAAAGCTTTAAAATACTATTTTACAAAAAAAAATCCTTTTTTAGTAATACACAATATCAATCTTCATTTTTCTATTCAGTTTAAATCGGTTTAATCTTCTTGTATGCTAAGTAATAATCAACAATTTAATAGAGCATGGTGGTTTTGTATTAATTAAAATTTGGGTAACATTCCAGATAATTTATTTTTGCTAAAGGCTTTTATTCATAGGGCACTAATCATTCTTATTGCTTCCAACCTTCTTTGGTTATCTTACATATATCTACAAGTTAAATTAATAGACTAATTAAATACATTACATAAACTAGCTGAAAGTACCCGCGCTTTGCCTCGGGGCTTTATTAATATATACAGGTGTATACTTATTTTATGAATACTGCAAACTTAAAGTAAAAAATAGTTGTCTGTATATCCTTAGAAAGCCATTTAGTTTGCCTGTTAGTTCACCATCTTCTCCTTATAAGTGTTGGCTACCTTGTGAGATTCATAGTTACTTCCGCCATTCTGGTTTTAGAGCTTTGGCTTTTGCATTTATTTTGAGGACGTTTTATGGACTTCAAATGTAACTAAAGACACACTGCGTGATTAGCTTAACCTTCAAACAAAGCTTCATTACCTTAGTTTCAGCCGATGTTGACTTAAAAGCGGTCCAAAACGCCTAAAAACATTTTCAGAGTCCACTTTCGCCCCTTGCCATTTATTTTGTGGATGTTGTATTGATACAAAACATAAGTAAATACATATTGTGTTATAAGCTAAACCCTTTAACGACGTTTCACCGCTATAGCTTCAGCCAACTTTGGGTTATAAGTGGTCTAATATGCCTTAAAAACGTTACAGACAGACAGATAGACGGGAATGTTTTGGTCCAGAGGTATTTGCGTGATTGGGGAACAGACAGACGGACACACACCATCTCATTTTTATGTATTAGTAAGGATAAGTGTTGGCTACCTTGTGAGAGTCATAGTGACTCCCGCCTAAAACTGCTATTGTGCTATGCGTTGGCCAGGTATATAAGCCACACTCCTGTAAAATTTCATTAAAATTGGTCCTGTGGTATTTGTGTGATTGAGGAACAGACACACACCATCTCATTTTTATACATGCATTTGTAAGTTGTAGTAAAAAACTATTTAATTAAACTAGCAAGTTAGATTATCAAAATAATTTATCTTAACTATCCCTGGCATCACGAGTTACAAATTCAATAAAACATGTTACACGATCTATAATGAAGGTTAGATATAACAGTGCTAAATATGGGAATTTAAATTGCTTTTAATTTGAAGGTGTGTACCTTTTAATCTTACCTTCTTTATACATATTTTATACAAGTTTTATTCGTTCATTGAATTACAAACGAAAAACATCCAGAATAATCCAGGTGAACGATTTTTGAAATTAAAAATAATTTGATTTGATTTATTAGCATGGATATAAATAATTTAGTCCATTAAGGAATAACATTTATTTTCAATAAAACCAATATTGATAATCAGTTTCTATAAACGGAATCACATGCTTGACAGCTTCATGAACAAGGGTAACTGTATTCTCTTTATATATTAAGTAAAAGTAATTACATATGCCGCCATCAGTATCTTCTTTCGATTTTCAACGTTTCGAAGAAAGAAGTCACGTCATCAGTATCTGCTACTGATACGCATGTTAAAGGCTTGAGGAGAGGTGGTGAGGCCTGCTTGAGGCATTGTGGAGGGCGTGGGCTCCCCAGGGGGTAAACTGATGCTGAACTTCTCGAAGAATGTAGTTATGAACAGGAAAATCGTGTTTCTTGCAAACATTTCACCCAAACATTGTCTTTGACCTGAAAACAATCATTTATACATTTTCAATTCGGAAAGTACAATTTTACAGGCTGTATTTCGAAATAACAAATTTGCACCAAGATTATAACACTTTAGAGAATAGAGTCTAACCCAAGGCATCAAGCGTTCCAGGGCTGGACGCTAAGACAGACGCTGCCTTCAAAGAAAAGGGAGCCGGCTTTTCGCCAGCCCGTACTACTCATGAATAACTGAGAGGTGAACACTAAGAAAACGAAACTTGTACATTGATTTATTGAATTGTAATTTTTGATTTAATTGACTTTTACAACATTTAAAATACCAAAAAAATTATCGAAATTAAAAGACAACTCATTGAAAAGTTTTGTCATTGAAGTGACCAGAGTTTGCACCCAGATATGTGCGAGAGAAGTGTGTAGAAAGCAGAAAACGAGAGCGTGAGTTCTGACGTGGAATATTAAATTGAATTCTAGCCAAAAAAGTCGTCGAGAGCCCCACAAGCCAATCCACGCAGAAACACCAACATGGCCACTCGACGCCTTTTGGTGAGGGAATCTAGTAAAAATGTTGAGTAATTCTTCATATTTAAAATGAATGATTCTGCCTTAAAATGCATTATCTCGTTTGAGAGGATTACGCCTCGAAGGGATAATGTGTTAGAATTTACTAATGAGATGATATCAGATTGCGTGATTTGTTATTCAATCAACTCTTCAAATCCTAGAAGCAATGAAGCTTTAATGTGAAGCTTAACTAGACTCAAGTTTCACTTAATTTGAAGAGCTTGCTTCGTTCTCAAGTGCTTTACAGAATACTGAAAATAGATTAAACAATACCTCTTAACTGTTTAATTTACCTTTTTAAATGGAAATTGTTAGTTAAATTCACATATACAAAATCTGTAAAGCATAGGGATGCACAAAAGAATTAAAAGACATTTATTTGTGGTCGACTCGTAACTCTTCTTAGACAAGTGGGCATACGAGTATGTTTCTTGTACCAAAAGAAGTGTAAAACATCATGAAGTGTTGGATGTATCTTGTCTGTATCTGTATGTAGGCATGCTATTTTTTTATTTATTTGATGGCTTTATAGCAGGCGAGCCCAATTACAATGGAACGTATCCATTGTAAACAAAATAATTTGTTTATTGTATGAAAAATAAACAATTGGATAGCAGACATGTCCATTGGCGCACAAAAATATAAAAAGTGCGTTGCACAAAATCCAAAACGAATAAACAAGACACAGTTAAAATTTTATACAATATCATACCTAATCCAAATGTTGCAAGCATGGATGGCTTGAAAAATGTCCCGTCTTCTTTTAGAAACCTTTCAGGATAGAAGTCTTCAGGATTCTTCCAGTATTTCTTGTCGTAGCCGAGTGACCTGAGGTTCATCGAGATGACTGTGTCCTAAGTATCACCACAAATAAATATTCCTCTTGAAATTATTTTAGTTAAAAGAACCATCACACTAGAGTTAAATATTGCAGTAGGTCAACGTTTAATGATATATTTAAGCATTCACTACTAATTGTATGTGCCCGTTTGGATTTAATTTGGCACAAATATACGTTTGTTTATTTGTGTCAGTAATTGAAACAGTTATTTTGAAGAATGGTAACTTGTGTTACAGGTTTCGATGATATTTCTTCATCGTCAGACTAGTTCAATGTACCTTAAGGCTTCGATTAGTTGAAAAACACAATGACATTAATTTTTACGGCATCCCCAAATTCCTCAAAGGCCAGTTTAGACTTTAATATGTCTAATTTCTTCAAATTCAATCATATTAGTTATACACAATTCTCATTATTCCAAAATGGCTATAAATTTTAGATTGCAGCATGCCAACCCATAAAAATGTGTATCGTGTTGTATTGTTTGACCAAAGAGTAGCGTCTCAGGCCTTTAAAATCCAAGTTATACCTAGTTAAGATTTTCAAAAATGTCTTCAACTATTACCAAAAACACTAGCTGTTGTTTTACCGAACTCAAATAGCTGAAAAAGTAACGTTGGGTTCAGGTAAAACCCTACCTTTTAGACTTAAACTAGGTAAGTAGCAATACTTATTTCGCTTTATTTTACAAACATATTACCTTCGGAATGAAGTATCCGCCGAAAGTAGTGTCTTTGATGCAATTGTGAACCGCGTTGGTGGGAGCTATGCTGTTTAACCTTTCCACTTCCGTTATCACAGCCATGGTGTAGTGCAGGCTTAACAGCACACAAATACACAAGTAGGTAAAAATGAAGTTTTGTTCCAAATACAGTATATCATTTTGGTAGTTTTTAACAATGTTGTTATGAGGACTTTTGATAATGTTATTAACTACAGTTTTGTACATTAGTGCTCTACAAATTTTAATTTTGTCAATAATATTTAGAGATTATTAGTAAGTAATAAATACCATAATCTGTAGATTTCACTTTTTTGGACATAGACTTTTAATTAATTTGTTATTTATTAACATTCTATAAAATCTTACCAGTCTGTATTAATTTTGGATGAAATATTTGCTAGTTATACACGATTATATTTCTGCCTTGTTATGTTTCCCTTATATGAATTAACTGTTCACTTGATTGACTAGTTTCTATTCAAACTGTTCATCAATAACTAGTTATTTTTATTTTGGATCTTTCTTCAGAACTAGTACTTATTATTATTTGTCACAAAAACTGGTTCTTACTTGGAGTTTTCATTAAAAACGCTTTTACCAAGATGTTTCTAAGAAGTGGTCCTGACTTAGATTCGTTGAAAAAATTAGTTCTTACGTTCATTTGTTATCAAGAACAATTTTTTACTTGGATTTGTCATAACAATTATTTGTTACTAGACAATTTTTTTCTAACTTGGACTTGTTGTGATAACTGTTTCTTATACGTGCCATATAAACAGGTTCACACTTGGATTTATGATCAAAACTTAAATGTGTCATGACGTACTGGTATTTACTCATCAAGAACTGGTTCTTACCTGCACTTGTCTTCAAGAACCGGTTGCCGGTTCCGGTTCAGAACACGGTCAATCTCCTCCTGCATCTTAGCTTGCACCTTTGGATAAATTAGCATGTACATCAAAATGAACTCTATGGAATTGCTGGTGGATTCCGCCCCCGCAGTGAACATATCAAGAGCTATTGATATCAGGTCTTCCTCTGAAACAAGACAAAACTGTAAGCAACCTGTAACGGACTCGTGGTACAATTTATCACTCCGATGGCGCTGGTTCGATCCCCGCAGTCACCAGATATCAGTTTGGATAGTAATATTCGGTGACGTTAGGATAAGGTCGAAGTTGAGCGGTAGGAGGACTTCGTAGTCCTAGCTTCGCCTCGTTAAGCAAGACAAACTTTAAAATTCTGTCAGCAAGGGAACCTTAGGGTGAGTATCCCAATCATAGGTAATCCTATTTTTTTAATATAATAAAAATGCTCAAGAAAGATTAGAGTCGTTTTTGTGTGCAGTAGATGATGTTTACTTTCCACTGCAATTTTAATCAAACACCAGACAAATTGAAAATATTCAAGTCGCTGTGTAAACCACGAGAGAAGAAGTTCAGCTAGTCTTTACTTAGACCTCAAAGGAAATATGAGTAGTGCAGAATCTCTGTAAAGCCGTAAGTTTCACAAGACGCAGTTAAGTATATCCCTGCCATGCTTCTATACTAAAGCGTCTTGTCAATATTACTCGTTGTTAAAATATCCTAAAAAATAAATAATTGTTTGTTGTAAGTTTGTTGTTGACGGTGGAAGAATGTCTGAAGTTAAAATATTGTTACGGACGATTTCCATAGTGTTTCGTTCAAAAAGAACACGTCATTTTGAGATCCTACTTATGAAAAATGGGTAGTGATTCATCGTGTTAGTAACGTTCTAAATACTTAGCCTAAGTTATTTTAACTCCTTTGTTAGTTTAAACTAATTCGTTCATTAAAATTCTTATCCTCGATTGGCTAAGTATAAACAGGTTTTTGTATTCTCTGTTACAGTTGGTCAGCCTGGTAATCGTGTGTGATTGGTCGCCCGCTGATCCTAGCCAGCCAACTTGTCAGTCAGACCGTGGAAGTACTTGGTTTGTCTGAATGTATTTTGATTTCTTAACGTTTTTATGCATCTTGTATTTTTCTAGGACGATTGTTCTACAATTAAATAAGTGAAGATTACCTGCGTCCGTGGCTCAGTGGGTTGAGTCACGGCAAAGCGCAAAGTCGCGGGTTCGATTCCCGGCGCAGGCACAAGGGTTTGGCCGCTTTCCTAAAAGCGTTTGTGATGCCCACAAACCCTAAGTTAAGTAACTAATTAAAATGTCATTGGCTTAGACAGAAAAAAAGAAGCAAAAAGATCAAAGTAATGTTGTTTGGTAGTAGGTGACTATTTAGATCTAGAATCTAATCCCATCTTCAGTTGAAAAAAAACCTAAAACATAACACAACAAACTAGAAAGTAAGTTAGCCTAAAGGTGAACAGCGTAACTTTTAGGCTAGCTTAAGTCCTAGTTTTGTTGTTATGTTTTAGGTTACTTTTCACCTGAAGCTGGAATCAGATTTAGATCCTGAAACGTCGTGTTCTTCTTGTTCACTAAACACGATGAATAACGTTAGTAGTATAATTTTAATCTCAGAAGAAAAATAAGTCACCTGAAAATAGCCCGGTGTCTTTTTTTTGTACCATTTCAACAAGGTAGTAGTCCATCAAATCCACAGGGTTGTTAGGATCTAAAACCTCCAGATGTTCTTGTATGGCTACCTGAAAAATTGATCTAGTTAGTTCTCTGGTTTATAACTGTCCAAGATGTTGTTTGATAACCATTCTACGGATATTCTCTAATAACCTATGATTCTAGAAAGCTAAGTCCCCGAAATAATATGGTATTGATTATTTTCGATTTTCACCAAATCATAGCTCAATAGCAATTAAATCTATTTTGTTGTTTATTGATATTCACTGATGAATAAAATAACATGTATTTTAATTTTCCAACAGTTACACTAACAATGTTTTCATTTTACAAAAATTTGCTTTACGAACAATATTCAGAAAATCACAAAATCAATCCAGGTTTCAAAATGTTCAAATATTACAATCTATATTTATTCATCAATCTATATTTATGAATGTATTATGTATTTTAAACAACATGTTTCATATTTTTATCCGAATTACAAAATACTAAGTGCAAGACGACAAAATATAAAATTGAAAATCCCAAATCATAACACTTCCATTTATAGTACACATTTCCCAGAAAACAATACGGCTAAATTATTCAACAAACTTCCGAACAAATTAAAAAAGAAGACAATATGAAGAAATTCAAAAGAAATTTAAAATTATTTTTAATAAGAAAAGTTTACTACTCCATAAATGAATACTTACAAGATGACATGGAGAGAGAAGATTGGAATAGTGAATCCTAAATTTAATTGTTTTGCTTTTGTTTCTACTTTAATTTTTTCCCTTTATTTTATTTTTTTATTTTATGTTTTTTTTATTTAAATTTGTTTATATTTCTTATACTTATATTATTATAAGGCTCATCTTTGTCAGTAGTTATTAAATATTTTTATTTCTATTTATTGACGTATGTATCACTTTTGATTCGGGGACAAACACAATAAAAGCTATAATAATCACAATTAAGGGACTAAATGATTTTTCCTTTTATTTAACTTATACCTACAAATTTAAAGTTATACTTCCGAATCCCACAATTCTTACCTTTATATAGTCTTGGGTCTCTTTCAAAAACTTCGCGGAAGACTTAAAACTCGAACTGAAGTGACGCAAAATGGGGAACACATTGACAACTTCATTGCCAGCTGGACTTCCTTGTTTGAAGTAAACGCTGACATTTTTTACTAATCCTTGCGATTTTTTATCTTCAAGTTCCATTCTCTTGTTGGCGATCATTCTCCAGATGACGTTTAGAGCGGACATACTAAATATTCCAACGCCCTGAAACACATATATAACAAATTTAGTAAACTTCAAACATTGACAGTTGCAGCTAGTTTAAGTTTCAAACGTAAAATGTAAAACTGTTAATAATCGACCTGAAATATGAGGGGTAAAATACGAGTTTAAGGATGTGCAGGGAAAATAAATACAACTGATTGTCGTAATGTACGAATATTACACGTTTTAGAGTTTCTAGACATTTTCAAACCTTGCGTCATCTTTGTAAAGTGTTAAATTTTATGTTTTATTATTCTTAAACTCTAAAGTGACGGGTATGTTTTGAACTAATACATATGGAAGCAGATGTTTAATATTTGGTACTCTTTTTAAGGTGTCTCTAGTATCTAAGTGCATCCCACGCACACTGCAGCGCTTCAGGAGTTTCACGGATATCGTTTCAAGGAAATCGTTTCATTTAATAATGCACACACGCGAAACAGGGTTTAATTAGTTTTTTTGAGATACTGATGATGGTATTTTGTGACGCTGGCTTAAGAAAAAAGGAAATATTGGGTTCACCTGTTGAGCAAGGATCGTCAACACAGTAATTGTATTGTAGCTTGGCACTTGGCCAGTGATCTTGTCAAATTTAAGGATTTTGTTAGAATGTTTAAGTTGTTTTTTGATCGTTTAATGGAGAATTAGTTAGCCCTTTAATATCAAGGAAAATTAACTAGCTTTGAGTGCTGAAGAAAAATTAACAATTCAACAGCGTCTTCTGGTAACTTCCTTTGAAAAGAAAAGTCTGCCGTATTGAAAAACAGGAAAAGCGAATGAAAAAAGACTTATTTCGCATTAAAAGTACCGCGTGTTTAGTTCTTATGAGTATAACCTTTTTGCAAAATATGATGCGACAATTTGGGTTTTAAGTGTCTTCATGGAGCATGTTAATCTTTAATAATATATTTTCAAATTTAAGATAGAACCTGTGACGCCTTTTCATCGCCACCTTCTACGCCCGTACTTTGCAAAGGGGTGCACAGTACAGATATCAAAAATTAACAATATAATCTGACCGATAAAAGTAGTATCGAGCGTAGAAAAAGTTTTATTTTTGCGAGCGGCTAGGAACTACAAAACCTTGCGTCAACTATGAACGAGCTAATTCCAGTGGCTTTGAAAGAGTTTGAAATCCAAACGCCGTTCTCATGACTTACTGTATGAGTATATTTCTCCCGAAATAAAACAAATTTGGAAATTACGTCCATTAAAAGGTTGAACTCACGATAGTATTATTCATGTTCGCGGCGCTTGCTGGCCTTAAACCTTCTCCATCGTTCTTTTCCCCAGTACTGCGACCTTTAAGGCAGACTAGTTCAGATGATAAGTTCTGAATCTAATAGTGTGATAAATGTTTTGTGTTTAGAACTAACATAAATAAAATTCAATATTTTTTTGGTTATAAACCCTTAGGAAGATTAAGTCTTAGGCTTAAGCGGCCGGTGTCATTTCTAACTAAAGCTTCCGGTGTAGACCGCGTTAATTGGCTATTTCTAACTTCTACTGCGCCAGACGTTTCGCTCATTTTGCAATGGAGCATCCTCAGTGAAACGTCTGGCGCAGTAGAAGTTAGAAATAGCCAATTGACGCGGTCTACACCGGAAGCCATAGGAAGATGCCTTTCAGGTGAACCATGTCAAGTTTTGATGGAAGAAATAAATTATGTTCTAGCAACAAATAAAAATTATCTTTTATACTGACATTACCTTTATAGTACTTCCGTCTTTGAAGGTAAGCATAAGTCTTTGAATTTCATCGACTATCAAGTGTTCATTTCGGTTCTTTCCGTATCCTTTGAGATTTCTCATAACAAACTTCCTTGAAGATGCCCATTGCTCACCAACGCTAAAGAATAAACCTGTCGACACAAAACCATATACAAATATAATAAACCATACTTTTAAATCTAAAAAGCTCCAATAGAAATTCGCCAAAAAGATGGTCAACAAAAGGAGAACGAATCTCGACACTAAGGTGTAGGAGCCCAGCCAGTGAGAGATGAATTTGTAACAACATTCTCAATGACTGGGTGATACATCTCAATTTGGTTTCTATTTACATGACAAGAACTTGGGTCTTGTTCGACACCTAGAGTCTCCGGTCCTCCCGACAGAGCGCAGCAGTGACGCGGTATATATCCCGCAACTGTACGCACACTTACCACCGAGAACTAAACTTTACACGTCGATAAAACCATTTCAACTGTTACTATCTTTTCTGGAAATGGTATTAATGTGTTTTTAATTCAAGAATTGACGAGGTATAAGCTTTTAAATGTAAGAATTAATGATTTAGTTAATTAGAAAAGTGGAGTCAATTTAGTTATTGTTTTGAGCTCATTACATAAACTACGCTTTTACGTTAACGAAACTTAACGAACTACCGGCCAATAATATTGGTACACGTTTTTGGAAAGACTCTAGAAACACTATAATTTGATGGACTTATTTTCTTCTTGGAGAAACATTCAGTTCTTAATAAAACCCAATACGGGATTGGACAAAAGCTTTCAACTTTTGATGCGATCAATAAATTAGTTGAACTCGTTATTTACAGGCTTAGGCAAACAATTGAAAATAATTGGTGTTTTCTAGATCTCACTAAAGCATTTGATTGTGCGAATCACAAAATTCTCCTAACGAAGTTGAACCGTTATGGAGTCCGTGGCATTGCTTATGATAATCTAAATGTAAAGGCATTTCTATATACAATACTGTTTACATTCCAATACTTTCTCAACCGTCACTACTTATTACTCTCACTACTTAACCTTGAGCCAGGCTTGAGAGTAATTGAGTACGCTACGTGATTACTCACAACTGATACTACAGTTAATAACAGTTCTTTGTTGCAAGAAGGGTCACTGTCCCATTACCGCCTCATAATATTTAATTGCACACTTTCATCCCAGTAGCATAGTTAGCTGAACACAATATTCTTTCCAACGAAAAACATCGTTGTCAACAACATTTACTCTCGTGTAATTTATATCATAATATTTATTTATATTAATATATATTTATTTATTATTTAAAGAGAAAAAGATACATTTCCAAGCCTTTATATCCTTGAGTGTGTTAAATTCAAAAAACCACATCTTTTTCAACCCGGACAAACCCAAACTACCTTTTGAGAAATCCTGATGTCCTAGCAAACCACAAGAACCAGAAACAGTCACTATACTCATGTATAAAATTGGTTTTAAGCATATTGAATGTTCAACAAATTTAAACACAGTGTATTTCTTCAAAGAGTATTATGCTTAATGATGATTTGTAAATATGATCATTATATGTATTTATTGTGACGTTTGTCGATGCACTTGTGTTTTATGACAATAAATGATTTGACTACTTTAACTACAGCTTTGTACCCTGAATATTTTAATGGGACACTACTATCTTCAGGGATTAGCCCATTTTCAAGTGTATACAGCTTGTAGAGTAACGTCTAAAACATCCAGGTTTACTGATGGACTACAAAGAAGATCTGCACATATACTTAAATCAAATGGTAGATCCAAACACTCTTAACGTGACCCACGCAACCAGCAAAAATCCCATTTTCGAATATATACACAGTACGAAAACATGGCATTGAAAATCAATCAACGACTAATGACCTTGGTTTGGATGAAATACATCATCACCTGCCTAGAAGATTTGTTTCTCATATGAGTTTATCATATACTTTGTTTTTATTTTATTAACCTGGATGTTTTAGACGTTACTCTTACAAGCTTTATACACTTGAAAATGGGCTGAGCCATTTTGACAAGTAGTGTCACATTAAAATATTCAGGGTACTTCAAAGTTTTCTTTTTTCCTTTTTGTTTATGCAATAAGTAGCCCTTTCTGTGAACTAAAGTATCAAAATATTATGTACTCGTACGTGTGTGTACAAACTCGATCTATATTGTATTTAAATTGTTATTATACAAGTAAACTGTAATGCAGTACAATTATTTTTGTATAATATATACCAACAGGTTAACCCTCGCAGTAAACTCAACTGCTTGAAGAAGGTGATTAACTACGCCTAGTGGCGCATCCTGGTAGCAAACTTTGGAATAAAAGATTTGTCGGGTTCACAACGAACTAAACACTCGTCCCGATATAAACAACGTCCAGTCACGTGGTTGTACTGAGCCCAACAGCGGATTATTTATTTATAAGTAGTTCACAAAGTTTTGAACTCGTTGATGTTTTGACTAACAATGATATATTTCAAACAATTATAAATATATTTCTATATGATATATTTTAACGATAGTTGTCAGTAAGCAAGTTCAAAATCGTAGCATTCACTGACAGACCTACCTACAGTAAAAGTTAGTTTTATTGAGCCTACAGATCCTGAAAGCTGATTACTTTAGAACTCCAACTGTGTATTGAAACGTCAATCGTTCGCTTCTACTGGTTTTTAACGCCATGTTTCATCTCAAACAGGAATAAACTAATTTTACGCCCTTATTCTACGAGTCTGGTTAAACAGCTGTTAATTTACCCAAATTCTTCTCGAAACTCCTCATACGAAAGGTCAACATGATTGGTCTACTCTGGAACTCCTCCTTGCGCAATGCCTCCAGCACGTAGTCGGCGCCGTCCACCAATACCAGACGTATGTTTCCCAGATGCAGGCCTACGATTGGTCCGTACACAGCAGTCAGCTTTTTCACCGCCAGGAAGAAGTTGGTGTCCATGTCAGGCATGTGGTGCAGGTTTCCCACGATCGGCAAAGGTTTCGGACCTGTTTGAAAAGGTTATAAACAATGGTTATAACAGTTTTTAGCAAGAACATTGTTCCTGAAAAAAATGGTTCTTAACGATTCCTATTTAGTTCGGAAGCCATCTTTTTTACGACTGGAAAATACTTTTGTTTAAGAACATACAAACCCTTCAGCAAAGTTAGGGTTGTTTATTATTTAGGCAAATGCTAAAACTAAGACGATTCATTGGCTTTTAACAACTGTTTATCGATGAGTGTTTTGATGGTTAACATGTCCAACTCTTTGTTACCGAATAGCAGTGCAGAACGTGTGAATATATTAAATAATTAAATTAAGTTTAGCATAACCGTCTGGCAAGCGGGAGACCCGGGTTCAAATCCCGGTTCGGTCCAAATATTTTTGTCTTCAAATTTATTAAGTATTAATTAGCTATTTAGCGTGTTTACATATTAAGATCTATATTAAAAATGTTACAGGCAAAATAAGAAAACACGAATTAAATCCAGTCGTTTAAGGTTTTTTTTATAGACTAGTCAAACATAGAACTGGCAACCACCGATCCGGTAAAAAACTGACTGCAAAGGGTTTTTCCAACGGCTTAGTTATTACATAAAAACTGTTCATAGTGGTTTAAACTCTCTGGACATTTTTAGTAGGGTTATTCCTTATCAAGACAATTACTTTTATGGGCCTAACATGATTTTTAGCCCACTATTCGCTATTTTGTTCTTCAACTAAATAGTTTGGTGTGTCCGAATTATCTTTTGTCTAAGTGAAAACCAGAGAACTCTGTCCCTGTTTCGTTTTCAAGAAAAGCCATCAGAGTAAATCACAGTAAGGAGGTTTTCAAACATTATAAAATTCTAACATTTCCTATATCTAACCAGACAGATATTCTTTTCGAAAACTTCTATTTTCCACTTCATCTTTTCAAAAGCAGTTTTATAACATCCAAATGGACTTTTAAGAGGGGTAAAAGCAATGCTTTAATCAAGTAGTCACAGCGTCCGTAATTTTGACTGGTAGTCTCAAAACAGTTGAAATTTCTTTAGATTAATTAATTTTAAGTAATATATATTAAAGTCAAAACTAATCATTACAAATCCATTAACATTAGTGGCCGTTTAAAATATGTATACATAAATAACGCTAAAGCACTGCGCTTTACACACGTTAAGCAAAAAGAAACTTCCTTAACTAACCAAATTAATTTATAACTATTTAATTAAGTCAAGGTAAAATCCTAAGCTAAACTAGTAACCTAGTGAGACAGTTTAAAAGTCACTCTAAATACCTAGTTACAGAGAAAGGTATGTCAGTAAACAAGAGTAAATGTACAAAGAGATAGGAAACAACTTTGTAACTGCTTTGGTTTGCAGTTTACCTGTGCTTTCACACACACTTTTCGCTCTGAATTTTTTATCAAATTTGATTGTCAAACCTTTCAAGACGTTATTGTGGCAATTAATTTACTTATAACTTATAATTTATTTATTTAGTTGCATTTTATATATTGTAAATAATAATAAAGTTAACTTTTATTGTTGAAAAAATACTTATAACAGTTATAATGGCTAAATTTGTATACAATTGATGTTTTGCTGCAATTTTAAGTTGATGTACTTTGAACGGCCGTAACTTAAAAATCGATATTTTGACTATTCGTGGTTTTATATCAAATTCGGGCTAAAATACGGAGTTTGTAGACGTATTGGTTAAGATTTCAAAATGGTGGGTAAAATGCGCCTGATTGTTCTAAAAATAAACAAATTGTTGACAACAATACATGCCCAAAAATTCAAAAACGCCCAGCATGAAAACGGCACACTTTTGGTATCGGTATGTGTGAAATCAAATGTATTAAGAACTGTACTTCTGCGATCCTTCTTGTAAACCCCAACGCTATTTTGCTGTTTTGGTGAAAGCGTATAGCAATATGTCAAGAAGAACAGATTGCGGGAAAATGATGGAATTAATTTCGTATTTTTTCCGGCAAGAATGATAAATTATTACAACACTATTAAATCTTTTGAACAGTATGTTTACTAAAATGTGAGATAAACAATAACTTAAGAACAAAAGTAAGCTAGTGAGTTTTGGCCTTTTAAATTGTTTCCCGAAGCAACTAACTTAAAGGACACCTTGGTAAACATAAAGCGCCACCTATACATGAACCTTAAATTAGGATCGTCAAAAAAGAAACATTCGTAATGAGAAAAAAAATAAATACCAATACAAATTTGAGACACAATTTTGTTCAAAGTTTTGTTTCCACTAACTTACAAAACTTTCACTGAATGTTTACCTGGTGGATAATTTGACGGCCTTTTGGTGGTGTAGTAGCATAACAGCAGAGTCACCAACAACACCAAAACAAGTAAAACAATCATTGTAAACCAACAACAATGACAAAGTCAAGTAAATCTCTGAGCGATGTTTACACGTGAACGCTTCGAACAACTCTGACAGAGAAGAGCAGCTCAAAACATAGGCTAAGCTCAACTCTTTGACCTTGACACTGAGTGAAATCTTAGATTACATCGCAACTGGTTTTTTCAAAGAAACACTTGAGTAACGGCTCAAAGTCTAATCACGAGATTATACACAAGTCTGAAGTTAAACGAGTAGTGACTTTCTCGGAAAATTGCACGATATGTCGAGATAGCAATACCTGACAAGATTGCTTATAATGATTAGACTTCATTACTATCTAGTAGTGCGCGGATTTTGTAAAACATACTTCAAAACTTGCTGATTTTATTGGAATCAAATGTTTAACTACTTACAATGATACAATTAAACCTAAGTTATTTTCGTCCGGGCTAAAGTGAATTATTTAAATGTCAAAAAACAAAACTAATACCAGTGCTAGAGTTCTGACAAAATATTGTAGTTTTAGATCCCACGTAGATGTGTTGTTTAGGTATTTCTTATCGATTTTTTTTGGACGAATGAGATATTCATGCCGTCAGAATGGTAAGATCCAGGCCCAGGACCATGAAATGAGCACCAATTCTGACCCTCCGAACACGTTTTAAGAATTTGTTCAATATTTATATACATGTAAAAATTAAGTTAAAAATAGAACTATTAATGCCATGCTGTTAAGAATGGATATAGTGACAAGCTAGTAACTAACATGTTAAGAAGGAAGCTCAATAGTTTGCAAACAAACAACCAACAGAATATAAAGGATGAAACTTGATTTATTTGTGTCCCCTCTAACAGATTCTTTGAAAAGGCTGCCAGGAAAGCATTTAGTTCATCAAACTTAAAACTAAGCTACAAAACCAAGAATAATGCCTTCCAAATGATTGACAATATGGTTCATAGGCCCTTGAGCAATGAGAATAAACAAGTCTGGGATTTACACAATCTAATGCAATGAATGTTCTAGCTGAAAGTCGGGCAAACGGGGCGGTATTTCCAGTCTAGGTTCCAGGAGCATATTCAAGCTTTAAGATCCAATAACTCTACATCGATGAAGTCATCTTTTGCTGAGCACCTCCTCCAAACCAGTCACACTTACACAAGAATGGAAATCAACCTGGAATGTTCTGGAAGTAGATAAGAAGGGAGACTGAATGAACTGCAAGGAGGAATTTCACATATATAAGTACAAAAAGGCGAGTGCAGGCAACTTGCTGAACAGCACCAATGTAGATGTTACAAATCCCATTTTTGAATATATTAATAACTTAAAATTCATAATAATTTTAGCCTTCACACTGTAGGAAAATCAACCATATGTAATATTTATTTATTTATTAATTTTATACTTTTGTTTGTATACAAAGTTAAGTATTTTAGGTTACTATTGTGATGCTTTGTACCACCAGGAAGATGGGATGATTCCCGAAACCGGCAGTGTTTGAAATCAATATTTAAAGGATGCTTCTCAGTTTTGTTCATTATTGTATTAACATGTATATCAAGACATATACGTATATATGTAGGTACTTTCTAAATGTCGAAGTTTTGTTCGACTTTCATGAAATTTGCCAACTTTTGTATTAAAATTTGCGGTTAATATCTCGATCGAGTTTTGGACAGAAATCGGACCACCGCAAGTATCTATTTGGTGCGAATGTTTTCTAAAAATAGGGGTTTAAATTATTTTAAAACAGTGAATTTCATTCGATTTTGATGAAAATTCAAATAAACATGTATTTTGATGGTACGGCCAAGTGATTTTTTCTACCACAGCAAAATGAGTAGTCCTATTTTAATGATCATTTGAAATATGTTATCGCTTTATGATATGTAATGACTGGGACTCGTGGCGTGGTCCTGTAATCTAGCTTCATGGAGGATACCGATACAGGTCTAAAGCGGCTCAGATAGTCTCAGTGATCATCTGATAATACCCGCATCAACTCCCACCATCGTTTAGACATATCAGACCATCACCTGCGTGGTTCGGAAGTCACGTTAAGCCGTATTTCCATTGGCCATTGGGCTATTAATTAATGACCCATTCTAAGGAAGAGTCGGCCTTAGTTTGTAACAAGACTACACCTCATAACTCATTACTACCACTCATCACACTCATCTTTCACCACATATTTGCCTTAAAATACCCTCATGAGAGTGATCGGCATCTCAAATAGTGATTTAATGAAACTCGAAGTAAAAGAACACATAAGTCTGACGCTGAAGCGAGGCTGTTAGCGTAGCGAATTTTTTAGTAAAAACTTGCAGAGAAATGTCGATTTACTTATGCCAGCGGCGATTCAGCGCTTAGCTGCGTGTTGGCCTGGCTTTATATATAAGCTTCCAAAAATTATCACAAGATATCCATGATGTTATAATATTTTAAGAGTTAGCCCATGTATTATTTATAATGCACAGAGTTCAATTTATCACAAGAACTAAAAAAAAACTCGTACAGTCTTATAGTTAGTTTGGATTTGTGCTACAGTTTGTGTTAACGGTGATGTCTGGTATAAACATGTATCTTAATTCAACAATTACTATACCATATTCATAATAATAAACTAAAGCAAGAAATAGAACTTCAAAGCTTTACAGTACTATAAAGTCAGGACTAATTTTCAGTGGTTCTTACAAGTAATTTAAATAGTTATAGGCTACAGTTTATAAGTTGTCATTTTAAGTAAACGCCAGACCATTGATTACTTTTGTTCTAAAAAATAAAAATATTAAACAGACATATATTCCAAACAAAGAGTAAAATGTTTGTTCACTAAAAACACCGATGAATTAATTTTTTACAACGATTTCTTACCTTTAAAACTGCTGCAAAAATCCTCCATTTCCTTTGTTTATAGATTTTTAGATTCAATAATATTCGTTTTACAATCAATGATTTCCCTCAAAATTACGAGCTGTTTTAAGTGTTACCAAATATTTATTTTAAATTACGAAGTTTATTAATTGTCCTGTTAAAACCCGACACATCAAGAAGGACGTCTCCATTGAGCACACTTACATCCTCGGCTAGTTGAATTAAGTCTGCCAGCTTGAGAGGAAGAGTTAGAGGCCATTAAGTGAAGTTATAGTGTTGGCAATACTGGTTCCGAACTCTATCTGTCTTCCGGTTGAGGCTTCATAGCACTTCCTGGCTTTGGACGTCTGAATGATTGCCCATTGCAGTTGGGTTAGTGCGTGAAAGGTATTGGGTGCGTGAGCTCAAATATCAATTTGGGAAAGTCGCCTCTGCTTGTACAGGGTTATTCAAAAATAACGTATTTCTCTGAGACTGCTCTACTTCGTTATTGATTACTTAGATATCCTTAAGTTAAATACTATTAAAAGATCAGCGGATCCGTGGCGGATTGGTATCGCACGCGACTCCGGAGCTCATCACTCCGGTGGCGCGGGTTCGATCCCCGCAGTCACCACTTACATTTGTAATGTGATTAATACGGTGACGCTAGATAAAGGTCGAGGTTGAGTGATAGAGAGGACTTTGTAGTCCTAACTTCGCCTCGTTAAACAAGACAAACCTTACCTTTTTTTTAAATAGCACTTTTCAAAGGTGGTCTCTCTTGGTATAATTCTATACAAGAACAATTCGAGATGTTTGATACGCTACCATTAAGTGTGCAAGGGCTCGACTATAAGCCTTTTAAGACCAAGCTCAAACAATTTGTTGTGGAGAGACCATTCTATTCTCTAAAAGAGCTTAGTTACCAAGCCTCCACCAACTTGTGAATTGGTAAAATTGTATTAAGTGTAAATAAATACTAACTAGATTATTCTAGTTGTTCACGCAATCTATCTGACAATTTGGGTCAACGATGTAGTAAGTAAGTACATGCTCAACATGTCCTTCCCTGACTGCTCAGCTAAAATCTAGCCGATAATCAAACTCTTCCCACACACCACGACGTAAATATTGATTTGTGGAATTGACTGCAGCTCTGAAACGGTTCCAAAGGTCAACTAGATTTTTTGATTGAGAGGGTGCGTAAACCTTTTCCTTAACATAGCCCCACAAGAAAATGTCGCGACGAAATCACAAGTCTACAACAAAGCTCTCGCTTTACTGAGCTCACTGTGAAAATTCAAAAACACAAAATATATTTTATTTGAAGAGCAGCCATCTTGTTGATGGCTAACAGTTGAATAAATTCTCAGTGTGTGTAAACAAAAATGTGGAACTTTTATTTTCAACCATATGTAAATTATTATACAGGGTGTCCAGTAACTAGGGGATCAAACTTCACCAGGTGGTTTATCAGGTCATAATAAACAAAAGATTCCTACTCATAGTCCTATCTCGCTTAGTTTTTTGTCTGTCTGTGTTTTCCACTAAATGATTTTTATCTCCGAGGTCAATTAAGTTATAAACTAAAAACTTTGCTCACTTGTTAGTATAATTAAAAACAATATTTCAAAAATAAATTTGACTAACTTTCACTTCCGGTTTAGAAATGGTTGTCATATTAATTTTTAAGTTTAATAACACAAAACCCTTAATTTTTATGGTTAATACACAACAATAAGAATATGAGGCAAATGTAATTTTAAGACCAAGTTTGTTGTTTTGAGACAATCGTTAACGGAGTAATTTAAGTTTTCCTGAGCGCTCTAACTAGGCGAGATAGGACTATGTGTTATTGGACATTTTTTTATATTTTGACTTGATAAATTAACTGGTGATGTTTGATCCCGTAACTGTTGGAAACTCTATATAAACACATCTGATATAAAAGTTACAGAAGAATGAAAGTAGAGCTTTTTATTAGTACAGTCATTTTATTATGGCGTGGTCCTGTAATCCAGCTTCATGGAGGTCAGGTTTTGAGAACGATATAGGTCTAAAGCGGCTCAGATAGTCTCAGTGATCATCTGATGATACCCGCATCAACTCCCACTATCGTTTAGACATATCAGACCATCACCTGCGTGGTTCAGAATTCACGTTAAGACGTTGGTCCTTGTATTTCCATTGGTCATTGGGCTACTAATTAATGAGACATTCTAAGGAAGAGTCGGCCTTAGTTTGTAACAAGACTACACCTCATAACTCATTACTACCACTCATCACACTCATCCTTCACCCCATATTTGCGTTAAAATACCCTCATGAGAGTGGTCGACATCTCAAATAGTGATTTAGTTATTTCAAATACTCAACAGTCATGATTGTGCGATTTCTCTTGATGATTCTGCACTAAGTAACTTTATCTATCGCCTTGATATCAGATCATGACTTGTGCTTTCTACGGTTGGTTTCCACTTTGGTAAAAAACAATTTTAGCATTGTCATGGTTGTATAACTTTATCTTTGCAACAACAACAGAAAAACTACTGTACTATCTAACTGGATGCAGATTTGGCAAACCACCAACATCCAGCCCCAACTCTGCAGCTGTAATCAACCATTGACACTATAAATGTACTTTTGCACGAATTGTCCCGAAGTTAATTCAAAATCTTCGTATTCTTCCAAAGTATTTCTCTTTATAAACGCCGTACAAGATGTAATATTCTTAAAGAATTAATAATTACTAAATACCTTGTACTGCACCTGTAGATCCTACAGTTGAGAGAAAAAAGTGCTTTGCAGAGCGGATGCGCATTTTGCCCCACTTGTGGGGAAGCATCGTCGGCACTCTTATTGTCACTAATTAAAACATTATATGGTACACTTACATTATTTATTGTTCTCGTGTTAAACAATACTATTAAATCGTGTTGAAAATTGCCTATTGGTGTAACCTATATACTGCTTATCACACCGGGGGTTGTTGTTTGAACAGGTAATTTTGTAGACGCCTTTTTGAGTGGCTAGCTCAGATCGGACTTTGAAATTGTTGTACGTTGCTATTGGTTCTCTGTTAACTTTGCAAACGGGATAGTATCCTGCCTGCTCTTTGAAGATTTTTCCTATGGTTTCTGCGTTTTTATCTACGTAGAAAAGTGGTGTGTGTTTGATTTCCTGGGTTGGTTGGTGTTTGATCTGGATAATCTGGTTGGATTTCTTTCGATTGTTTAGTCATTCTTCTTATTAAGTTATTTTAAATTTAATTTTGGGGTGAAGGCTGTTTAAGTGATTTAGTGTTAGTTTGTCTTGTCTCTTGTCTTTCATTTTTCCTTTCAAGACAATGAACCACATACCTCCTCTGCACCGCGTATGTTAGAACAATAAATAATGTAAATAAATAATGTTAGTGACAATAAGAGTGCCGACGATGCCCCACAAACGGGGCGAAATGCGCATCCGCTCTGCATATAGCATTTTAACTCTCAAGTGTAGGTACAGGTACAGTACAAGGTATTTAGTAATTTGAACTTTGGTCCAACACTGGGTTTCACTTCTAGTAATTAATAATTAACATATAAAAACAGTCAAGTAGCTTATGTACCCTTAGAAATTCTATAAGCTAAAAATTAATAAATCATGGAACGCATAGAACAAAGTTAGTTACTTAATGTCCTTTAGCTTTTGCGGCAAACAATAATTCCAGCTGTATTTTTTATTATAAAACTAATATTATGAGAGTGTTTGTGTTCATACCAAATTCTTTATAACCAGTTAAACACAACATAACGGTAATAATATTTGGTGCTATGAACCACAAGAACTATTTTCATAGGTTTATAGATTCACTAGCGGCCAAATAGTAAAGACGTACACGACCCATTTTTGCTTAATTTCGCTCCCTCAAAAACCACCCTTAAAATAAACATTTTACAAAACCGTTTCTTAGTAAATGGTTTTGGGCTACCACAAACAGGTGTGCAAAGTTTAACTCTTTAGGCCTTGTAGTTTTGGCTCGGCGATCATGAGTGAGTGAGTCAGTCAGTACAAAGCCTTTTATAAATATAGACTCATGGGCATTTATTTTATTTTATTTGGTTCAAGTGCGATTTTCTAAAGCGAGTGAAGGAAAATTACTTGAGGTAAGTACATATCACATGAGGTAAGTAATAATCATATCATGATTACACATTACCTATTCAGGATTCTTCTTCTGAACTTACTTGTTTTCGATTTGTTAGGTAGAATTTTAACTTAGTACTTAGAATAGCCTGTAGTTAGTAGCTACATAGACGTTTAAATTTGGGAGGATAATGAAAAATTAAAATCAAGCGTAAAGTCATTAGGTACTATTGTAGCTATTTAATGTGTGTTAGGTTGGAATAATTTATAAGTACAGTATTCTCAAGCTTCGTCTGCTACGGTTAGATACTGATAATGCACATTTTAGAACACATATTTGCTGTTATTGGTGAATTTCCTTTGGAAAAATGAGATTATTCATGACATGAAATTAGCAATGATCCTGATCCCCAGAATACGTTTCGAGAATTTCTTTCAATGTTTACATACAAACGTATACAACAGGTCACACTTTCGTCAAATTTTCATGAAAATCGGCACATTTGTAGGTATCTCAGTAAAGTAAGTTAGCCATTAAAATCGGACTACGAGAAGTATTCCCAAGGGGTATTTTTTATCAAAAAGACTTTCAATCATCTAAAAACGATAAATGTTATCTGATATTAATGAAATTCAAAATAAAAATGTATCTAAAATGTATCAACTGGTATACCAATAATATAAAAATCCATTTAGCCGTTTCAAAATGGCGGTAAAATAGTGATTTTTTGCTTCAACAGCGTAATGAGTGGGCCTATTTCAATGAAATTTTAAATATGTCTGCTTCATTATACAACAAAATGAGCACTAAAAGGCCACGTGAATCTGAGGCCAAAGGCCGAAGCGAGGCTTTGAGCGTAGCGAACAGCCTCGAAATGGTTATAAGGAAATTCGCTTCACTCATGCTAGCGGCACTTGGACACTTAGCTGCGTGTCGGCCTGGTTTATAATTTTCGAACGTGAAGAAGTAACATTCCAATTAAAACACTGTGTTAGTCAAAGTTTAAAGTTTAAGTGTTATATTATTTTAACCTGGTAGTTTAATACAAGTAAGAACTTGGACCCGACCCAAACAAGTAATTTATGACTTTGTCAGAAGCCATTACTGTCAAAGTTTTAGATTAATGCTATTAAACTGGGCTGGAATCATTTAGTTTACACTATGCTATGAAATTGCCGATTATTGAATTACCAAAAAAATACGTAAACAGTAAAAAAAACACAATATACATTTAAATTAGCCTATTAAAATTTTCAACAATAGGTTTATGTAATTTCATATCTAACAATTTATATAGTGTTACAAAACTGATAAAGTGGTTGCATTGAATACATTTTACCTTAATTACTAATGTATACAGGAGATAACAAAAATTCTCACATTGGTATCGTGAGCAATAACAGTATATAGTTTTGTTGAAATAAAGTTTGCACCAAAAATGTTTTAGGTGTATAACTTCAGCTTGAAATAATGTCAATAACCTGCTGATGGCCTTGCGTTATTTTCGAATAACTATGTATTGCAGAGGTTATTTTTCACTGTACAGATTAGAAAAGTTGTTTTCCATGTTCTCAAAGGTTTTCTCTAGATTTGTATAACCTGGATTTTAAACATTCTTACGCCAATATTAGCGAAAAAAGGTTAAAGTTGGCCAAATACATACTTATTTTTGAAGTGTATTGCACTTTTTTCACGAAAAGTTTTTGCCTTTTTCGTGCGTAAGGTACAAAGAACCACACCAACCCAATCACATACAATCGCAATCGTACATTTCGGTTCATGAACGGCGTCGAAAACAGGGGACTACGAAACCATGTTTTGCAACTGGGACTCGTGGCGTGGTCCTGTAATCCAGCTTCATGGAGGTCAGGTTTTGAGGATGATATAGGTCTAAAGTGGCTCAGATAGTCTCAGTGATCATCTGATGATACCCGCATCACCTCCCACCATCGTTTAGTCATATCAGACCACCACCTGAGTTAAGCCGTATTTCCATTGGTCATTGGGCTATTAATTAATGACCCATTCTAAGGAAGAGTCGGCCTTAGTTTCTAACAAGACTACACCTCATAACTCATTACTACCACTCATCACACTCATCCTTCACCACGTATTTGCCTTTAAATCCCCTCATGAGAGTGGTCGGCATCTCAAATAGTGAATTAGTCTCAACAGGGGAGTACGACCTCTATTTTGAACCACTCTGTAGAATTATTTTGAACATTCTCAGCGTTTCAAAGCGTTACGTTAGTTCTGTAGGTATTATATGATCAAAAGATAAACTAAGTGTGAAACACTTTCTTGTAAAGAGGAACAACGTTATAAGTGGTCGTGTTTCCAGAAGAGTGTTGAAAGATTTATCGTTAAGGTCCCAACACCTGGGCCTTTCCCAGTCTTAATACGAACATGCCCTTAACTTTCTTTTCCTTCAAAATTGTTAGTTGTTTGTAGTTCAGGCTTAAAACAAGACCATTTGTAAGTTTTTCGATTCTGAACACATTTTGTTAGGCAACATATAGTTTAAAATAATAAAGTAGCTTTTGCTTAGTTTATACACTAAGTTCTTTTTTCGGTTTGGTTGTAACTTTTTATTTTATATTTATAAATGTATACAACGTTACGCATTGTGTCAGCTTTTTACGTAATTTTATTTTATTAACAATATATTTATCAAAGGTGACCTTATGAAAGCATTTTGTTTCAGTTCTGTTTAGAAACTTTGTTAACATGTCTGAAAACGTAATTCATCAACCGTAAGCATCTTTAACATAATGGAATGGTAGCAAAATTGTGCGAATTAAACAAAACCTCATTTGAAAATTGAATGTGAAACTAAAATAGTAATAGTACTAACTGGTGTATAAACTAACTAGCTTGCTAGGTCAACTCAGATACGGTTTTGTTTTCTCTAAGGCATCAAGCATTAAGAACTCAAGAAAAACTATTAGTTTAAGCACACCACGAAATTCACATATTTTCTAATTGGCGTTTTTGTACACAAGACCTTAACGCTCCCTCCCCATGTTGCTGTAACAATATGAAGCTTTTTCAAAAGAGTCAATCTGGAGTAGTGCTGCTTTTGCATCTGCCTTTTGACATTCAGTTCAAAAGAAAAACACGCCTTTAGAGATGCAGTATGGAGCATTCACGTTTCAACTCCAAGCTAATGGTTTCTTTTTTTAAAACAGAATTTGACTATTTAGTTTGTCTTCTGTTGTATCTTTTGGTATTTTATATACGACTTACAGTATCAATATCTTGGTCATAGCCTTCAATATCAATATAATATCTCATCCTATTGCATATTTATTAAAAATTAAAGCTTAATTACATTTTGTAAAGGGCTGTCTGCTGCGTTCAACTTAGTTACCTATGACGTTCTTCTATCTTGAGACAAAATATAACATAAACTAATATGTAATTGTAATAATTATGTAAACCAAACAGAAATTTTAACCCCGAGTCGAAAGTGATCTTTTTCAAGCGGTAGACTTTAAATATCAAATTTATAAAATAATATGAGGTGAGAAAACCTACCCAGATTGTGACACTTTACGGCTGTAAGCTCTCTAGAAACGGAAGCTTAACGCTTCTTCTTCCGGTCGAGCTTTTACTAAAGAAACTGTGTTCTTCTTCACCTTTACTATTGTTTTGGTTATACCACCTAATTTTGACTACTGATAAAGTAAAACTACAATGCATTTAGTGGATTTATTTTGGAGAAATATTAGCGATATAAAACAACTCTCTGAAGAAATTTAAACAAAAGAAGTGCCGTTTATTGTTCAATTCTCATGCTAAGCAGATATTCACGACCTCGTCCGCTGACATTGAAGATAAGAGCTGGTAACTTTGTAGAAAGATAGTTCAATTAATTGATTGTTAAATAACTCCAATGTTTTAAGAGCCATGGTCAATAGTTATAAACAAACATCATTGATGCATTGCGTAATCGTAGGCCTAATGTCTTCATTGTTGAGAATCATTTTCACTACTACAATGCAGCCCAAGGAAGGCTTATCACTTGTAAGAGGGCACTGGGTAGCAGAACAAATGTAATTAGAATTTGATAACACTTTAATGTTATACCTTGTAGCCCATAGTTTGTGTCAGAAGCTTATGTAGGTCTTAAGCTTGTAAGTTTCTGTACAAAAACTCTGAACGGGTAACATTTATACAGAATGTTTTTACGCAACTCAATTATCAAACTGCAAAAGTCATTTTTTACTAGCGCTGTGTGGTCATTAATAATTGTATCATTGGTTTATTCACTTCAATATCTATCAGATGGTGTGTATTGTTGCAGTAATATAGTGGTTTTGGTTTCATAATTTGATGTAATTGGAAAATAAACGCAGTCATATTTGTCAACAAAGGACAAAGAGCGTTTATTGTCATTAAGAATGTTGAAACAACAAAACAAAACAGCCTACTCACGCCGATAAACTTGATCTCAAACGCCTCTTGACAAAATAAATTTATCTTGCTCTTGAGTATTCTTCAACAATAAACACTCTTTAATCTTTTCTAAAAACCATGATTGTGTTTATTTTACAATAACATCTAATTATAGGAAATCAAAACCACTATATTTTTACAACAATACATACAATCTGATTGATAGTGAAGTGAAAAAAACAAAGATACAATTTATGACCATATAGCACGTAAAAAATAACAATTACAAAAACAATTTATTAAGACAGTGTACAAAAAATGTTTTGTGTTAACTTTTTATGAAAATGGATATGTTACAGAACTGGTGAAATGGAAGGTGAATTACAATGTAAGAATGTATACTGGACTTAAGCCACTGGTAAAGACTATTCAGAGGGCTAAAGAATATTGTCTAGGAATTTCCCAAAACGACCTACTATACGAGTAGTTTGAAAATTGGGTTGCGTTTAAAAAACACTCTGTATCAAGTGTACGTTGGATTAATGTTGTCTTGCAAGCAAAGAAAATCGTGTAAGTTTGCAATGAATGAAATCAAATAAATAAGACCTTGTACAACTAAGATTGAGCTTGTAATTGTAAGATTTTGTCTCACTTACAATTACTGAGTTTGAAATATTACTACGGAAGTTTTCCAAAGTTTTTAAGTAAAGGAAAAGTACACGACGTTTCAAAATTGGAAATATGACCTCGTCTTCAGGTGAAAAGTTACATAAATCATAACACAAAACATTAAGAAAAGTGCATTTGCACTTACAATTCATACATAGCCATAGAGATGCTAAATAACAAGCACAGTCCATCTTTTTCGGTTGGCTGAAATCATAATTGTACATTCAACACTCCGAAATTGTTAAGCTCCATAAAAATAACTTCACCCGGAACAAGCTTTCCCTTGTTCAAGTTTAGTTTGTATTCTGTTGTTTCTTGGACAAGCTAAACTTGTCCACTTGTTCATTGTCTCCAACTGAAAATGAATCTCAAGGTACTTGTACAAACCTACCCTAAAGCCGTGAAAGTTGTCCATTATATCACGTATAATAAACGTTAAATCTGCAAAAAATAACCAAAAGCAGCACAGGAAGCATTTTTGACACTGTGTGCAATTAAACTAGTTTAATCTCTTTAGGAAACTAACGAAGGAAATTAGCCATTAATTCTTGGATTTAAGCTAAGATAGATCCAAGCCATTGCAATTACAGAAGCTTAGTTGAATTATTACCTGGACAACTTTGGTTCCTATCTCATTCCTTGTCTCGACTTCTGAGTCTAATTTTCCCCTGGTTTAGTTGCTAAAACATTTTATACAGAACATTTCCTAATCTACCACTGTGCCTTGTGACCAAGAAGTAAGTGACGCAGGAAACAAGTATTAGTACAATGAAAGTTATGCACAAGAAGAAGTTCAATCTTGACATACTAAAATACTAAACGTTTTGTTCAATCAATATTGTAACTCAATCGATAAACTGGCCATAAGTAGATAGTTTTTTTACATATACACACTAACATAAAATTTAAAACAGGTATTTTAAACTGTCTCAAAAAAATACAAATGCGTTGTTGCATTTGATAATAACAGGATGAACTCGTCAGCAGTAGCGCAATAATTGTGCAGCCTGAACAGCCACTGTGTGTATTCTGTTGCTAATTATCCACAATGTGGCTCTCTTGTTTGGCAATACGGAGATTGTGCTTTGTTGTCAATATTGATGTTCCTAACTAGGTCAGATGTGGGAATTACCCTTATGTAAATAGCATAGCAGCAAGTTAATTTAAATAGATTTAAATAAGCATACAAGTCAAGTCAATTTCCCCTAGCTGGTAAATCCATGGGTAGCCTAGAAGTAATAAAACATTTAGTCGATATACTGCACGTGGCAGGCACAATCTTGAGGTTTCGTGAGTTTGGGTTCTAAATTCCTTTTTCAGGACTAATCAGCTCTATTTATTCTAGAGACCTTTGAATGTTAGTCAAATAAAATGTAGGTCAATAAATAATGTAGGTAAATAAATGTAGGTCAAATAAAATGAAACCTCTAGGGATATCAAACTAGGTAGTTCTAGTTTTGTTAATGTAAACCTAGATATACAGCGTGAGTTTTATATGTCCCCCCACCTTAGCTTTTGAAAGAGGAAGACTTTTGATAAACCCTTTAGGGAATGTTTGTATAGGGTCCTGAAGTTTCTTTTGATGTACTTTTCGTTACCACCCCACACCCAAAACTGCTTTTTTTCAAAACTCGTCAATTTTTAAAAGTTTGAAAATTAATCTTGTTAACATAAGATTTTAAAACTTTGACTACCTAAAACTAAATCTGAAGACTACGAAAAGCCGGTTGGTGGGTAACAAAAAGTACGTAAAAAAAACTTCAAACCCTATAAAAAACATTCCCCAAAGGGGCTTTCAAAATTCTTTCTCTTTCAAAAGTAAAGGTGGGGGGGACATATGAAACTCACCCTGTATAAATTGATGTTGATGTAAAACTAAGGGTCAGTGCGGTAGTGTTGACAAATTAAGTCAATTAAGCTAAACTCAGCTCTCTGTGCTTCAACTGAATATTAATCTAACTTTGTGGATAACATCTCATTTTCCTTCTGCAGCTCTTCTCACGAAATTGATGAAATATTCATAATTAAATACAAGGAAAAGTGGAGAAATAGAATGACACCTAACATCCGAACCCAACCAGAATAACTTCTATACTATGATATACAAATAAATAAATATTTTTTATTGCATAAACACATGAGAACATCAATAGTATTGCAATCGTCACAATCTTATACATATAACAAAGTAAGTTCACATAAAGTTCAATCGCCCAGAGAAATCAGCAGTTGCAGAAAATTGCATAGAATCTAATCATTTAATTTCAGATCAAAATTAAAAAATCTTAAAAGTTCTTCTTCGACAAAACATTTAAACGCCTGATAAACATATTTTATTAATTTAGCTGAAGAAAACAACATTTTAAATCATGAAGACGGACCTATTCAAAATTCTAGTTTATAATACCTACAGTCATAATACCTAATTCTACAAAACGTAATTTACAATGACCACGGTCAGGAAGACTACATGTTAATCTAATACATTTCTTTTGCAAAATAAATAATCTATTACTGGAAGACTGGTAACCCCGTATGAGTGCCATAGCTCAAACGACTGTGGATAAAAATGAACTACTTTTAAAATTCTATTACTAACAGAAAGTCTAAGTCTACGTATTAAATAAAGACCCTTCCACACTTTCGATTCAACCTTCCTTAAATGATATTCTCACTTTAAATTACTATTTAATGAAAACCCCAACAAATTCACTACTTTTTGTTCTCTATTATTGTTTTGCTTATAAGAGAATTCCAACTGTTGGGTTTTGTCTTTATTAATACAAAGTTGGTTAGCTGAACACCAACCCTCTATCAGATCAGAGGTGGACTGAACTGTTAAATTATACAAATATCTAGAGGTTGAATCAAAACATACACTCAGGTCGTTTGCAAAAAGGTAGCTATGTACAGTTGGTGATGAAATATTAATAGGTAAGTCATTAATGTAAATAATGAAAACAATTCTTGCTGTTCATAAATAACATACAAGTATTGTTGCAGTTGTGTCAGTTTATACGCACACCACTTCATCTATCAGGTAGAGAAAATGTAAACAATGACAACAATGGACCTCTATTAAAAGTGAAATAATTTGTTCGGAACCACGTCATAAAATAGAGAAGCAAGAAATATGTGAAAATAAATCAAGATAATCGTTTATCTACCTTCGGAATGTACCATTCAATACGCTCAACCGAGTTTCTACGGTGAATAACCTCAAAAGTTCAGACTACATTGGAGGTATTTAACAACTTGTATGAAGTAACACTATGTGTTAACGGTGTGTAACTTTATTACTGTATTACTTGTTAGGGCTTTGACTCATTGGTCCACACTAATGATTTCAAAGTTTAGGTTCTTGTGAACATGAATGTTTTAGCAGCTGGTTTAAATATTCCAGTGTACATGAGAAATTATCTTTCGAGGAACACCCTCTAGGATATTCTGGAAATAAAGGGCTAAACTGTGCCCAAAGTTTTGCTTTCAATTTATTGACGGTTTCAATAACTTACCGTAACAAAATGAACGAACATGTAATAATTGTGTGAATTTTAAGAAGGAGGATATTATATGAGGTCTTTCAATTTGATGGTCCTGTAGTAATCCAGCTTCATGGAGGTCAGGTTTTGAGGATGATATAGGTCTAAAGCGGCTCAGATAGTATCAGTGGTCATCTGATGATACCTGCATTAACCACCACTATCGTTTAGACATATCAGACCATCACCTGCGTGGTTGGGAAGTCACGTTCAGCCGTTGGTCCTTGTATTTACATTGGTCATTGGGCTATTAATAATGACCCATTCTAAGTAAGAGTCGGCCTAAGTTTGTAACAAGACTACATAACTCATAACTGTACTACCACTCATCATACTCATTCCTTACCACATATTTGCCTTGTACGAGTAATGCCCTTATGGTCGGCATCTCAAATAGTGATATAGTGATATTAATGACTGATAGCAATGTCTTCTTTACGTATTTATTTATATAAGTAATCAATATGTTTTTCCTCAGCGTGTTTATCTTTTAACCTTGGATCAATAAGCTTTCTATTGTTGCTGGCTCAGTTTTCTCTCAGTCTTATCCCAAGGTTCCTTATCTGAGGTTCCAATCAGATTGTCAGTATTTTTAACCGACTTCAGAGACACGAGAAGGTTATACAAGTTGACCTGCGGTGATTTTTATGTCTGTTCACGAGTTACTTTTGAACGCGGCTAACGTTTTACACCCAGACTACGTTGGTTGATGGATCCCTACTTCAAAGAGGTCACATTTAAATATTTTTTAATCGGACTAAAATTGTATACAAAAATAAAACAATCTCAAAAAACCATTAATTTGTTGCGTATTTTGCGAGGTAAAAACATTATTTCTAACCAAAAACTGACTTCAAAAGCATTATTTTGGTGTAAAATTAAATTTCGAACAATATTTGGGTGTTGCTGAGATAAACAGATATTTTTATCTAAAAATACTCGAAAGTTTCTTTGTTTGTATTTATAGAGTTATAGACGCCAAACTATACATTTCATCAAGGTTTTGAAAAACTAATTGTGGGTCAAATTTTTAATTGTCTTTAAGAAAATATATATTTTTAATGGGGTTATATTCATATTTACCAAACTATTGCCTTCTTATCGCTAAAGACACGTAGTTTTATCATTTCATGTTAGTTAAAAGCCATAGTGACTTTATTTTCAACATAATGAATCCTGTATTGATACAACTCGGTACATAGCTAAGTCTTCAACAAAAAACGTATTTTACAAGCTTTAAAACTCTTTATAGATTCTGTAAATAGGAATAAAATGTCTGAAATTTCATGTTGAAACGTGTAGCCTACTACATGCGTGTTTAGTAGTATAGCTCCCGTTCGGCAAGGCTATAAACATAGTAAAAGTACAAGTTTTACAAAAAATAAATTGTATAAAACGTATTTTCCATAAAATGTTTTAAGTAGTGTTAAAATAACGTATATGTATAATGTTCTGAGACATTTTACACAAATAAGTTTTTACTTCCGTATTTTAAGCTGATAAAGTTTTCATTTCAATGTGATGGATGTATATGATAATGGTACCGTTCTGTCCAAATTATAGCTTACTGCAAAATGGTACCCCTAATACGTTTGAAAATACTTATAACTCATAACTTATGAAATTTTGACGGTAAGCGTAATTGATCGTAGATTTTGAACTGCATTTTTGTTAATTACAACATTATTAAACTATTTATATAACCATACAAAACCTTTAATTGATCTAATTTTCAGAAAATAGCTCACCCGACATAGTTTTAAGTTTTTATGTTAAAGGAAAGCTAAAATAAAAATGAAGACAAAAGTGACAATTGGTGAATTAAATATCTACTAATTTGCGAACCTAAAGGACGACGCGAGCAATGTAAACGGCTCTCAATATAGCAAACTTGAAAAAGGAGAGCAAATTACCCATAAGTCATAAAGTCATAAAAGTAACGGCGGAAACCTATCTGTACATGATCTTAAGATGATTTTAAGCTGGCAATAAGCAAACGAAACGCCAGCCTCAGCGAAGCTTCAACGCGAGTGGAGTGAACCACCTAGTCTGGTTTAGCTTGACCAAGCACTGAAAATACATCGACAGAAGGGAACTAGCACTGCGAGCTTATTATTTGAAAAAGGCCAAAGTGTGTTAACCTAACCTAACTAACGAGCCGCAAGCCAAACCGTCAATCACCTTGATCCGATCAGATGCCCCATACTCGTACGGCCAAAGCCTCACTGCGAGCGAAGCCAAGCAATTATTTCCTTCGAGCTTGCCATGAGAAAAACGAATGGCCTATGTTCTGCAAGGTTACCATAAGCAAAGCCCTCAAGGTCAAAAGACGAAGCGTTACCGTGATCGAAGCGATTCTCCCCAATCCCGTGCAGCAGATCTGTGACTTTAGTGCAGCGGTCTGATTTTTGACCTGTAAGAGCTGTATGTACTCATAGCTATACTCAATCTCAATACAGCTGTACTAAAGAAAAATCACGTCAAATCAGCGTTAGAAACCGAGGATGAAGGACTTAAACCTAGGGGTCGATTAGAGGGCTGTCTCTATCCCAAATTGACTGAAAGCTTTTCGTATTGAATTTTATTTGATTCAACTACTAAGTTCAATAACTTATGACTTATTTACTAAGTTGAAAAGAATATGATTAGATTAGACTAAGTACACAATCATTCAGCTTCAAAATACAAAACAAACGTTTTTATTTGACGTTACTGTATTTATATTTAACAATCCCACCTATTATAAATTTGTCTGTTTGGAACATCTGGCAAAAGAATAAACAAACCCCAAGAAGTACCGAAAAAATTTTTTTAATACCAAGAAAATTGTTGTTTTGTATTGTTTTTATATGCAAAAAATGGTCAAAGTATCAAATCGACAAATAACGACAAGTAACAAATCATAAGCGCCTTCAACACTGGTCCCAGACAGAATACTCACAGTTAACATTATTGCAACAATTCATGCAATATCACTAGATAAGCTGTGTCTGTGCATTTCTGGCAGACCGCCAACACAGCGAGCTAACACTGCAGCTGTAATAAACCAACGTCACTTAACGTCATTCAACACAAATATGTCCCAGTGTAACTTAAGGGTCTGCCTCAGTGGTCCGTCTCGGAGAATCCTTAATTCGCTCGCCCTAGTAACACACACATATATATATATATATATATATATGGTTTATTAATGTATAAATTATTTTGAAATATGGAAATCAGGCCCCGTAAAGATTTGTATTGAAGCGTCGTCGTGCAGCTGAGGTGGACTTCAAAACATTCCTTCATTATTACATTTTTTCCACAATCTCTATTATTTGTCAACATATCAAAATATAAAAAACAAACAATTTACAAATGTCAAACTTTTAATTTCCAGAATATCCTACCTAGAAGGCGTTTCCTGAAAGATGTTTAATAACTGTATATACTCAAATATTTTGAACCAGCTGCAGGGATCATTCGGGTGCTTAAATAAGAACGTAACCTTTGAGAACGATGTTGCCCAATAAGCCAAACCATTTTTTAAGTACAAGTAGAATCCGTGCGTTTCTTCGTAGCGCTGGGTGAGAGGAGGTGAGGGGACAGAGTGGGGGAACAAATAGAGGTTTTCAAATAATACAGTAATAGCCTTTCCTCACAATACGAGTGCCATGGAAAGACTGAACCGCAGAGGAATATATATACAGAGAATCAACCTAATGCAAATACAGATGTATAAAGTTTGATCGACCTGCCTCTCGCGGCGGCGCAATGCAACTACTTGAACGGCGAGTAGAAACCGTACCAGACGCTTCTGAGCGCGGCAAATTTGAATTGAGTTTAACAACGGGTTATTATTAGACCAATCGTACTCATTCAAAACAGTTCATTGCAAACTCTTACCAATTTGTTTAATATGAGATTATTTGCAATGAGATGTTTCTTGAAATGTGTACGTTTGTGCTAGGACTGCTTTTTAGTATAAAAATTAAAACGATTTCCTTTATACAGTATAGTCAAATGTATAAGAGAGCTACACCAGTTACGCTAAACGTTTTATGTTAACTTAGCCTGTTGTGTACTATAAAGTCATTTCAATACTATTTGTATACTGATTTTATCTAACCAAGTTATTTAAAATACTAATGTGATACTTTATATCTTACTCAAATGTAATAATTGTACACACATTACATGATCCATAGAGTGTCTGTAAATTTTTATTTACTTTGATTGAAGTTGTAGTTTCTATAAACCTTAAATATTACTTTGATATTTGAAGCCTCATATTTTAATTTCACCTAAAACAAGTCTATATCTTATTTGTACAAAATACACAATGTCACAATGCTTGTGTAAAATCATTTTTATGGATTTATTTCAACACAATACAACCTTTATAAGAATACAACTGCAATTCTTCTTGATTTCTACTGTGGCAAAACTTGACACCACTCAACACCATGTCACCAATAACTCTATATAGTGTAGACAAACTACTTAGATTTCACACAGCACAACGCTATACGCAACACTTTTGAAATAACCATTAAATTATGTCTCATGTTCAAATTCATCATCCGTTAATCACTGCTTGTTTCTTCTTCATGGTTATTCTTGTATTCATTACTACTGCAAAATGAATACAAAGAGGGCGTCATACTTCCAATCAATTGAAGGAGTTATGTTAGTTGCCTGAAAAGAAAAAATTTGTATAATGCCAGTAGGCCTAAGTGAATGGAACTGTAATGTATGTCCTACCGTCAAAAGTGCAAATGTCAAACAATGGGGCTGGGTATTGCGAAACATGCAAAAAATTTTTCATGTAGCCTTCATCACACTAAATAGCTTTTAAGTTAAAAAGTAACAAAATGTAAATCAATTACAACTTTAACTTTCAGTTGAAGTCTCGAAAGCTTTCATCATGCTTGGGGCCGGATTTTAAGGTAAAATATTAAACTAGAGTAGTGCTTAAATGAACAGGTAAAAATTGCCAAACTACTGTTTTATTAAAAATAGGTACAATTTGTCTTGTTTAACGAGGCGAAGTTAGGACTACAAGGTCCTCTCTACCTCTCAACCTCGAGTAAAACGCACCTCGAGTTATTACCTCGAGTAAAACGTACAAACAATTTTGTCGAGTTTTTGGAAATATTAATAACCTGGTCTAAAATCAAATATGAGATAACAGGATCGACGAACGTAAATCTTAGCGATGTCCCTTAGAGCTTGATTATTCCTAAGATACTTTCTTAACATGCCTGAAATTGACTAAGCGTAAGCTTCATTCTTTGTACAAAATGAGAACAGAGACAAATTTAATTGATAGGCCTATATGCATAACATCAATTAATAAGAAGAAGTACATAAATAATGGCTGCGTGAGAATTATGGATAAAAAATATATACGTTTGGGTCAAGGGTAAATTTGATTAAAACAAATTTAAACACTAAATATTAATCTTGTAGCCACAGACGAAAAGTACTGCTGTACACCCGCTTCAATAGAAATCAACCATGACTAGCCTGGATTAAATCAAGTTATTCTTACCTGAGTAACTTAATGTGCCTACTGAATAAAGCATATAATATTGTTGTTTGAAATCGTATTTCTTCATTTCGTGAAAAATTATCAACTGAATAGAGGACAGTGTATAAATAAATTAAAACACATTCGGCAAGTCCTACATAAGTTATTAACAGCATTTTAAAAAATTGGGTTTGTTTACAAACATAACAAAATATTACGTGTTGAACCAGCTGTTGTCATGACAGCGCCAAACAAAATGCGACAGTGGCGCTGTCTCGCGGCGGCGCAATGTCGGCTCCGAAACTCCGAAACTCGCTACACGAGCCTACCATTGAAGTTGACTGCCCCTGGACTGAACAGTTGGTTACCCCCACCCTCGAAAACCCAGTTATAACTGGTTTTCGTCGTAAAAATCAAGCGCCACGAAGAAACGCACGGACTCTATATAGTTATAGTAAGTTATATTCCTTCAAATTGATGTAATACTTACAAATTTTAATGTAGTGTACCTTTAGTGTTATTCATCGTAAGAAACTCACTTAAGCGTATCGAAAAGCTATATTCCAAAGGTAAAAGGGCGGTTATTATGATTTATTTCAAATATTTCCGTGTTTCTCCATTGTATGGCATCATTTTCGAACAGATGATTTAATTTTAAGTAGAAGACCAGTGTTGGTATTGTGCCCATTTTATCTACTTAATAGATGAATTTACGTGTATAAAATTGCATAACGGCCACAGTATATTTATATCTACATACTATAGATGTTATTTCGACGGTTTACTATGTTAGATGATATTCCAGTTCCCTAGTCTTCCTTGTATTTAATACTTTGAGGGTGATATAGGTCTAAAGTGGCTCAGATAGTCTCAGTGGACATCTGATGATACCCGCATCAACTTCCACTATCGTTTAGACGTATCAGACCATCACCTGCGTGGTTCGGAAGTCACTTTAAGCCGGTCATTGAGCTATTAGTTAATGACCCATTCTAAGGAAGAGTCGGCCTTAGTTTGTAACAAGACTACACCTCATAACTCATTACTATCACTCATCACACTCATCTTTCACCACATATTTGCCTTAAAATACCTTCATGAGAGTGGTCGGCATCTCAAATACTGTTTTAGTGATATAAACATTTTAAATATATCGTGAGAAGAGCTACAGGAGGAAAATGAGATGCTATCCACAAAGTTGGGTGAATATTCAGTTGAAGCACAGAGAGAGCTGAGTTTAGCTTAATTGACTTAGTTTGTTAACACTACCGCACTAACCCTTAGTTTTACATCAACATCAATTTATATACCTGGGTTTACATGAACAAAACTAGAGTTTCCTTGTTTGGTAGTCTTGAGGTACTGTGAAGGTTTCACCCCACTTGCTTTTTATTTTACATTCACAGTATCAGGAAAGCAAATATTAGTTTAAAATTAGTCCTAAAATGATATTTTAGTGCCTAAGCTTACAAATCTTACGTTGTGCTTACTTGCAGTATGCTGACAACATTTTTAATTATTTTAACTTACTAGACGAAGTGTCCATACATAAATTTACTTTTTTTAACCTTAAGATGATTGATTACCCTAGAAATGTTCCCCAAAACATGCTCTCGTAGTCCCCTATTTAAGACCGTTCAAGGTGTAGAGATTAGAAAAGTTGTTTTCCATGTTTAAAGGTTTTATCGAGTGTTTTATAACACGGGCTTTCAAAAGATCCTATACCAATATTCGCAAAAAGGTTAAGCTCAGGCAACCATTGGCTATATTTCAAAAGTGTGTTATATTTTTATGCAATCAGTGTTTGCCTTAATCGTGTATAAAGAGTAAAGTACCATTCCAACCCTATCATATAAACCTGCATTTGTATGTTTTGGGTAATGAACGGCGTCGGAAACAGGGCACAATGAAACCATGTTTTGCCACTTTTTGAGTGAGCGGATTAAGTTTGAATATCGCTACTACCATTTCGCTAGACTGGCAAGGTCGGCGGCACCCTTTTTCAGTGGTAAACATTAGTAATTGCTTGGTTGACAAATCCTCTTAACCTAATCTAATTTGCTGCTATAATAGTAATAACACGTTTTCTGTCACATTTAACAAAATATTAATCGTGTCTATGACAAGAAAAAAAGAAAGTTAAACGAAACAACAAAGACAAAACAATGTTAACAAGAAAATCCTACGTCCACTGGTAAGACCTTGGAAGGGAAGTGTAATTTAAATAACATTTAATCAGCTATCCAAATTCTTGTACGCTATACAACGATTTTTTAATTAAATATTTTTGAAGGTAATTTTTGATTGTATCTACACCGCAGTTTTTTATATTGTCAGGTAATTTATTGTATAATTTTCGGCCGGCTTCCATAGGAAGCGTATCATAAATATGGAGTATGTGATAATTTGGCCTAATTGATTGGTTTCTAATATTATATGTATAATTTGGTTGCTGGTAAAAGGAATATTTGATAGAAGAACAATACCGTGTCAAAAATGGATTGAGACGGTAAGGGTAAAATTGATAAGGTTTTAAATGAATTCTTGCAAGAATCACGATAATTAAGACGAGATAAAATTCTCATTGCTGTCTTTTGCAAACAAAAACTCGTTGGGTTTTTGTTTCAGAGCAGTAACCCCAAAAAGAAAGAAATATGGGGATGAATTATTATAAAATATTCTTATAATTTTAGAACATCTTGAGTACAATAAAATGACAGCCTCCTTAGTAAAAATAAGCCCTTAGACACTTTATTACAAACTGAGTCTATGTGTTGATCCCATAACAGTTTTTTATCTATGCATAGACTCAAGAATTTGACGCAGTCAGTTTCTTGAAGGGAACTATTATTTATTTTGAAATTAAACTTATGGCTATTTTGATTGAATGAAAATTTTATGTAGTACGTTTTATTAAAGTTTGCACTTAAATCAAGATTTTTGAGGTACTCAACGCAATTGTTAGTTACGTCTCTATGTTATGTATATAAGAGTAGCTCCCACATCTGACCTAGTTAGGAACATCAATATTGACAACAAAACACAATCTCCGTATTGCCAAACAAGAGAGCCACATTGTGGATAATTAGCAACATAATACACACAGTTGCCGTTCAGGCTGCACAATTATTGCGCTACTGCTGACGAGTTTGTTATGTCATTATCAAATGCAGTGACGCATTTGTCTTTATTTGAGACAATTTAAAAAAAATACTTAAATTTGAATTATACAGAAATGTGTATACATGGTGTCACAAAAAAATGCAGAACCGGATTCTACATACAAAAGGTAAGTAGAAAATGTCGTGTAACATTTTTTGACTTTGGCTTAATTTAGCCATAATGCCCATTTTAAAGGTGTTTGAAAATAATTAGTACTGTAATTGAAAAATATATTGGGATACTTTTGTGAAACTTGGTTTAATCCTTAGTTGTTTTCACAAAACATACTCCAAAAATATTTGTATCTTACGTATCAAATTTCAAAACGGCAATTATTCAAAAATTTCAAATTTAAATTTCATTTTATTTAACTTTTAGTTTTTAAATTTCCGCCATTTTGAAATTTGATAAGTAAGACAAAAAAATTTGTAGATCAAATGGTACAGTGGTTATTGTGTTAACTAAATCAAAACAAACGTATCTAAGAGCATTATGATTGAAAAAATAATGGCAAACCTTGGTTGAACGTGACGTTATCTTTATATAACTTTTTCTAACTTATTCAAACTGAACGAAAAGAACATTAACTGCGGAGTCATCGTGTGAAGTTTTTATTTCCAAGAACAGGCTGTATAATCATTCTGATATACTATTACTGTGCACTTTGTGAAGTGTTAACTGAACTTGGAAACAAGAAGATCCTTGATATAAAAGAATAACCATTATCTGTGGATAGAAATGTTGATTGAGTGGATAAAACAGCTGACACTGACAGCTCATGTAGAACACTGCTGGCACTTGTGAATGACAAGCACTATACCTGTCACTTCAATGTCTAGTACTTGAGAAACTAGTGAATACTCAGCAGAGCCTCTACAGATATCAATGGAAGTGTTTGCTGTCAGACCCATCATCACCAAGCGCAAGCCCTATTTTGTTGCGCAAGGCCCAACGACTGCTTAAGAACGCAGCAGTTTGACCGCTTTCACAACGCCAAGTGACAAGGGCACGGTGAGTATATGACTGGGGCTCGTGGCGTGGTCCTGTAATCCAGTTTCATGGAGGACAGGTTTTGAGGATGATAAAGGTCTAAAGCGGCTCAGATAGTCTCAGTGATCATCCGATGATACCCGCATCAACTCCCACCATCTCAAACAGTGATTAAGTGATTTATGAAATATCTAGACAGGCGTCTTCTTGGCCTTGCTTGGACGCGTTAGGGCGCCGCTGGAGCGGTGAGAGCAGTTTCAACGCAACCAGGTGTATAAAAAAGCGCCCCGTGAAACAGCTGGTCTGTCTACAATTTAAATATGAAAGAGTGAAAACCACTCTCAAAAAATTGAAATTCAAGACCACTTTTCAATGAGAATGGCTGGGTTTCAACACACAAAAGAGCAAGATTTAACTCTTTTTAGTGGTCATCTCTCATTCATTTTTAGAGAGTAAACGGGCACTGACGGCACAGTGCTACGGTGTTGGTAGCAACAAATGTTGACACAGAAAAGTTGAATTGTGCAATTGAGCAGCGACCTTGTGTGTACAATGTATCTAGTTCGGATTATAGCAACATCTCAAAGAGCTAAGTTGCAATGCCATTTGCGAAGATGGATTGGATTACAGTGGATTGGAAGTATTTAAAAATTAAGAGAAGGATTTAAAAGATTAATTTAGTCCAGGTTAGGTGAAATGTCATAATATACTTTTGGTATGTTTTGAACAACCCATAAAGATATTAGCTGTCAATGAGCCGTCCAGCAGCGCCTAGATTCCCGTATAGAATAACACGCAATTTACAAGCATCTCTATGGCTATTAAACCGCTAGCGTTTTAAAGCCTGCGTCCGTGGCTCAGTGGGTAGAGTCACGGCTTGCAAAGCGCAAGGTCGCGGGTTCGATTCCCGGTGCAGGCACACGGGTTTAGACCGCTTTCCCTTAAAGCGTTTTGGGATCCCACAAACCCTAGTTTAAGTAACACAGTAAAAATGCCATTGGCTTAGACAATAAAAAAAAGGTTCGTACAGTTAGCCAAGAAACGACGTGGAAACTGCCGAGTTTTAACAGTCCGTATGGAATAGGCCTTATGGTGCAGAGTACAGACGGGTGGGAGTCTGCATTCTGCGTTGAGGTAAGCGATATGGCAGCCTCACAAGGTGATTGGTTTGCTAGCCTAAAAGAATCAGCGCAAGTTGACCATGTCAAACAACGTGAGTTTTCTCTTTTGTTTTTATTTTTTTAACTGGTTTACCTTCGAAACAAGTAGCACAGAAAACAAAATGTTTGGAAATTTCAAAGACTAATAGAGAAACTAATAACACCCACGACCAGTGACAGCTGCTCAACAACTGACTGAATGGGATCAGCATACGATCAATCACAGACGTGTACCAGACTGACCAACCGTAAAAAGGAACACAGCAGTTACCTATCTATGCGCAACCAATAGAGGAAGAAATTCATTACAGTTAGTTATCATGCGTCAGATTTATCAGGAACTAAAATTATCAACAATACTTTGGAAAGTTCCCTAAACGGCGAATCACGAATACTGATAATGGTCTATTTGGAACTTAAAAATTATGAACAATACAGGTATCAATGTTCGAAATAATATTTAAGAATAAAAGATTTTAGGAAGATAAAAGTGTTAGTAATGTTAAAGGAAAATCTTCAAAAGATTTATAGAAACAAGAAACATTGGTTAGCAAGTTCTGTCTGACACAACATGTTTGTTCAACGTTGTTACAAGACAAAATAACATGACATTGTCACAACTAACAAGATATGTACTGTTCAAGGCATGTTCTTATGTTCATCACACAAGAATACAATTGTGAATTAGCCAGTAGACACGAGCTGAATAATCTGTTTACAAAGTACTTGAGTCCAGCTGTAGTTCCTAGAAACTGTAGTGTGTTGTGGGTTAGGTTTGTCACTTTGACTGTAAGGTGGAAATCTCCTTCATTACATGGCTTTGAGTCAAACATGGCTTTGGTAGGCTATTAGCTTAATGCACTGTTCTGATCATGGAATAGTTGAAGTGGGACGTAAAACAATCTTAAAGTTCCAAAAAAATCTTAAAACTAAAAGAAAAGGAAATTGTCACGTTGATTAACGTTTATTGAATACTTTTTTACAGTAGCACTGATCGCCTTTGATAATTTAAGGTATTTTCCGTTGTACACAAGTAAAACCTAGTTCCAACAGAATGGTTATGGGGTGAAATCTTTAATATTTAAAGATGTGTAATGTAATTGTAATGAGCAACAATGACATGAAGTAAGATAGTAATTTTCATAACATTACTTTTCTTTTTAGTGGTTTGTAATGAAACACCTTTAAAATCAAAGAATCCTAAATATTCTGTTGATTTAACTTTAAATAGTACCAATCTCCAGGTGTTATTAGCGAAATTCTTTTGGAATAATGAGATATTCATGCCGTCAGCATGGTAAGATTCAGATCCGGCACCGAGCAATGTGCACCGATCCTGAGCCCAGAACACGTTTCGAGAGTTTCAAAACTGAATATGCATTATGTAGATATGTTTTTGTGTGTGTACTGTATTCTCTACAGGTCGCATTTGTTGTCCGATTTTAATGAAATTAGGTTAACATGTTTATTTTATAAATATCTCGGTCAAGTTTGTTAGCCAGCGAACTGGGGCTACCGGAAGTAGCTTTTTTTGGGGGAATTTTCACCATAAAAGGGGTTAATAATCTAAAAACAATAAATTTCGCCAGATTTTGATGACATTTGAAATAAATACCGTATGTATTTCGTTATACATCAATATATACTAAACATTATAAAAATCCGTCAATTCGTTTTAAAATGGCGGCCAAAAAGTGATTTTTTGCTGTAACAGCGAATTGATTGGTCCGATTTTAATAAAATTTAAAATGTGATTTCCTTTCATGATATGTTGCACAACTTTTAATAAAAACCCCTTGTAAATCTGCTGCTGAAGGCCGTAATACAACAGCCTCGTGAGGCCCGTGATGATACAGAAGGCCAAACCGAGGCCGAAGGCCGAAGTGAGGCTGTGAGCGTAGCGAATTATAGTAACAAATTGCAAAGAAATTCGATTCACTCACTCCAGCGGTGCTTTAGCGCGTGGCTATAAAGGAAAAAGTTTGTCTTGTTTAACAAGGCAAAGTTAGGACTACAAAGTCTTCTATACCACTCAACCTCGACCTTAGTTTAGCGTTATCGTAAAGTTAAATTACAAATGTAAGTGGTGGGTGCGGGTATTGAACCCGCGCCAGCGGAGTGATCAACTCCGGAGTCGCGTAAGATTCCAACCCGCCACGGGTCCGCTTACGGGTAGCTACTTACGTGTCGGCCTGGTTTTTACATAATGTCGAATAGATAGCTACGTGCTGTTTACCAAGTCAGTGTGAAAGTTAAAGAAAATATACTACTTTTATTTATTTCTATTTTAAAAGGACAACTGGTTTAGGACCTAAGTTTATCACTTTGGTGCTAGTGAAACTGATACTGCCGAGCCTTGAAAAAGTTCTTCAAAGCAGTCTTCAGACGAGTTATAAAAATATAACGTGAATCAAATAGAACTGTTAGTTTCAAAAGTGCAGCATTTTTGAATAATGGATGAAACTCTTGGCAAGCCCAGACTCACCTCAGACATGATCTGAATATTTGGCAACAACTTCTCAACTCATATCTATGACAAAGATTGATTGTAACTTGCAATTCATACAAAGCACATAAGAGAAAACTAGATATACAGACTCATACTGAAACGAAATACTAAAGGATATCAAGGTTTAAACTATTATTGCGGACAATTTCCATCGTTAGTGAAAAAGATGATCACGACGTTTTGGAACATATTCTGGTTATGTTTTAGGTTAATTTTCACCTGAAGACGGGATCAGATTGCAGATCCCGAAACGTCGTGATTATCTTGGTCACTAACGATGGAAAATGGCCGCAATAATAGTTTAAACTCTGAAATTTACCCATCGCCTACAAAAAACTTTAAACAAAGAACTAAAGGATAGTCTGGATTATTATGGGACTATTTACTCTAATAATTGTGATAAATCAAATAATTTTCATCCTTGTTAACAGTTAACTTAATGCGTTATTAATGCGTAACAAGTTGCTAAATTTGGTTTCAGATCGGTACATCTTGTTTGATATTTCGGTTTCCAGAGTGTTCTACGTAAGTATTTATTATTTACATAATTTACACGATTTATTTACACCAGTGTAAAACTCTCCTTACAAATCAAGTATACTTTTGTTTTTGAATTTCGACTAAAACTGTGCATTAGAGTACTATAGTTAAGCCCTAAAATAAATAAGAAAAATTGACTGAACTCTTCCGTTTCTGTTTCCTATTGTACCACAGAGTACGGTCTAGATTACTTGGCACCCAAAAGCTCTGACATGTTTAGGTTTCTTGGCAACACATCCTCGACCCATGTTTTCTGTAGAGGTAAACAAAACTGAGTAAGTGTGTGTAAATTGTCAACGTGTTCAGGTACCTTTACATAACCTGGTTGTTACCAATCTTATTAAATTGTTTTCAGTGTTTTCTTTCTAAGGAAACTTGAAGACAAAATTTGATGACAGAACTGGCACAGTGTTTCGTTACATGTATTATAATGCTGGTTATATTTTGGTTTAAAAATAATGTGTATTTTAGTACAAAACGTAAGCGGCATTCTTGGAACAAATACTAAACCTGACAGGGTATAGTATTGCTGTTAGATATTCTTTAGCTATTAATGAATTAAATACCTGAAGACGTAGAATGAGTATTTCAATAATTTAAAGAAAGAAATAGCGGATCTAACCAGGAATTGAACCCAGAGCCCTCACTTCTTGCGCGAGTCTGCTGACCATTGCACCATCCAACGTACGTTTTCGCTTAAACAATTAAAACATTCTTTTATTTGAAAGTGATAGACAATATCAATTGTAAAGTTACACCCAAACCCCGTGTAATAGTTTACTAAGAGGAAGCTGGGGCCATTACTGCATTGTTTATGGCCTCATTACGCTCTATTGATGTTTCTGGAACACCACAGTAATTGTTTCACCTACTCGACTATTTAGCTATTTCCTTTCAGGCTTCTAAAATAGCGAGTTTGTTGACGAAGCAAATTAAAGAATATATAGTATTTCTATTTGATACTTTTACAGCATACTAGTACCAAAGAAACTGTGAAGTTAAAAGTTATTTTCAAACCGATTCCAAAATAACCTAATAAATTATCTTGCCCAAAATTATTTTTATACAATTAGATAGTTTATAGATAGGCAAAGTTCCATAACCCAATTGTTTAATTAGGTCAAAGTCTTACTTGTGGTATTTAGAATATTGTAAAACATTAGTTTTTTTGTAAATGTTTAGAATTTAACTCAATAGCTGGAATAATTTAGTTAAGTTAAATAGTTAAGTAAAATAGTTTGTCAAAAAAAACCGTTCAAATTTGAGCTCACCTCTAATGAAAATGTCACCACGGCTAAGAAGGTAATGGTAGTACTAATAAATTAGGAAACCCAAACAATACAGTTAATCTTACCAAAAAAAGGACATTTTAATGTAAATTCGGTCAATTAAAGTTTTATATGTAAACTACAGTTAGTATCTGATGTGCCATATATGTACACTGAGCACATAGATTATTTATTATTTTTCACTAACATCGTAACAGTATTTCAACTACGTGTCTAATGTTGAGGTTATAACAGTAATTGTGCTAATACAACACGACTAGACACTGTGCTAATGTAGTTCCAGTCTGTGTCTGCTTCACAGTGAAGTTAGTTTCCAGTTAGTTTAGTTAGTTCAAAACACTGTTTAGGTCAGGGGTTTATCATTAGATTTATTAGAAAACAGTTTTTGTCAATAGAGCAGTAGACTGTTTACTTCGGCATTGACAAATATAAATGTGTTCTGAAAGACGTATAAATAAGGAGTATTACGTTTGAAAAACACAAGGGAGAGACGTTTTGTACACAATTATTCTAATGATTCAACAACAGTAGTTTGATTTTTACTGTTCATAAACAGTTTTACGCAGACACATTTTACTAATCTTAAAAAAGGGTTGATCACCCCAGAAAAGGTTGCTAAAACATGCTCTTGTTGTCCCCCATTTAGAACGCTATGTTTTGGTGTAGGGATTAGAAAAGTTGTATAAAAAGTCTTACGCTAAAATTAGCAAACAAATATTAAAGTCGAACTAAAACTGGCCTTCCTTATAAGTACACTATATTTTTTTCACAAGCAGCTTTTGCATTTTTCGGGTATAAAGAACATACATGTATATAGCCACTCCTTCTTACGGCGTCAGAAACAAGGGACTAGGAAAACATGTATTCCACATTTTGTGAACGGGGCAAAGTTGGAATATCGCTACTACCATTTCCCTTGACTTGCAAGGTCGGTGGCACGCGCGACTCTTCAAAGAACTGAGCCAAACCCTACTAGCGCCGAAGTTTGTGAAACTTGGATTTCCACCTACCCCTCGACCATCGGAGAGAAATAATCAATACCTCTCTATTTCAGTGGTAAACATGGGGTTTTGCTTGGTTGACTAATCCTTTGAAGTCTCTTTAGAAACTTTCTATGTAGGCTTCGGCAAGGGCTGAAGTTTTGGATTAGAAAAGAAAGTAGCAGTCCAGTTTTAGACTCATCTTATCTCTTACCTCTTAAAAGTTTACGATTAATTCTTCTCAACTGAGCCTTTTGTCTCAGAGTTGGAGTTAAACGTTCATTTAAATTTCTCAAGAGAGAAAACTGCTAGTTACATTCTCCTTATTTTAGGGTTTGTATGATTTCATACCGGAATGGTATGAAATGTTTTGAACTTTGAGCCTTTTTACATCACTAGAGTAAGTAGTTTAAAATATACAGGTTAAATTATTCTATCGATAAAGTAGACAAATTTTTTTTAAAATTATCAATAAGAGAAGTTAGTAGCATTTCAAAGTATGACATATGAAGTAGCAAGTAGGTAAATCTTTTTCTTGCAAACTGCAAATACTTGGTTTTGAACTTGTATGACTTTTAAATTCGTCGAGAATGTTGTTTACAAAAGTAAACTAATGCCAGGATTGTAAAAAATAATCATTCACTTGATATCCAAGTTAGGCAAAATAAATAAATAATTGATGTCTTCGTGGATTTTGGTCACAACTATACCAAGCAATATTATCCGTTTTTGAAGCTTTCATCTAATATAATAAGTTCATTAATTTTATGCATTTAAAATATAACCCAAGCTTCAGGCTATTTAATTCCTAAAGACAATTTTATTTCTCATGCATCGTGTTGATCTTTATTCTAAGAATTGGAAAGAATACGTCAACATGTATAAGTGACAACAATAAGTAAGTTGACCAAATTATTAATTGGGTTTAAAAACTAATTAAAAAGTAAGTAACATATGTATTATATTTATACAAGGTGAGTTTGGAATGCCCCCCTTTAACCTTTGAAAAATGAACTATTTTCATTTAGCGCTTTTAAAAAAAATGTTTTATAGGGTTCTGAAGTTTGTTTTGACACAATTTGCCACACTTAACCATAAAAGGGGGGTGAGGGCCCCCAAATCTTTAAACTGAAACTCATCTTTTTGTGGCACCTCAAAAGAAAGGAAATTTTAATAGAAATTCATCGACGCAAAGAAATCTTTTTATCTTATCTCGTATTTTTGTAACACCCATTGAAAGATTACAAGAAATCAGGTTTAAAATGCCGCATTTCACATGCAATTTCTTTTAATTGACACATTTATTGTCTTCAAAATACTCTATGGGATTAAGTTATAGGGTTTTGGTGTTTCCTTCAAAAGATTTTCAAGACAAATTTGTCATTTAAAAAAATGGATGTGAAACGTGGCATTTTAAAGCTGATTTCTTGCAATCTTTAAACAGGAATTACAAAAAACTACTCGAGATAAAAGTTTTCTTTGCGTCGTTAAATTTGTATTGAAATTCCTTTTCATTTGAGGTGCCACAAAGGGGGGAGGTGGGTTTCAATTTATATATTTGGGGGCCCTCCCTTCCGGATTTTGGGTGGGGGACGAAAAGTACGTCAAAAAACTTCAGAATCCTATAAAACATTCCCGAAAGGGTTTAAAAAGTTGTTCCTTTTTCAAAAGTTAAGGTGGTGGGAGGGGGACATTTCAAACTCGCCTTGTATACATAACACATGTGTATAGACAAAGATATTATATTAGATTAATAATTCATCGTCCTGTAAGTAGAATCATGTTAGTATCTAAAGATGCCCAAGTACGATTCAAAAGTACGTAACGTTGAATACTGCATGCAATTATATTGAGAACACTTAATAGTTGACTAGTTGGATTAGGGCCTAGAGGAAGAGTTAGAGACCATTAAGTGAAGTTATAGTGTTGGCAAGACTGGTTCCGATCCCATCTGTCTTCCGGTCCAAGCTTCATCTGGGAGTGATCCCAGAACTGGGTAGTCCAGTTATCTGATTGTGTATATTTGAAGCCTAATAAAACAAACATACCAAGAATACACACCGAACGTTGTTTTTATGTTTGTCTGTAAGCCTCTGAATGTTTTCAAACAATTTCCCTTTCGTAATCCTAGCAAAATATGTATAACTCTTAATTGGTCTTCTAAAATACAGAGATGAGCAAATATCTTACCACCAACGTGAAATATGACAGAACTCAATTAAACAGTTCTTCAAACACTTAATTATTAATACATAAAACAAATAACTATTTAAAAAATTCTTATATTTCGGCGCTTCCAAAACCTTTAACGGAGCCTATTAAACAAAACAAACATACAAATCATGTAAATACTTCTTTTTTTTTAACTAATTAGTTTTGAATGCCCCTTAACCTTTGAAAAAGTAAAAGTATTTTATTTAGGGTTTTTAAAAACCCTTAAGGGAATGTTTTTATTGGATTCTGAAGTTTGTTTTCACATGCAATTTCCTTTAATTGACACATTTTTCTTCAAAATACTATATATGTTGGTTTTGTTTTATAGGCTCCGTTGAAGGTTTTGAAAGAGCCGAAATATTAGCATTTTTTAAATAGTGACTGGTTTTATGTATTAACTGTTGTGTGTTTAAAGAACTATTTAATAGCCAATTGGTCCTCCCTCTTAGAAAAAAAACAACTCAATTAAAGAAATACAGCATGAGAATCATGTACATTTGATGATACCACTGTGTTTCTAAACCAATTAAATTACAATTGCGATTTTGTTAACTTTTTTCTAACTAAACTTTAACACCATGTTTTCTTAAACCCTAATATGATCCTATTTTGACACTGGAGTTAGAGATGTGCTTGCATCATCATCTTTCTTGAATCAAATATTATGTAAAGTTGCATAATGATATCTGCAGGAGTCTTTTTGAAAATATATTAAACACTTTTGTTGCAGAAACCCTTGCACTGTTTGAGAGACTTCCTGATGAATTAGTTGAGAGTTGACTCTCTTGGGTAGAAACACGTGTATGCTACTTGGGTCAAGATGGACACATTTCATTAATGAAAAAGGATCAAACATTTCTCTGTGAGCTGCTTAAGGCCTGTATTCCTTTTTTTACAACATATACCGAATACATAATTATTATATACAGACATAGAGAATGTATTCAGAATGGTGAGAACAATAAAGTGGATGTTTTAGTTTTAGAACTAATAACTATTCAAGACAATTAATAATAAAAACATTTAATTAACTAACGTTTTAGTGAAAAAACCTTTTAGATATTAACCAACTGGCAGAAAAGAGCGGTGGGGTAGAAATTAACACCAAATATAGTTTCTAACGAAAAGTAGCGCGAAAAATTTATTTGTAAAACTTCCACACCTGCGATTCTCCCAGCTTTAACATGAACTCAGAATATTCTCTTTAGTTCAGGCTTCAGTGTTCAATTAAACTTAACACTGATAATGTTAAAATAATGTTTCACGTAGAATGCTTGAAGTGAACATTTTAATAGTGAATCTTTAACCAATACTGCTATAATGTTAAAAATAAATATATTACTGATATGTTGTTAGCAGATAAGACTAGTCTTATTTTCTTCGTATTTTATTAATTTTGGATCATTTCACGGTAAGCCGTTGGCCTATTCCATTGGTCATTGGGCTATTAACTGATGATCCAATCTGGGGAATGGTCTGAGCAGATAACGGGAAGGTGGACTCATCGTCTCATCGGAGACCTACGGAGCATGGACGGGCAGCTAAGTTTCTACCTTACCACAGGCTCTTACTAGACATAGAACTTTAAAATGTTACCTTTTCAGATTCCGCATAGCTGAGATAACAGGTGCGAAGGTTGCAGAGCGGAAGAAGATAATGCCAAACATACGCTCTTTAGGTGCAAGATGACAGAAGGAAAGAGAGAAGAGATCGTCCAACATCTCGGAGTAGACGTTACAGCAGAGAACTTAGCTGCCAGATTCTGGAAGGAGAAGACACGTGGAGATGCATCGAGGCCTTCATAGTTCAAGTAATGGAGATCAAACCAGCACAGCTGAAGGATAAATCAAGAAGATAAGAGCTGGATGCTTTTGACCGGAAGGTGAAGATCGAGCCTCGACAGACCAGGAAGTAATACTGTTAGGTGATTTTCTGGTCTGTCCAAAACCCCGGAAAGAGATGTGGAATTTAGTGGTTGGGCCACAGGGGCACACCCACATATCCTGTAGTGCAGACCCTACAGTTGAACGTGAAGCGCACATTTTTCACATCTCAGTTCAAAAGAAATCTGGGGAACAGTCGGCTCTAGTTTTTGATAAGACTACACCTCATCATTCCTTAAAAAAACTTAACACAATCACCCTTCACGCCATATTCCTTTTATAATACCCTCTAGAAGTGGTCGGTGTCTCTAATCATAGTATTAATACTACCCACTATTGAATAACTCAAACTAATTTGTGCATAGAATACTGACTATGCTAAATTGTGCATAGGAACTAAGAATACTCTTTAGATTTTTGCGAGTTCTGTTGCCTGTTGTGTTCTACTATCTTCCATTTATTTCAAGATTAATTAGAATTTCACAATTGATTTATTGTTTGTAAAGAGTTTTCTTAGTTAAGAGTTAATATACTCGTTTGTCATAATTACTATAAGTAAACCAACGTGTAACTATTTCAAAGTATGAATCACGGAAAGTAAAGTAAATATTCCCACGTGTGCTTAAAATTGAGTTTGGCTAAGCTGTCAACACCAGTGGCTACTTTGGAGAACTGTTTAGATAAGTTTGTGGTTGAGTATTTGAATAGTTTTCCTTGTTTTCCATCAAAGCAACGTTAAATAAAACGAGCTAATAAATATTTCAAAAAAAGGATGTTGTTTGTCTTGTTTAACAGATGTAGTTCCTTTTTTAAGTTTGTTGTTGACGATGGGAGGATTTCAGAAGCTGAACTATTATTGCGGACATTTTCCATTGTTAAACATGGACAATTTCCATGGTTAGTTGGGACCGATTGTGGGCGTGTTTTTTAATTTACTTTAGTTGTTTTTCACTTTCTTAGTATGTCCTGTGTTAGTAGTATTGTTTTCTACTTTATTTCAGATTTATTTGTTTGTTTGTTTGACTTTAACAGATACATGGTTTTGGTTGTGTTTGACTGGTCAGCTACAGTTAATTGCTTTAAGCTAGCTGATTTTCTAATGATCTGTGTTATGTTTTGGGCTACTTTTCAGTTTTCACCTGAAGACGGGATTCGATTGCAGATCCCGAAACGTTGTGACCTTTTTTGCTTACCAACGATGATAAATGTGCGCAATGGTAGACTACAGAGACGTAATACGATTGACAACAGCCTGATTTTGGATGAATATATCAAGTCACATGTCAAAATAATTAACAGGTAATGAAAGCAATCTTGTGGTGTTGTGCTTAGATTACATCACTGGGGCTTTAATCTATCCCTAAGGACAGCACGCACTATATAGACAGTTGGATGTTTACTACTTACAATTTACTAACGATACAACGCTGGTCACGTATGATAAAGTTGAGAAGCAGACCAACCTGTATCATCCTCTTGTTGGCTTCGTGGTAGGACGATTATGTTCGTTTTGCTAAAGATAATGTTATAAAAGGTAGATGGCGAATAACTGAGGCTATGAAATCAACATAGTTGTGGCAGCCCTAGAACAGATAGCGCTGCGAGGGAATTTTTAAACGTCTCAAGCAAAGCAACTATGGCGCAAAAAAAGTTCATTTAGTTTCGAAAATCGCACGATTTGGCCACATTTAAGACATCGACATCAGAAAAACTCGAGCATGCAGTGCCGAGGCGGGAATAAGACGGCGAGAGACGGTAAGTATTGCAGCGCTATCTGTGCTTGGGCTGTCGTAACTATGGTGATTTTCTTGCCTCAGCCATTCGGCATTTATGCACCGTCTACCTATTAGAACATAGTCTTTGTTTTACTTCTTATCTCTAGTCACAACTAAAGATTTTGGTTTGATTTGCAATGACTTTCATAAGAGAATTAATACGATTCTCCTAATTCGTGACACTCGGAAGCAATAATTATTGTGTATTTTTAACGTGTTATTACTCATTTCTGCAAAGCTTGCACTATAAATAAAATGTATATCTTTATGAGGTTAACCTAAGCAACTCTTGTTGTTTTAGAAAAGTCTTTTTAGATTTGGCAGTCACCATGGTTCGAAACCAAGTTTCAATCATTTATTATACATAATTTAAAATACAATTCCAAAAAGCAATAAAAACATTGTGTTTAACCACATTATGCTTCGATTAAAATAATTTAATTTATTCGAAACATTGTGTTCGATTAAACACAATGTTTGATCGATCTTATTTCAAACTTTTAATTATAATGTATCATAAATCATCGGTCATCATGAATAGTACTAGTCATTTACATTTAATACTTTCTTTTAACTCAAATATTACTCGATAACCAACTCGTTAAATTTCATCTGATGACATTTCGATACCAAAAAACTTGGGGTTTTCCCACAATAAAGTTTTTGTAGCACAAATCATAGCATGTATGTATCCTAAGGAATGACAGGTTACTCCGATTTTCATTAGTTAGCCACTTGATCCTCGTTATCTAGTGACCTATTACCAAACTCGGTTGTAATCTGGTTTTAAAATATCCTTAGGTCAGACACTTACACAGTAAATTAATCTACAGGAGGAAACTGCAGTGATATTTCTGCTGTTTGCAGGTTCTTAATATATTTATTCAATACTAGCTGACAGTACCCGTGCTTCGCTACGGGAATTACATTGATTTTTTGTGTTATAATATTTACCTAAATGTAACTACAAAACCAATGTTTGTGTTGTTCTGTAAACTATACTGGTTCCCTAACAGTTCACCACTTTATAGTTTTAGTACATACGTAACCAGGCCGACACGCAGTTTAGCGCCGCTGGCATGAATAAAAAGAATTACCTCTGCAATGTGTTAAATCACTACTAAATCACTAATTTTAACTCTAGTTCACACTGCTTACAACCTCACTTCGGTATTTAGCTTCAGTTTTGTGTGCTTTGTTACTACGGGCGTTTAAAGGCTTTTTGCTGCGCTCAAAGTCATGCTTCGGCTTTAGACTGTAAGTTATACTGCGTATCATGAAAGGAAAACGAAAGGAAGCAAAAAATGATGTACGAAAGGAAACACTAAAACTGAAAAAGATGTACTAAAAAATAAATAAGTATGCTAATGGAAATTTACAAAAAACATTGTTTGGATTGAACGAACCCTAACAGCGACAACCTGTGAGAAAGGCGATCGTATTTATTACTAAGGAAAAGGATACCGGACCGACTCAAGATGTCTACAAAAGTGCTTAGGACCATTTCCGTAGAAGATTAAGTTTTAAAGCTTGTATAGGCTATCAAAACTTAAATATCCGTAACGGGTTTTCTAGAATTTCACCTTACAGTATTGGGCTTATACAGTTTCACATGTAATGAGGTCTTATCAATTACCACCATCTTGAAAATAATACAATTATCAAATAATTTAATAGCCTATGTGTTGGCTAAGTATATAAGCCACATTCCTGTAAAATTCCATTAAAATTTGTCTAGTGGTATTTGTGTGATTGAGGAACAGACAGACACACACCATCTCATTGTTATATATTATACAGGGTGTCTCAAACCACCCGTATCATACGTATATCTCGAGAACGGGTTGGCCGACTCGAGTGAAACGAAAAATTCCAACCTAAAATCGGTTCAAAGAATTCAGGAAAATTATTTTCAACTTTCTAGTATACAGGGCGTATAAAAAACCGAGGGTCATGGGTTCAAATCTCGAAATTTTCAAATATAAAGGGGGGTCATGCTATACATAATTTTAAAGCTCTCTTTAAATGAAAAACAATGATGAAGAAAAAATTATTTTTTGTTAAGCCGTTACAAAATGGCGGCTGAAAATCTAAAAATAAAACAGAATTACGAAACGCTCTGTAATTCTATTAATATTTGTCAAAATGAAAATCTAATTGTTGATTTTTTGGTCATTACGTAAGCTTTTCAACGATATACAACAACATGCTATTTCAAAGACCTTAGTACCTACCAAAAAGCCCCAAATTTTGAAAATGGTCTACTATGATTATCTAATTTTTTTCAAATACTAAACCCTATCGTGTTATATACCGTTGTAAAGGTCTATTTACGTAAAAAACATTGGTGAAAGTTTTGTTGAAAAATATTAACGCGTTTCAAAATGGCGGCCAAAAACGTAATTCGTAGGGTATAATAAAATTGACAAAAACGTTTAAAATATGTATGTAATTTACACAAAAAAACTCAAAAATTATGAATTATGATCTTTTGGTATACAAATTTCCATCATATGCAGCGGTACCGCGTTAGTAGACCCGTGGCGGGTTGGAATCATGCGCGACTCGGAGCTCATCGCTCCGCTGGCGCGAGTTCGAGTCCCCTCAGTCACCACTTACATTTTTAATGTGACTATACGGCAACGCTAGGTAAAGGTCGAGGTTGAGTGGTAGATAGGACTCTGCAGTCCTAACTTTGCCTCGTTAAACAAGAAAAACTTTACCTTTATCTTTTTTGCCATATTTCCATCAATAACTACATCGTTGAAATAAACAGCAAACACTGGAAAAGAGTGGCAATATGAATGGAATAGTTGGGAATAATTAAATGGAAAGCATTTGTATTTCAAACTTTATTACTGCTAGGATAAACCTATTGATATTTTCAACATGGAGATTTATACTGAATAAATCATAAAGGTTTGTTGGCTTGATTATTTAGATACTTAGATGATACTTGTATGTTCAAAATGCTGGCCTTCCAAACATTTTTCAACCTGGCTTTCGAAGGTCGATGTAGCAATTTTGATTTCTTTAACTGAGAACTGAGGACCTGCCTGACGAGTTCGATCTCTCTTGTCATTATTGATTTTTCAAAATAAACTAGCTCTTCTATTCCGCCCCACAAGTAGAAATTAACAGTGGTGAATATAGCGATCTGGCAGACCAAGAACGTCTGCGACTATGTCAGGTGCTTTAAGGTCGTAATGCGCGATCTTTTTGGATTGTTGTGATCCGACTGCTTAAAGCCAGATAAAATCACATTGTTTTGAAGTACCTCAAACACGTTGTACGAGTGATGGGCCCATCAGGGGTAGTGTTCACCACAGATACGAACCGCTCTTCTACTCGTAAATTTGTAACACTTCTCTAAAAGCATTCAGTATAAATGTGTATGTTGAATACATCTAAAGGTTTATCTTATAGTAAGTCAGCCGTAATAAAGGTCGAAATATGTATGCTTTCGATTTAGTTACGTATTACCAACTATTTCATACGTATTTTCACTCCTTTAAAGCACCTGGCTGTGCAGCTGTTGACCTGCCAGATCGCTACATCTCACCAAAGTTGATTTCTACTTGTGAAGCGGCATAGAGGAGCTAGTTTATTTCGAAAAACCAACCCTAAGAGATGAAATGAAAGATAGAACTCGTCACGCAGGTCCTCAGTTCTCAGTTCAAGTAATCAAAATTGCTACATCGAGCTTCGAAAGCCGTGTTGAAAATGTTTGGAAGGCCAGCGTTTTGAACATATCATCTAAGTATCTAAATAATCAAGCCCACAAACATTTATGACTTATTCAGTATAAATGTGCATGTTGAAAATATCAATAGGTTTATCTTAGCAGTAATAAAGTTTGAAATACAAATGCTTTCCATTAATTTTATTATTCCCAACTATTCCATGCATATTGCCACTCTTTTACGTTTTTGCTGTTCATTTCAACGATGTAGTTATTGATGAAAATATGGCAAAAAAAGGTAAAGTTTGTCTTGTTTAACGAGGTGAAGTTAGGACTACGAAGTCCTATCTACCACTCAACATCGATCTTTACCTAGCGTTGCCATTACAAATGTGGTTGGTGACTGCGGGGACTCGAACTTGCGCCAGCGGAGCGATGAGCTCCGGTGTCGCGCATGATTCCAACCCACCACGGGTCTACTAACGCGGTACCGCTGCATTTGATGGAAATTTGTATACCAAAAGATCATTATTCATCATTTTTGAGTTTTTTGTGTAAATTACACACATATTTTAAACGTGTTTGTCAATTATACCCTACAAATTACGTTTTTGGCCGCCATTTTGAAACGCGTTAATATTTTTCAACAAAACTTTCACCAATGTTTTCTACGTACATAGACCTTTACAACGGTATACAACACGATAGGGTTTAGTATTTGAAAAAAATTAGATAATCATAGTAGACCATTTTCAAAATTTGGGGTTTTTTGGTGGGTACTAAGGTGTTTGAAATAGCATGTTGTTGTATATCGTTGAAAAGCTTACGTTATGACGAGTAAAAATCAATAATTAGATTTTCTTTTTGACAAATAATAATGGAAATACAGGGCGTTTCGTAATTCTGTTTTATTTTTGGATTTTCAGCCGCTATTTTGTAACGGCCCAACAAAAAACAATGTTATCTTCATCATTGTTTTTCATTTAAAGAGAGCTTTAAAATGATGTACAGCATGACCCCCCTTTATATTTGAAAATTTCGAGATTTGAACCCATGACCCTCGGTTTTTGATACGCCCTGTATACTAGAAAGTTGAAAATAATTTCCTGAATTCTTTGAACCGGTTGTAGTTTGGAATTTTTCGTTTCACTCAAGTCGGCTAACCCGTTCTCGAGATATACATATGATACGGGTGGTCTGAGACACCCTGTATATTAGTATAGAATGATATAGAATATTGATATTTATTTGAATTATTTTATCAATTTATCCAATTTATTTGTTCTTACTATATTGACTAAGTAAGTAAGGAAGACCTTTAACCCGACATAATTCTTGACCAATAATAAAATATAAAGTCAAGAAGGGAGGTTCAAGCTAGCTACCCTTGGTGGTGGTAAAGTTTCCTTTGATACTTAGTTCTGAGTGGTCTTGACTAAATATTGGAACTTGAAGTTTGCTAACACAACATCATCTCCGTTGGTTTGAAACTTACAATAATTTGTCTGAGAACAAATTCCAAAATACTGGACTAATTAAAAGGGTTTTATTGGTATTTTTTAATAGCCAGAGTAATTAAACAGCACAAGAGCAATATTTGTGGAGAGATTAATGAATATTTTGTAGATCAGAATTTACTGGTCAGGTATGAACTATTAGAAATATATCGTTAAATTAAAGTCATTGCCGTTGTGAACACAACTAATTAATAATTCAACATAAAATAACAAAAGTCCTTTTAAAACACAATTTTACACATAAAAGAGTGTCAGCATTACAAGGAATGAAGGTTAAAATGAAGAGCCATTCTTTAGTAAAAGCACTGAGTTAAGATTTATGTTTTAAACTTTCACACCTGGTTTCCGCCTAGCTCTAATATGAACTTGTTCCAACCTAAAGCCTTGTGAAATGTGTGTACATCATGTTAATAAAGAAACCAAAGGAAAAGTATAACATGTATTTTTCTTTTACTGAACCTTTTGTTATTGAATTTTTGAGCTATTATTCGTTCCTAATAATAAAGGTATGTGTTTTTTAGGCGCAGTTCTGAACAATGTTTCAATAATCTAAGATTGTATTTTATGTCTCAAGTTCGTAAATACACCTGCCAGAAGTTTAAGTTAAGTTGTGTTTGATATGAATCGTATTTATTGGATTTCATCTTGGATCAATACATACCCATTATCAACAATAAGTACTAAAATATAGTAGAAACAGGTAGTTATTTTAGCAGTTCAAGCGAGAAAGTCTCAGGATATAACTGCTTAAAGCTGTGTGTGCTCACTTTAAAGTTACAAAGTTATAAAGTTTGTGTGCTATAAAGTTTTGAACACTTTCTGCCTTGTAAATTTAGGGTTCATAACCTCAACGTTTTTTAACGTAAACTCAAAGTTTTCAACGTAACCTTAACGTTTTCCAACGTAACCTAAACGTTTTTCAACGTAACCTCAAGGTTTTTCAACGTAACCTCAATGTAATCAAAGTTTTTTAATAATTAAACTTGGACAATGAATACACTGGAAGTTCGAATTCAAGGCGTCAGTTGAAGAAATACGATGTTATAAAACATTCAGTATTTATCATAAAGTTTGATTTTTAATTTGCTAACACTTAAGCACGTGTAGCACGATGCTCTCGAGCGGACCCGTGGCGGGCTGGAAACGCGCGCGACTCCGGAGTCCATCACTCCGGTGGCGCGGGTTTGATCCCCGCAGTCACCACTTACAATTTGTAATGTGACTATACGGTGACGCTAGGTAAAGGTCGAGATTGAGTGGTAGAGAGGACTTTGTAGTCCTAACTTCGCCTCGTTAAACAAGACAAAATTTACCTTTTTTATCTCTCACTATGGGAAGACAGTGGTTGACAGCTAATACATTATTCCAGCAGAGCTTTAATCGAATACGTCACTCAGGTCTAAGCACCTGCAGTTCAACACATCTCTACCTCGGAAACAGCCTGATTGTATGTACTTGGCATATATGTAAGGACTTTTATTACATATAATTATTGTTAGGTAAATTTTAGAAACAGTTTGTTAGTTGGCTCGTACACATTTGATTGACAGTTTGATGTTTTACTGCTAAGATATTCTATAACACATGATTTAGCCAACGATTTGGAGTTGTTTGTTTTGTAATTAGTAAAACCATTGCTTGGCCAGCTTAGACTCCAACCTATGTTCCGGCCGTGACTTCCAAATCTTATTGGTTCGTTTGAGTGGTAAATTAATGAAATATCATATACAAAAGTGTTTCAATAAAACTAGCAAAGAAAGTTTGTGCTCATCTCAAAAGTGAATAAAAAATTACAGTTTTGTCAATGATCAATATATTTGGTTTATAGAATTACAATAAACACAATTTAAAATAATCCTAATTTGTATACACGTTAAATACAGTAGATGATATATTAAAGAGATTTGAAGACAAAATGTGTGGATAGCACAGAAACTAGAACCTGGGCCTCTCACATGCCAATTGATTATGCTGACCACTACACCACTTATGTTTTTGTCCATAGCGATATCAACAAAACGGTTGGAAATATTACAGACATGATTTAAATACTATTTTTAATATTTTCAGCTTGTTGACTAAAAGTTGCAATTCACAGTCACATGTTTCGGATAAACAGAGATATTAAAGTACTAAAAGCGTAAAGAGTTGAGCCGGATGGTGTAGTGGTCAGAACAATCACCTGGAAAAGACTTTTTTTAATTCCGTTTCACCTTGAACCTATAAAACGCAGCAGTGGGTTAAGGAGAATTGATAGTTTTGAGTATGATTTTTCAACTAACAACATAATGTTTTAAAATGACCCCTATGTAACACATTTTAAATACGCGATACTTTTTGAGAAATTTCTAAAGAGCTCTTGGCAAGGGCTGAAGTCTTGGATTGGGATAGAAAGTAACAGTCCAGTTTTATACACTTTCAAACTCTTATCCATCGACCGTTTACGATTATTTCTTCTAAATTCAGACGCTTGTGCCAGAATTGGAGTTGAAAAACTCATTTAACTTTCTCGGGGGAGAACGAAATGCTTGTTTCATCTTCTCGTTCATGTTAGAAATATTTGGGGAAGTGGAAAGTATAAGGAATGTTATAGTTTTAATAAGAAAACATAAATAGAAACATGCTTTGTCAAAAACATATTTTATGACAACTTGACTTTTATATGACGATATTTGACCAACAATATTTAGGACAAAGGGTAATTTCTTCTACCTAAGCAATTTGCTTGATACATATACGCAAGATTCTTTGGATGATATTACATAATTTGTACGTTGATGATGATAAATACTAACAGTTTACCCATGCATTTTTGTTACAAATCACTAAATCATTATTTGAGATGCCGACCACTCTCATGAGGGTATTTTAAGGCAAATATGTGGTGAAGGATGAGTGTGATGAGTGGCAGTAATGACTTATAAGTGGTAGTCTTGTTACAAACTGAAGGCCGACTCTTCCTTAGAATGGGCCATTAATTAATAGCCCAATGGAAATACAAGGACCAACGGTTTAACGCGACTTCCGAACCAAGCAGGTGATGGTCTGATATGTCTAAACGATGGTGGGAGTTGATGCGGGTATCATCAGATGATCACTGATACTATCTGAGCCGCTTTAGAGACCTATATCATCCTCAAAACCTGACCTCCATGAAGCTGGATTACAGGACCACTCCCCGAGTCCCAGTCATACTTTTAGAGTATACTGTAACAATATTGAAATTTTACACTTAGACACATGTTTCATCCTGGAAGTTTGCTGTAAAACATTGTTTTATTTCTATTAAAAGTTAACCAAAGAGGAAAATCCATTGTTGAAACTAAAGTAAATTTGTATTAAGCCGATGTAATTAGAGAAGACTAGTGGATTTACTCAACAATGAACTAGTGGTTGGGTGGGGGTGAGAGCGAATGAACTTTGGAGTGACGTCACGCTTTGGCTCCACCCTTAGTCATTCATGATGAGTCACAGGGGGTAAGATGATTTGGCGGTTAGTGTTGTATCCGTATCTCGGTGGTGGGAAATTTGAATTTGCCAGTGACGGCAGATTTGAATATTGGAGTATCGGAGTCCTGGTAGATTTTAAAGCTCTACGTTGTAAATGTATTGAACGAAACTGAATGTTTGGCGCGATTCTTTAACTTAGGTTAGGCTTTCCTGACTTTAGTTAACGGGTGTGTCAAACTATCCCTAGGCCGTAGGCCGAAGTTATAGAATGTTTAGTACGAGTCTGGCATCGTAGGGGAGGTTTACCTTACCTAAAATTCAGCGAGTGTTAAACTAGTCCGAGGCCATAGGCCGAGGGGATGGATTTAGGAATTGCGAGAAGTTTGAACTTGGAAATGCAATTTTGAACACTTTGGCGAATAAAATATTATGGCGGTGGCTGGAGATTTGAATATACGGGAGATTTATAATGCATGGTTAGTAGTACTTCCAAAGAGGTGGGATACTTGACGCGGATCTTTAATTTCGATTAGGCCTTCTCGATATTAGAACAAGGAAGCAACGAACTATTCGAACTATACCAAGGCCGTAGGCTGAAGTTACAGTATGTGAAATCTAACCTATAGCTAGGACTCCTTGACTCATGCGATGTGAGGTCACCATTAGTCACAGTGCTTGTTGTAAACAAACAGTGAAGATGGGGTGCGCGTGCGTGTTGTGTCTCCCGGTCAAGTGTTGTATTAGTCACTGTCGAGTCACTGTGACAAGGTCCCTGTGTGTTCCCTGCCTCATGTAAACAGATGACGTATAGAGATGACCAGGCGGTATAACAAAAATGAGTGACCAACCAATCAGGACATTTAGAGAAACATAAGGCGTGGCTTAGGTTTTGGTAGTAAAATATCAAATTAAAGTTTCAGTTTAAGATTGGAGTTCGTGAAAGTATACATATGAGTTCAGTGGATGAAGAGTTGTTGTGCAGTGATAGTGATAATGAAAGTGACGGTAATTACTATTCGCAGTTAAGTAACCTTTAATACAGCTATGATCCTTCTGATTCGATTTATTTCCGGTTACATTAAAGATGACATTTTAGAAGAGTGATTTGCCCAAACTATATAGACTTTAATGTATAAAAAATGAGATGGTGTGTTTGTGTGTCTGTTCCTCACACGCAAATACCACTGAATAAGTTAACATAAAATTGTTTGATCAAGATTGCCATTATAAGACTAAATCGTCACGTGAAATTTAAAACCCGCTATTTAACACTGCAGTAAAAATGGGCTCCCATGTTTGTCGTATACTGTTTAAATCATGATAGTCGCTCCTCACAACACGTACACCGCAGTCATCTAACCTGGTACTGGTTCAGTGGCGTCCGCAGTAATTATTAACAACAAAAATCATGGCTGATATAAGCCCAATCCTTACATAAAACTAAATCCTGGTAATTATTAACAAAAAAATCATATGGCTGAAATATATTTAATGATAACTTGTTTCATGTTAGTTGCTGGTTTCACAAGATATATGCGTTGCTAATGCTCAAAAGAAGCATTTAGGAGGATTTATTGAGACAAGAAACATTGTTTAGCAAGTTTGTTCCAGCCAACACAAGTTACAAGATTATTCAACTTTCTTCAGAGACAGAATAACAAGGCCTGATAGCGGCTTTCCATATCAGCTGGCAAGTTGTGTACTGATTAGAGCAAATTGTTATATTTTTTGGATTTAAAGCTTATGTGGTTTGTCATATTAAAATAAAACCTTTAGGTTAACCACAGTGGGCATTGGGTTAACACGACTGGAACTCGTGGCGTCCTGTAAATCTATCTTCATGGAGGTCAGGTTTTGAGGATGATATAGGTTTAGATCGGCTCAGATAGTCTCAGTGATCTTCTGATGACACCCGCATAAACTCCCACCATAGTTTAGACATATCAGACCATCACCTGCGTGGTTCGGAAGTCACGTTAAGCCGTTGATCCTTGCATTTCCATTAGTCATTAAGCTATTAATTAATGACCCATTCTAAGGAAGAGTCCGCCTTAATTTGCAACAAGACTACACCTCATAACTCATTACTACCACTCATCACACTCATCCTTCACCACATATTTGCCTTAAAATACCTTCATGAGAGTGGTCGGCATCTCAAATAGTGATTTTAGTGAATGCTAATAAATACACTAAACCTTGATGAATCAGATTTGCTTGTTAGCTTTCACAACGATCCCTGTACCAAAAACAATAGATTTTATCAGTAATACACTCGATGGAGAATTGGCGGACTTGGCAACCCTCTGCTTAGAATCCACATACTTTTCAATTGACGGAACATTCTATGAACAAGCAAGCGGTACACCCATGGGATCTCCTTTGTCTCCAATCGCTGCTAACCTTTTCATTGAAAAGTTTGAATCAGTTCCTTTGCAGTGTTAGGACCTAAAACCTAAAGTGTAGTATCGTTGTATTGATGAGGTTTGGGCTATTTGGCCTCTTTGAATTGATACGTTAAACTACTGTAGTTCTTAAATCTTCTCAACTCTGTCCACGTTAAAATCAAATTGACACTGGAACTCGTGAAAAATGGCAAACTACCTTTTCTTGATGTCCTTACTCTACGGAAACCTGACGGTACAATAAGTCATGCTGTGTACAGACACCGACACATACAAACCGTTATCTTCATGCAGACTCACATCACCATTTACTTCAGAAAAATAACAAACTAAATATTCTTGTTAATAGAGCAATCAACGTGTCTGATAAAGAACATTGGTTTGAAGAAAAGCAAACTCTTAAATATACCTTAAAGGAAAATGGATATTCGTCCAGACAAATCAATATGGCATTCAAAAAAAAAACAATTTGATAAGCGGAAACAGTGTGATGAAAGTGCAATAATTGGAGTGGAACAGAACAGAGACTTTATACCGTATATACAAGGAACTTCCGACAAAGTGGGTAGGATCTTGGGACGTTTTGGTTTTAAGCCGATTTACCAACCAGTTAAAAATGTTTAAAATTTCCTTCGTCCCATAAAGGACACAATTCCTCTTTCCAGAGCTTGAGTATACAAAGTGCCGTGCAGTTGTGGGTCGGTGTAAGTTGGACAAACAAAAAGATTAGGACCAAATGGTGTCCACTCGATTAAAAAAAACATATTCGACATACCAAATTTGAGCAAATTTCAAAATCAGCCGTTGTTGAACATAGCTATAAGTCGAAACACCAAATTAAATTTGATTAAACCCAAATTATTTCGAAAGAAAACTTCTATATTCCTAGAATCTTTAGGGAAGCCATCGAAATTAAAAAAACATCCAGACAAAAATAGCTTTCATCGGTAATTTTTGAAAAAGATATATACTCGTAGTTATAAGTTTCCATGATAAAGGAAAACTTTTTAATATTAAGCCATGTGCAATAAGGTATGAAATTGCGATAGTCGTAATTGCAGAACACTTAATAGTTGGCTAGTTGGATCACGACCAAGGGGAAGAGTTAGAGGCCATTAGGTGAAGTTATAGTTTTGGCAAGACTGGATCCGGTCCATGGTGGGAGTGATCCCAGACGGATTGGTATCGCGCGCGGAGCTCATCACTCCGGTGGCGCGGGTTCGATCTCCGCAGTTACCACTTACAATTTGTAATCTGACTATACGGCGACGCTATGTAAAGGTCGTGGTTGATTGGTATAGAGGGCTTTGTAGTCCTAACTTCACCTTGTTATACAAGACAAACTACCTTTTATCCCAGAGCTGGCTAGTCTTATTATCTGGTGTATGTATTTGAGGCAACAGAAGAGATATTATGCTGTATAACCTTTTAATGTTCTCGCAGAACAATAGGACTTTATGCGTTGTCGAACCATTGCTACTCACATTTTAATATTGAAATTGTTTCCGTTGTTGAACAATATTAAAAAGGAACCTTCGCTAACAATATTAGGTTTTTATAAATATTGTAAACATAGTTTTTCATACAGATTTAACGTGTTCCTATTTATTTTAAATGTAGTGTTCTTTAAGATAATCTGGTAAACCATATTGCATTTACCGGGATATTGGCATTAAAGTATCGTCAAAAATATCGTCTGAAATCGCCAAGTATATTTAATTGGAAAGTACATTACATTACAGCTATATGACAGCTAATGTAGCAACCCCTTTTAACAAGGTAGTATTTTAACGCATAGTGATTAATTTATCCTATAAACTATGTAGATTTAAAACTTATTTTAACATTTCGTTGATGTTGGATATAAAACATTGAATGTGTGTATTTGTGTAAACCTATGTTTCACTTGATAAAACCCAACTGTAAAAAAGAGCACTAAAACGCTCCTATAATTAACACCGAGTAGTTTCCAGCGAAAAGCAGCGTGAAAGATTTATTTGTAAAACTTCCACACCTGAGATTCTCCCAGCCTGAATATGAACTCAGAACTTTCTCTTTACCTCATGATTCAGTGTTTAATTAAAGTTGAAACTCATATTGTTAAAGTAAGGTTTTACATTAAAACTGGCCGCTAGGTATAGAGTAAATTATTTGCCACGGTAATAAAACATCTTTATTGTAATATAAATCTACGTCAATTGTGATTAAACTCATAATAAAACCAGTGGGAGTCTTCCGTAGTATAAATAATGATAGTAATAATGTTATTTTATTGGTATATGAATCGAGCTACGTTTTTTTCGACTTACTTTTTGTTATCCACCCCCCCCCAAAAAAACGGTGGTTGGGGGAGGGCCCCTTAAAAGATTTTTAAATACGAAACCCCTCCCCTTGTGACACCTATATTTTTTTAAATGTTAAAACACTACAGATTTAGTTTTTAGGTACTCAAAGCTCTAAAATTATATGTTAACAAGATTAGTTTTTCAAACTTTTGAAATTGACGAATTTTGAAAAAAGTGGCAGTTTTGAGTGTGGGGGTGAGCAACGAAAAGTACGTCAAAAGAAACTTCAGGGCCCTATAAAAACATTCCGCAAAGGGTTTTTCAAAATGTTTTCTCTTTTAAAAGTTAAGGTGAGGGGGACATATAAAACTCACCCTGTATTTAAAAAACAGGGGTTTAACGAGTTTGTAATCAGGCGTAACTACACAAGTCAAACCTCCTAACTGTAAAAAACATTTTAGGCTGGGTTTTTATAATGCTTTGGCGTTATAATTATGTAACTAATTTTCGGCCCGGGTTTAAATCCCGGCAGCAGTGACCACTCCCCGTGGTTCGGAAGACGGCCCTAGTTTGTAACAAGACTACATCTCATCATCCATCAAAACACTCATCACACTCACCCTTCATCATTCCATATTCCCCTCAAATACCCTTTATGATTGGTCGGTGTCTCAAATCACAGTCTATTATCAATGCTGCCGTTGGCAAAGTTATGCCTAAATTACGCCATAGTTTTTGTTTTAAACCCTGAAAAACAACCCAAAATAATATTTACGTTTCACACAGTTAATACTGCAACATATTTATTTTTGGTCATCCCGCAAGGAACAAGTTGCTTTGAAAATCCTTTTTTTCTATTTCAGTTGAAAGATCGTATTTAATGTATGAAAGGCTCTTTGAAAAGTCCGAGCCGAGTGCATTTCAACTTGTATGGATGATTGTTAACTGCTCTTACGAGTGAGGTCCATTCACATCTGAGCGCTCTGAACTTTCCTTTAGGATTTGAATTTAAAAACAAGTCCGATTTGCCAAAGCTAGGTTATTATTTATGGGTTTACTTATCACTTATTTCTGTTAATTTCCAGTATTAATATTTCAAATATGAACACAACTTGATTGTAAGTTAGATATATTCACTTTAGGTTCAATTTCAGAAATTACATTAGGATCTAAACGTTATTTATAACAGTTTAGGCAGTAGTCTAGCGAATATCTAGTAGATCTTAAAGTAAAATAAAGAAAGGTTTTATTGAATAAATATGTTATATATATCTCAATCGTCAATAATTAACTAAAATGTGTGTATCACACACATCTAGATCACATTCAAACATACATAAGTTACACTCATACAGTCTCATTCACTTGAATTTCACCTGTCTGGCCTCCGTATGTCTATATGTTCACACGGTCTCCCAATCATGTGTCATAAACTCGTCTGAACTATAAACTGCTTCTGCGATCAAAAACTGCTTAAGACGAGCTTTAAATGCCTTCGGCATTGGGGTACACTTAATCGAATTTAGAAGTTTGTTGACGAAATGAACTCCTGCCTGTGAAGGCAAACATTCATAAGCTACCGTTATGTGTCTTCCAGTTCGGTAGTTCTCCCTGCCTCTAGTTTTGCGAGAGTGTACATATATACATTTTACGAGATCGCATTTTCCTATAAAAAAGACAGGTTTCCTAAATATAGAGACAGGGTAGTGTCAACAGTCTTAAACTTTTGAACGCTGGTCTGCACGACTCTCTCCACTGCAGTTTTGCGATTGTTCGCACTGCCTGTTTTTGAAGAATAAAAATTCTGGAAAAAATTGTGTTAGAGCAACCCCCCCCCCACACACAACACTAAACCGTAGGAAAGGTGTGGGTAGATCAGCCCATAGTAGTAGTAAGAAGGTTTGTAAAGACATTCTTAATTTTAGCGTACTTATATCTAAAAGTAGCAGCACTTATATTTAAATATTTGTTCGCAAATTATACTTGTTTAGGAAATGAACAGAAATATAAAAGTGTTCCAAGTGATTTTCCCTTGGAAAAGCTTAAAAACAGTCATATTTCAATATTAGTTTGTTTTGCTTTGTTTAAGTTTAACAGTAAAACCTTTTAGGTTACTTTTTTTAGTATTTTAACTACGAGTATTTAAATCGAGTTTGCAACAAAGATATAATCAAGCTCTTTACGTAATAAGCTAATTGATCTACAAGCTTTCATTAGGTGTTTTCAAGAAACCAATTAAAGAAAGTATTGATAGCTTCAGATTGAATAAGAGTTTAGAACTGCAAGGTCCAGTTAATGGAACACAATTCTGCAAATGTAACCTGAACGGATTCCGTGTTCAGTCAAAGATGAACAAGAACACTTGACAACAAGAGTACATTGAACAATGTACTGAACTGAACTGCCCAGACTCTGAACTGGAACTCTCGACTCTTGCTTGAGCAACACACGTCATTGCTACCAGATCTGACTGAGTAGGTATGTGATCACTTTAGCCTAACTGTGAATCTAGGGTTGTAATTAGAAGTGGTTTTCAATTTTAAATGTTCAAACATGAAAAGGTTTAAAGAGTGTTATTAGCGATATATACACTCTAAATATGAAAGAGTGAAAACTACTCCCAAAAAGTGAAAGTTGAGCCACTCTTCAATTAAAGTTTCAACACCAAAAAGAGCGAAATTACTCTCTTTCTTTGTGTCTTTAACTTCTTCATTTTGAGTTTGCACATGTCTATTCAGCATACCAAACTCATCTGTGTTGGTAAAAAATCAATGATATAAAAAAAGTGATTTTAAAAATATTAAAGTTTAAACTAAAATATAATAATACTCCAGCTTGTATGCTTATACCTATTTACTGATTCACTTTTGGTGTATTTTCGTTCTGCCAACATAATCAAAGTGAAAAGTACAGGTTCATAAATGTTATACAAATTGAGAATATGAACATTTAACCTGAATTTCGACAAGATTTACTTTTTTTAAGTATGGCCAAGTTTCTAGTGTATTTTTGTAAATACGTATTCAATTGATTTTAGTTTGCCGCAGTTCTTATAAGCATGTTTTATTATATCAATAGGCATAGATGGTACTGTCGTAGACCGTTTTAAAAATCCGTCCAGACCAGTGACTTGCAAGATTTCTGAACCAGAAAATACCTTTGTAAATCTCAATGCACATGGTCAATTTGAACACTGACCCCACTGGGGTTTTGTCCAGATTTTGAAAAGTTGAAATAATCGTTTTCTTCATTAAAAACACAATAAAACATGAAGGTACCACCCTGGTAATATTTTAATTTCACACGACTAGTTCCGGAAATGATTTCATTATCAAGACAGTGTGTGTTGAATTGAGCATAGAACTCGATATTTTTGTTATTGTTATTTTTCATCGAGGGGTCAAAATTGCTAAGGCCTAGATTGAGGCGACCTCTGACTAGCTTTAGACAGGCCTAAGCCAATTAAGGTAGAGCAGGCTCTATGTTTGGCAAACCTACATAGTAGGCCCACTGCTTGGGACCCAGCAGACCTAGGACTAACACATTTAGCCCATGCACAGCCTAGGCTCTCTGCTAGCTACTCACTAACTAAGGGTTACCCTTACTGTGCTACTTACACGTCCTCCCCACCTTGGGAGAAGTATTAGTAGTAATCCAGTAGATATTGCCTTGGACACCTTGGAAACGACTAAGCCTAGCCCACAAACCACCACCAGCCTAGATTTGGCATGTAATACACTGGCACTGTTGTACTGCAGGCAACCACTGCAGGCACCTCACGACACTGGCCTACCTTATTGTCGACATATTCACAAATATAACGACATTTAACACCTTAAAAGCTCTCATACTTGGCCAGAGCAACAAGTGGTCGGCGATGTCTGTTTACAAACACTGGTCGCCGCCATGACAGCAGAAACGCTCAGCTGCCAGAGTAGTTTATTCGAGGGGCCACCAGAGGCGCCTCTGTTCCTTTTTTTCCCGAACGAAGGGAGACCGACACCGACAGTTCTTCACCGACCTCCGAAGACCTGCTTGTGTTTAGTTACGCTTCTGTAGGGCCCCAGTGACCGCACATTACCGACGTGGCACACGTATGGCCTGACGACGTGAGACACGTATAGCACCCCACAGCCTACAGGTACTGTACTGTGTTTTTATTAGACAGGTTCTATAATATTTTAACGTTTTCTGCCCTTTTTGCAGTCAGTTATTTCACTTTTTCACATCTTTGTTAGAACCTGTCAGGCCACCTGTAGAGACCCGAACTAAGACCTTACTTTCTTAGTGTCATTTTTAATTGTCTCTCGGCCTTTTTACTACACGCTATAATTACGGGAGAGCCTAGTTTAGGGTAGGATTGAGCTTTTGCGGGTAAAACCCCGACTTTTTGGTTTATCGCAGATAACTCTATTACCGCCTAAGTGACTTAGACTTCTACAGCCTCCAGAGAGCTGGCCTCTAGGAACTAGTTGTGCCTTACTGTTAATTCTGGATAAATTCCACGACTCTCAGCCCGTTATAGCGTGTGTCTGCAGCGTCTAAATATTTAAATTCTTACTTTTCTAAATTCGCTGCAGAGGTAGGAAATTGCGGCTACCTACCGAACGATAAATTAGTTTTATTCCAAATTTGCCGCTAACCCAACATAATTACGAGGGACGGTGATGAAGCTTGAGCCTGACCTCTATTAGCCTGAGTCCTCAAAATAAAACCAAACCAATAGTGTCGAACACCCAGTTTGACCTGAAACCCTGAACGACCCGGCTCGACTGAGACCTTCCGAGTATAGTAGTGATTTTCCTGGACACTAGGTCCCCTTTGGAGAATTATTTTCCCGCGGAAAATCCATTACAAATTCTGGCGCCCGAACACTGGACTTTGAAAACAGGGTTTTCAGCTGGGTACCGCTGACTTTGGTTTGGTCGAGTGTTGGCACAACACTTTCGACTCAAAGCTCTCGTCTTAAAATAGTTGATACTTTGCTCCCTTGACTAGTTCTGATTGAGCTGATACAGCTGACTATGCCGTCTTCTCCAGAACAAGGAAAGATGACGTCTCCTACGCCCAGGCCCGACTCTTTGCCGCTTTCGACGCCTACGACTGTGACTCCGCTACACTGCCAGAGTACGACGCAGCCTCTCCTCAGCACCACCACCGCTTTTGGTGACCTCAGGGACAACCCTGAACCACGACGCCTCTGTGCCTCAGAGAAATCAGGATAGCGGCCTGCAATGACTTAGCCTCCAAGCCTGACCGACGCCGAGGAGAAAGGATCTGGCAGGGTATTTGAATTACTAGTAAGTGTCTCTGACCACTTTCGTCACCGCCCACCGGATTCCTCTTGAAGCAGCCCTAGTTAATTCCACTCGAGCCCAGGAGGCTTGCCGAGCCTGATTAACCCGAGGTTTCACGGCTTGGGGACCGACTCGCTCCTCCGCCGCCTACATCACGCTCGCCACCGCCGCCTACATCACGCTCGCCACCACCACCTACATCGCTCCCGACAACGCCGCCTACCACCGAGCACCATGGTACATGGAGGCCTACCTCTATGAGCACGGATCTTGGGAACCCACATCATCCGATACCTTCTCGACCCTCCGAAAGGTTGGTCCCCGCCCGATTGGATGATGCCAGGGGTACCCTGAGATCAGTGGGTCTAACTGGTAGCTTCTACCAGAACGAATTCTCTGGCCCAGCCAGGAGAACTTTAGACCGCCTCATCAAGATGTACCTCTCCAACCGACTTCCTAGGAGTTACACCTCAGTGGCAGGTAGCCAGACTCACCGTCGTTGTGCAACCCAGCCCGGAGGTGGAACTTGAGATTTGATGGGAAGAAGGACGGTATCGTTCCTGGAGCGCCTAGAGGAGTTGAGGGAAGCCTACCCGTGAGCCTAACATCATCCTCCGAGCTATGCCAGAGCTCCTGCACGGCACGGCCTTGCTCTGGTATAGAACACGAAGGACCTGTGGAGAGTTACCAGGGTTCAAGAGGAGTTTGAACGACAATACCTGCCCCTGGCTACCACAGCCCTGAACCAGGATATCCTTAACAGGACTCAGGGTGAAGGGGAACCCTTCAAGGATTTTGTTATGGCTATCACCACATTGACCCGCCGTAGTGGTGACTTCTCCGAGCACCGAAAGGTCGACCTCATCTACACCAACATGAGACCCGAGTACAAGGTCATGGTACGACGCCCAGACTTTGTTACATTGTCTCAACTGTTGGAACTAGCTGAGGAGTACGAGACCTATGCACGTGAGAAGGAAACCTTCCGGCCACCTCCACCGCCGACAAAACAGCCACCTTCGCCACTTCCGAGATCTGGGACTCCGCCAGCTCCGAGACCCGCTAGCCTCGAGCCTGGCCACCAGGGGATTGTCTGCTGGAACTGTGACGAAGAAGGTCACAGGTTCCGAGATTGCCCACGTCCCAGGGTCTGGAGGTGCTACTACTGTAGGAAGAAAGGAGTTGCTACAACCCGATGTGGCTGCCGCTTGGGGAACAGGGTAGAAACTCAGAGGGCTGAGTCTACCTCCTCAAACCACTGCCGCCCACAAACTGACTCTCCCGCCCGACTCATCATCAGCCCGACCTCCGTCGCGCCACAACGGCCCGACCTTGTCGTTGGTGACCCACCGCATGGCCCAACCTCCGCCACCGTCAGCCCGCTCCGTCGCCAACGACCCGACCTTGTCGTTGGTGACCCACTCGCCGCTGATGGTCTCACCTCCGTCGCCAACGGCCCGACCTTTGCCGTTGGTAACCCGACCTCCACTGACAGCCTCACCTCCGTCGCCAACGACCCGACCTTTGTCGTTGGTGAACCTACCTCCGCCTTTGACAACCTGACCTCCATCGCTAACGGCCCGACCTTTGCCGTTAGTGACCCGACCACCACCGCCGATCCGCAAAACTCCACCTCTCCAGACACGCGCGAGACCATAAGTAGCTTCATCGCTACGCTGGAATCCGCACAGGGCTTGGAGGATGGCCGACCCTTTGCCAACGTGACTGTGTTTTAACAACGTTGGAGCACTACTCGACACCGGAGCCGCGTCAACCTAATCGGTGACCGATTAGTGCAAAACCTCCTGACTCATGGACCGAAGCTCGAAATCTTCGTCCGAATGGTTGATGGGACAGAACGCCCAGCTGGAAGGATGTTTTGGGTCGACGGATCCATCGCCGGACGTCCTCACCGCTGGCCCGCCTACCACGTCCTCACCTAACGACCGACCTTGTTCTAGGCATGAGATGTCTCCTGATCTCGGCTTAGTCCAAGTTAACGTCGGTCCCGCACCGCCAGTCTGTTCTAGGGAAACCCTAGAGTGCGCGACTGGTCTGTTACCTGACGACCGCTGTAGAGGTCTTTCGACCAGGCAGTCGCCCGAGAGTGTCTTGCGGAGCCCGCAAGATGCGCGAGTGCCCCGTGATCGAAGGATTCCTCGGATGCTAGTCCACGCAGACACCGTACCCGAACTCGCCGCCGAAAACCGCCTTTAGCCCTAAAGCCGATTCTAAAAGCTTCTCCGACATTTCTTCATTCTGACAGCACTGCCACCTCGCCTCTAGAGTGTCGGTTAACTTAAACGAGCTAGAAAGTGAACACTGTCACCGAAGTCGGAAGGGGATGTAATGCTTCTATTTCATCGAGGGTCAAAACCAAGGCCTAGATTGAGGCGACCTCTGACTAGCTTTAGACAGGCCTAAGCCCACTAAGGTAGAGCAGGCTCTATGTTTGGCAAACCTTACATAGTATGACCACTGCTTGGGACCCAGCAGACCTAGGACTAACACATTTAGCCCATGCAGGCTAGCCTAGGCTCTGCTAGCTATCTCTCACTAACTAAGGGTTACCCTGATTACTGTGCTACTTACACGTCCTCCACCTTGGGAGAAGTATTAGTAGTAATCCTGTGAGTAGATATTGCCTTGGACACCTTGGAAACGACTAAGCCTAGCCCACAAACTACCACCTCAGCCTAGATTTGGCATGTAATACACTGGCACTGTTGTACTCCAATGACAACCACTGCAGGCACCTCACGACACTGGCCTACCTTATTGTCGTCATATTCACAGAATATAACGACATTTAACACCTTAAAGCTCTCATACTTGGCCAGAGCAACAAGTGGTCGGCGATGTCTGTTTACAAACACTGGTCGCCGCCATGACAGTCCGGTATGACAGCAGAAACGCTCAGCTGCCAGAGTAGTTTATTCGAGGGGCCACCAGAGGCGCCTCTGTTCCTTTTTTTCCCGAACGAAGGGAGACCGACACCCGACAGTTCTTCACCGACCTCCGACTCCGCTTGTGTTTCGAGCTACGCTCTGCTGCGGGCACCGCAGTGACCGCACATTACCGACGTGGCACACGTATGGCCTGACGACGTGAGACACGTATAGCACCCCACAGCCTACAGGTACTGTACTGTGTTTTTATTAGACAGGTTCTATAATATTTTAACGTTTCTGCCCTTTTTGCAGTCAGTTATTTCAACTTTTTCACATCTTTGTTAGAACCTGTCAGGCCACCTGTAGAGACCCGAACTAAGACCTTACTTTCTTAGTGTCATTTTTAATTGTCTCTCGGCCTTTTTACTACACGCTATAATTACGGGAGAGCCTAGTTTAGGGTAGGATTGAGTTTTTGCGGGTAAAACCCCGACTTTTTGGTTTATCGCAGATAACTCTATTACCACCTAAGTGACTTAGACTTCTACAGCCTCCAGAGAGCTGGCCTCTAGGAACTAGTTGTGCCTTACTGTTAATTCTGGATAAATTCCACGACTCTCAGCCCGTTATAGCGTGTCTGCAGCGTCTAAATATTTAAATTCTCACTTTCTAAATTCACGCTGCAGAGGTAGGAAATTGCGGCTACCTACCGAACGATAAATTAGTTTTATTCCAAATTTGCCGCACCCAACACTAATTACGAGGGACGGTGATGAGAGCTTGAGGGCCTGACCTCTATTAGCCTGAGTCCCTCAAAATAAAACCAAACCAATAGTGTCGAACACCCAGTTTGACCTGAAACCCTGAACGACCCGGCTCGACTGAGACCTTCCGAGTATAGTAGTGTGATTTTCCTGGACACTAGGTCCCCTTGGAGAATTATTTTCTCCCCGCGGAAAATCCATTACATTTTTGTTATTGTTATTTTTCATCTCTTTCTTCAATACGATTCTCATTCAACAAGGGTAGAGAGAATTCAACATAATTTAGGATCCTGATGTAAAACTATATTAGTTTTGATTTATTTAGGTTAGCTTTAAGATTTATTTTAACCTATTGAAAACCCCCACTGACATTGGTGTATTGAAATAAATGAATTGAAATAAATGATTGATAATAATTTTATGAGGTCAGGTTTTGAGGATGATATAGGTCTATAGCGGCTCAGATAGTCTCAGTGATCATCTGATGATACCCGCATCCATTCCCACCATCGTTTAGACATATCAGACCATCACTTGCGTTGTTCGGAAGTCACTTTAAGCTGTTGGTCCTTGTATTTCCATTGGTCATTGGGCTATTAATTAATGACCCATTATAAGGTAGAGTCGGCCTTAGTTTGTAACAAGACTACATAACTCATTACTACCTCATCTTTACACACTCATCCTTTACCACGTATTTGCCTTAAAATACCCTCATTAGAGTGGTCGGTATCTCAAATAGTGATTTATTGAACCTCAGGTAAAGCACCGTGTAAACAAAAATTCTTGGACGTAGCAGTATAACAAACCTTGTTTACTATGTTAGCAATCTATTAGTTAATAACACTTTACTCAAACGTGACACAACTAGAAACAAGAGGGAAGGATCTCGTAAACCCTAAAGCAGCATAGAGTAAAGCAATATTCTGCCGGGAATGGTGTCAAAAGTACTTATCTCTTCAGCGTCAGGCCTTGAGATATTCCATATATCACTTCAATATCATCCACCACACGTCTCATAAGTGTGTTCACACTAGTGTTTTCAGTTAGTAAATTCTTTGCTGACGTGATTAAATTACGAACGTTTTTAAGATTTGGTAAATTTATAGTAGAATATTAGCGTTGCATTAGATTTGTTTAAAGCTTTTGACTGTAATATATTAATCTTTCTTTCATTCTGTACATCATATACAACTTAATGAAATATTAGAAATACGAATATGGTATAAGTACTTTGCTTTAGACACCGACCACTCTTAGATGGTATTTTTAGATGAATATTGGATGATGGTGAGTGTGATGTTTTGATTAACGATAAGTTGTAGTCTTGTTAGGGCCGACTGTTCCACAGATTGTGTCATTAATTATTAAATCAATAGACCAACTACCAATGGAATTGACCAACGGCTTAGCGTGACGGGGAGTAGCCATCGTGAAAGGTTATCAGTTCGTCCGGGAATCGAACCCGGGCTGATTTGGTGCAAAGCCCGCACTATACCACTAAGCTATGGTCACCCCCCTCTAGAGAGATATACCCCTCTAAAACTAAAGCTTACTTAAACTGAGCTTTGGAGAACTTCTCGGAGAGTCCTTTCTTGGTCACTATATATCACTAAATCACTATTTGAGATGCCGACTACCCTCATGAGGGTATTTTAAGGCAAATATGTGGTGAAGGATGAGTGTGATGAGTGGTAGTAATGAGTTATGAGGTGTAGTCTTGTTACAAACTAAGGCTGACTCTTCCTTAGAATGAGTCATTAATAATATGACCAATGGAAAGGACCAACGGCTTAACGTGACTTCCGAACCACGCAGGTGATGGTCTGATATGTCTAAACGATGGTGGGAGTTGATGCGAGTACCATCACTGAGACTATTTGAGCCACTTTAGACCTTATCATCCTCAAAACCTGACCTCCATGAAGCTGGATTACAGGACCACGCTACCCAGGTTATAGTATTATTACGGACGTTTAACACCGTGTTTGAGTTAACAAAAGAACAAGACGTTCTGGAACCTGGAAAATGATCCCGTTTTAAGGTGAGTAGTAACCTAAACATAAAACGAAACATTAAGAAATAAGCTAGTCTGAAAGTAATAGCATAAGTTGACCATTCTGTCTTTACCAAATAACATTACAGTTTTTTGGCCACTGACCGCTTGGCCAGCTGCCAGACAGTCGTATATGCTGGCTTGTAGCAGTGAACGACCAATCACTGCTGTGAATCAGCCTGGCCAACTGTAACAGAGAAGTCGAAAATAAGCACAGCCAATGTAAGGGAAATTCTTTAGAGTTTAGGTGAATGAAAAAAGGAGTTAGAAAACGTTGCAATAGTATTTCTACCTCAGAAGTTGTACCTTTGTCAACATAAACCCCAAAACTGGGGATGGTGTTTTATTTTGACTGGGACTCGTGGCATTGTCCTGTAATCCAGCTTCATGGCGGTCAGGTTTTGAGGATGATATAGGTCTAAAGCGGCCCAGATAATCTCAGTGATCATCTGATGATACCAGCATCAACTCCCATCATCGTTTAGACATATCAGACCATCACCTGCGTGGTTCGGAAGTCACGTTAAGCCGTTGGTCCTTGTATTTCCATTGGTCATTGGGCTATTAGTTAATGACCCATTCTAAGGAAGAGTCGGCCTTAGTTTGTAACAAGACTACACCACATAACTCATTACTACCACTCATCACACTCATCCTTCTCCACGTATTTGCCTTAAAATACCCTCATGAGAGTGGTCGGCATCTCAAATAGCGATTTAATGATTTATTTAAACATAGACACACACTATTTATTTTACAAAAATATTTCCCTTTATGAAACGTAAGATTGCCTATTAACATAAAAAAAAAGAATAAAAACTTCCTGATTAAAGAAGATATCACAGCCGAATTTTTGAATTATTTCCACAATTTGAATATAACTTAGGCTAGTGTAGGCGTAATTAAAGGCAAACCACTGATGTAAAATTAATGGTTTGGTTTAATACAAAATGAGTGTAATTTCTTCATATCCTGACATTAACACGTAGGTATTTATTGTTGTTGATTCAGTTGTGGCTAGCTAATGAAACCATACTCAGATTAATTAAATTTAATTACACACCCTGGAATTGTGATAATTTCATTGGCACCTTGCAACAAATCTAATATCGATTGTAGTTAGAGTATTAAATATGGTTTGAATAATTCAAATACTTAATTAAATTATACAAGCACTTTTAGTTGGAAAACCAGGGAATTCTGTAAAACATATAAACAACATGATATCTTTCAAAAGTCCTTACATATGATTGTGTCAAGTACATACAACTGTTTGCTAGGTAGAGATGTGTTCTACTGAAGGTGCGTAGACCTGAGTGACGTATTCGATTAAAGCCACGCTGGAATAATGTATTAGCTGCCAACCACTGTTAATATAAGTTGTCATGCTAAAAAAAACCCTAATAAGTCTTTTTCGTTAAATATACTGTAATCTATATTTATATAAGGCTTTGTCCTGACTGACTGACTGACTCACTGACTCACTCACTCACTCATCATCGCTGAGCCAAAACTACAAGGCCTAAAGAGTTGAAACTTTGCACACCTGTTAGTTTTGTGGAACAAATTAGCTTTAAAAATATACATTTTGCGCACAGCCTAACCAAATCGATATAATAAAATAAGACTTTTGACTGTACATTGCAACGAATCTATCGGTTTTTAGTTATTTGGTGTTACAAAGACCGAATCTGGCGTCAACAAAACTGTCTGTCTGTAACGTTTTTAAGGCATCTTGGACCACTTATAACTTAGAATCGGCTGCCCACTACGCAGTATGCCTTTAGCTATATTTTGTATCCATAAAACGTTTACAAAATAAATGGTAAGGGACCAAATGGGCACTTAACACGTGTTTAAGGCATATTGGACTGCTTATAACTGGAAATCGGCTGAAGCTATGGCGGTGAAACATTGTTTAAGGGTTTAGCCCACTACGCAGTGTGCCTTTAGCTATATTTTGTATCCATAAAACGTTTACAAAATAAATGGTAAGGGACCAAATGGGCACTTAACACGTGTTTAAGGCATATTGGACTGCTTATAACTGGAAATCGGCTGAAGCTATGGCGGTGAAACATTGTTTAAGGGTTTAGCCCATTACGCAGTGTGCCTTTAGCTATATTTTGTATCCATAAAACGTCCACAAAATAAATGGTAAGGGACCAAATGGGCACTTAACACGTGTTTAAGGCATATTGGACTGCTTATAACTGGAAATTGGCTGAAGCTATGGCTGCGGTGGTGAGTCACGACTGGCGAGGCGTATAACTGACGGAAAAAATCCTGTTTGTCTGTCTGCCTGTAACGTTTTTAAGGCATATGGGACTGCTTATAATTCAAAATCGGCTGAAGCTATGGCGGTTAAACTTCGTTTAACGGTTGAGCCGATTACTCATAGTGTCTTTAGACTTTAGCTATATTTCATATCCATACACATCTACAAACATATCTATAACATAAACATATCATTGGTCACATCGCCTTGGTGTCAAGCCGCAGCCCGACAATGATGGAAGACCTCGACACCGGCCGATCATTGTGAAGTTTGTCAGCTACCGTGATCGGCGCAGTGTGTTCGCACAGAAGAAGAAGCTGAAGGGCAGTGGAGTCGTCATCAGGGAGGACTTGACCACTACGCGGCTGGAAGTGTTCAGGAGGGCGGCCGCCGTTCACGGAGGGAAGAACACCTGGACCATGGATGGACGCGTGATGTGGATCGACGGTGACGGCAACCGAGGGACCGCGACTCGTGTGGAGGACTTACCCGAAATTGATGTTTGAGCCAAACAGTAAGCCAGTTAAAACTTAACTAACCAAAATACATAAAACTAATATTTAAAACTTTTTCTCTCTCTCTTTGAATCACATTTAAAGCAAAACTATATATATATTAAAACTTTAAAGTTAAAGCCTACATTGTGAGTAGTTTTGTTCTTGCTGTAAAATCCTTTTTAAGTATATTAGCAAATTTTGGTTTTTGAAGTATGTTGTTGATTTATTACAATTTATTTAATTTATTATTTTTTAATACTAGACCTATTATAATTATTTTATCATAATTTCGCATACGAATTATCTATTTCAGTTGTGAGTTAAATACAATTGTGTATACATCGAACATAATTAAATTTAATTGTAAATATATTTTTGCTTCCTTTTGGCATTTACAAGCCAGTAGTCCGTTCTTAGATATGTTTTGTATACAGTCTTATATAAGGTCAAAACATTTTGATAGATTTAAATATGTGTTTTATTTTTTACTAAAATTGAATCCATACATTGATGTTAGCATATGGAGCTGATGTAAACAAAGTGCTATAGGATTATGAGCCGAAATGGTGATTTGCTACAAAGTAGTTTATTATGTTGTTTTTATTTTCAAGTAACTAGGTACGTCTGTTTGTGTGTGTGTTGTATGAATGGTTCACTCCCGTTGCGTGTGCCTGCGTCTCCCGCTCGCCGCTGCCTTCAGTATCTCGTTGCCGCAGACCAACACTGACCCCTTCCCCGTCCCACAGCCAGTCTCCTCCCCTCCTCCCCCACAAACCTATCTCTGCCAAACTCTCGGTCCCTATAATAACTTCGTAAAGGCAGCTCACGTCAACGCTCAATCTCTCGTTTGCCACTTTGATGAATTTAATACTATCTTTGATGCTAATTTATTTGATATAATTTTTGTATCTGAGACTTGGCTAAAACCTTATATTAATACCTAAACACTGACCTTCTTGGACCTGCTACTCATGACAAAACATACTTGACTACGATGTTTCACTCGTGTAACATGACCATACTGCCACTGGACGCTACTCACCACACTGCCACTGCCGACACTTGGCTTGACATCATGGCTGTTACTGATCCGACCCTAGTTGCACACCACGGACAATTCTCTGTTCCTGGCCTTTCGAAACATGATCTGATTTATGTTGCTTACAAACTCCGCCCACCAAAACCCGCGCTCAAGTTTATTCAATATCGAAATTTTAATGCCTTAAATCTAGTTGATCTTCTAACTGATGCTGCAGCATTACCCTGGAATGAAGTTGTTTATTCGCCCAGTATTGATTTGATGGTTGAAAGGTTTAACAATTATTTAACTAATCTTTTTGATAAACATGCACCTATCGTCAAAAAACGGGTTACTAAAGGTCCTGCCCCTTGGCTGACTGACCACATTCGCACGCTTCAAAGACAAAGGGATTCAGCTTTCCGTCACGCCAAAAGAACTAAATCTCAGCGAGACTGGACAAGCTATAAGCGTCTCAGAAACTTAACTCAACAACAAATAAGGAATTCAAAAATCAGATTTTACTACACTTCCTTTTCTCGTAGACTTCCCACAAAAAACACTATGGTCCAAACTGAAAGAGCTCGGAATAAGTAAATCTAAATCTGATTCCCCAATTTCTTTTGAACAAAATTCATTAAATGACTTCTTCGTAAACATCCCTGTCGACTTGTCTGATGCACGCAACTATGTTGCCGAGCTCGAACATTCTCCATTGATTGTCCCACCTCACCAGTTCAATTTCTCTCCAGTAACGGAGGCTCAAGTCCTAAAGGCTATCGTCCGTATGACCAGCAATGCTGTCGGAGCCGACAATATCCCTATCCGTTTCATCAAGAATACCTTGCCTGTTACTCTTCCAATAATAACTTTTATTTTCAACTCATCTTTAAGTTCTGGTGACTTTCCCCTTCTCTGGAAGCAAGCTGTAGTTCGTCCTTTACAAAAATGCACTTCTCCTCAATCACCTTCTGATTTTCGGCCTATTAGCTTGCTTTCTGCCCTCCAAGTGCCTTGAACGTGTCGTGCATCAGCAAATTGTTTCTTATTTGGACACCAATAATGGTTTATCAAAATTCCAGTCTGGATTCCGTTCCAACCATAGCACGACCACTGCTCTTCTTAAGATTTCCGATGATATCAGATCAGCCATGGATAAGAGACACCTAACTATCCTGACTTTATTGGATTTTTCGAAGGCATTCGACTGTGTCTACCATCCCCTTCTTCTTTTCAAATTAAAAATGGCTGGTTTCTCCTTGGGTTGTGTGAACTGGGTCGAGTCGTACCTCACTGGACGACAGCAACGTGTGAGGGCTGGGGACGCAGAATCGGACTGGAGACCCGTCACACGAGGGGTTCCCCAGGGTTCGGTCCTTGGCCCATTGTTATTTTCTCTATACATCAATGACGTGACTGAAAACATACGCTACTCAAAGATTCACTTGTACGCTGATGACTTGCAAATTTACTACCACTTTCCTGTAAAAGACTCAGCGAATGCAGTTTCTTTAATGAATTCCGACATTACATCAATCACTAAATGGGCACAAAAGAACGGACTAAAACTGAACGAAACCAAGACTCAAACCATACTGATAGGTACTACTCGTCTACGTTCACATATTGACCCGCTCACTTTCCCAAAACTTAAGCTCAATGACGTCGAACTGAACTACTCTGACAAAGTCAAAAACCTTGGTCTGATAATTAACGAATCACTTACTTGGAACGAAACCGTTACTGCTACCTGCAACAGAGTCTTTGCCTGCATTCACAGCTTGAAGCGCTTTGCTTTGTTTCTTCCATTTAACGTGAAAGTGATGCTGGTAAAGACTTTGGCGCTACCCCACTTTAACTACTGTGACGTCGTCACAAACGACATGACAGTTGAGCTTTCTGACAGACTGCAGCGTGTTCAAAATTACTGCATCCGCTTTATTTTTAACTTACGACGTGATGACCACATTACTCCTTACTTTGACCAGCTTTCCATATTCAAAATAAAGCCTCTCCGAGAGTATCACATTTTAACTCTACTGTACACCATCCTCAGACTGAAAATGCCTCCTTACCTTTCCGAAGAATTTACTTTTATGTCACAAATTAGTTCTCGTAACACTCGAAGAGGAGCTCTTCTTTTATCAATTCCTCAGCATAGATCAGCAGTTTTTGGTAAATCATTTATTGTCACATCATGTCGCCTATGGAACGCCCTTCCTGATAATGTCAAATTGATCGAATCTCGGGCTCGCTTTGGGGCGGTGGTCAGGGACGGTATGCTGCGGGGGCTGTGGTAGGGGTGGTCGGGGTCGTTGGTGTGCGTTTATGGGAGTGGATTGTATGAAAGGTTTAAGTGTGGCTGTTTTTAGGGCTATGTTCATTAAATCAAGTTATTTTATTCTTCAGAAATTTTGGTTAAGTTTGTCTTATGATATATTTAAATACCTAATTTTGAAATATCTTTGTAATGTACTTGTATTTATATTGGAATGTATATTGATTTGTTGTATTGCTATTGTATATATTTAACGTGGTTAAGTGGTAGAGAGGACTATAAAGTCCTAACTTCGCCACGTAAATAAAGACTTTTTCATTCATTCATTCATTCATCATTTTGAAAGTCTACAAAATAAATGGCAAGGGACCAAAGTGGACTCTGAAAACGTGTTAAGGCGTTTTGGACCACTTATAAGTCCAAATCGGCTAAAACTAATCTTTAGCTATTGATGTCCATATAACATCCTCAAAATAAATTGCAAAAAACCAAAGTGGGCTCTGAAAACGGCCGGAACGGCACGGAAGTAACTATGACTCTCACAAGGTAACCAATACTTATAAGGAGAAGATGGTGAACTAACAGTCAAACTAAATTGTTTTTCTAAGGATATATAGGAAACTTTTTTGTTTACTTTAAATTTGCAGTTTTAGTAAATATACACACAGCTATGTTAAGAAAGCCCCGAAGCGAAGCGCGGGTACTATCAGCTAGTTTAATAGTTTATACAGGAAAATTGACGCATTAACACTGTTTACGATTGGTTTGGTTGGATACAAACAATCCAGCTACAAAGGCTTTATTCCATCTTTTGTTTTTTCTACAAACTTCAAATTATAAATCCAATAATCCTCTATTAGACTTAGGACTATTAGAGAAATATTTAAAATATTTAACTATCGACCTATTACATTACTATCAGGAATTTCTACAATTTTTGAAAAACTAATGTACACACGAATTAGTAACTTTTTGAAATCATTCAACATTTTAATTCCAAATCAGTTTGGATTTCTTTCAGGACGGTACACAACGGATGCTATTTTTGATCTAACGTCAAATATAACAACTCAACTTGACCAAAAACAAAATACCTTAGGACTTTTTGTTGACACGAGCAAAGCTTTTGATTTGGTAAATCATGACATTTTACTCACAAAATTAGGACACCTAGGAGTTAGAAAAAATGTCTTCAATTGGTTTAAATCATATTTAAAAGAAAGGCCACAAAGAGTGGTAATAGCAAGCTTACGAAGGAATACATTGAATAAAGTACTATCTCACTCAAAGAAGATAACAGCTGGCGTTCCTCAAGGCTCAGTTTTTAGGACCACTTTTATTTTTGATATATATAAACGATCTGTCAGTTTAAATTTACCAATCAAAGTTATGTCTTTTTGCTGATGACACTTCAGTGGTGATCTCCCGCCATACCAAAATTTAATTTCACAACGACACAAATCTAGAAATTTCAAATTTTATGGAGTGGTTTGATAACAATAGATTGAAAATTAATATTTCAAAATCACAAATAGTAGAATTCTCAATAACATCCAAATCATATGATAACAATACATCAAATTATTCATCAAGTCTCCAAAAATATGGATTTGATTTTCCTTTGGCAAAAGAAGTTACATTTTTAGGCATAACCTTTGATCAAAATTTGACTATTACAAGTCATATTGAAAAAATAATTAAAAAGGTTTACACTGGGATATTTATACTTCATACTTTATCATCATACAACTCTTTTCAAATAAAATATAATATTTACTACACACATATATATACACATTTAAACTATAGGATTCCAATATGGGGCCATGAAAATGTCCAGACAAAATACCTCTTTATTTTACAGAAAAAAACCGTGAGGAAAATATTTAATCTAAAAAAGAGAGAAAGCTGCAAATCATTTTAAAAGTTTTAAAATTTTAACATTTCTCTTAATATATACTCTGGTGTGCAGTGTTGTTAAAAAAATCAAAATAAATTCAAAATTGTTCAAAAATTTGACAAATTAACATAATTTAAGAAACTTTTAAAATTTGCAAGGACCAAAAATTTAATACAAGCTTTTTAAAAAAACAGTCCGTTGTAAACTCTTCCCATAAAATCATGTAATGCGATTTCTGTATTCATTCCTTCTCTAAAACCAAATTGATTTTGACTAAAGAACTTATTATTTTATAGGAAATTGACTAGCTGATTTTCATGAATTTTTCATAGATCTTTGCAAATACCAAAAGTAGACTAATTGGTCTAAAGTGGCTCCAGTCTTGTTTTGATCCACCTTTGTGTAAAGGAATTACTACAGCTTCTTTTAGCTTACTAGGAAACACACCATTTTCAAAACTGCAGTTTATTAACATTTTTTGATAAACAATCTTAATTAATAGTGAATTTACTTTGTCAATCCCTGGAGAAGTTGCATTTATAAGGCTTTTTTAACATTTATTACGTCTTCAATTTGACTTACCCTTGTGAAATTCTAGGTCGAAGAATTTACAGTTGCGCATGAAACAGTTTTGCAAGGACGAGTAAATTTTAGTTTACACGGAGGATATTAAGAGCACCTGTATAACAAAACATGCAAACGATAGACCACAGTGCACATTTTTTGACTTTACACTTTATATCTCACCTCTTAAATGTGTTTAAAGTTTTTAATTGCGAAAAAAAATGTTTGCAATGTGTCAAACATATTTTATTTATGAGTTTGAGATGTGTTCGATGAACACCACAGTCCTCAAAAAGCGATCGAAAACCCATAATGTTTTGCTCGCTAGTTAGATTAGATTAGATTAGATGGGGAGGATTTGTGGTTCAAGACCACGCGCACGTCAACTCTTTGGTTTATTGTGCTGGCTCCCTGTTCTCCTAATTAGGCAGCCCCACCCCCGTTTGCTTGCAAAGCTCGAGGATCGCGCTACCCAATTCTGATTCCTGCCACTCCCGAGACCCTAGAAGACCCCTTCTCCTGGCCTCCAGGGACTCGCATTCAATAAGAATGTGTTTTGCGGACTCAGGAGTACGCTCACATAGCGTACATCTGGTATCTCTTGTGTAGAGACCCATTTTTGCTAGGTGATTTCTGAAGTGCCCATGACCTGTGATATAAGATATTACCAGTCTGATGTTCTGGCGACTAAGACTGGTCAGATGTTTGGTAAGTATCCTTGATAGATTCTTGACTAAAAGTTTGGCGGGTTCCTGGCATGGTAGCTGTTTTCATCGCTCAGTTCAATAGTTCAATCCCCACAGTTAAGCTTGTCCACCCGACGTCCTAAAACCCATTGCTTGTAATTTCGAGTGATGACAAAGACAAGACTTATAACTCTTAAAATATAACAAACATTTTCGCTAATCTTTTGATAGCCATGTCGGATTACAAAAAAATATAAGAAACAAAACTACTTGCAGTTGTACAACTAAAGGTTTATGAACCAAATATTCCACAGCAAGTACATACATACTTAACTCTCCATACACCACAACACACGCCATACACCACAACATACTCCATACTAAATACTCACCATGTTCTACAGATCGAGAACATTAAGGATTACGTCTTGCGCATCTCCGGCGCCCATTTCGGATGGAATTTGACGTTCTCGGCCGGCACAACTATAAAAGGCGAAGGCAAAGTTTTTAAAGTGTAACAAAGACCTTCCTTACAACTCAATCTTGACCTTTACCTAGAGTTACCGCGTAGTCTTTTGACAAATATTAAACTGTTAGTTCGAGTATAACCGGAGTTACGAACTTCGGAATCGCACGCGATACCAACTCGCTACGAGTCCACCAACTGTCAATGAATCCAATAGTTGAAATAGCGTAATCCTTAATTATTTATAACTAAAATAAACTAGGTAATCAACTGCTTAATTAATACACGTTGCTAGCTGAAAATAAAATATGTAGGCCTTACATTGGATCAGTGCAACCACCTGTGGGTGGGGGGAAGGGGCCGTCTGAAGAAAAAGTAGACTGCAACCCCGATGCCTGCGATGATATGAGATCAATCATCTGGGAAAATACGGTTGTTAGATTCAGTCAGGACCCATTTAGGAAAGTCCCTGATGATTGATCTCCGTTCATTCTTCGTTGCCCTAGGCAGTAACTGCGTTATCATTTGCAGGCATCGGGGTTGCAGTCTACTTTTTCTTCAGACTGCCCCTCCCCCACCCGCAGGTGGTTGCACTGATCCAATGTAAGTCCTATATATTTTATTTTCAGCTAGCAACGTGTAGTAATTAAGCAGTTGAGTACCTAGTTTATTTTAGTTATAGATAATTAAGGATTACGCTATTTCAACTATTGGATTCATTGACAGTTGGTGGACTCATAGCGAGTTGGTATCGCGTGCGATTCCGAAGTTCGTAACTCCGGTTATACTCGAACTAACAGTTTAATATTTGTCAAAAGACTACGCGGTAACTCTAGGTAAAGGTCAAGATTGAGTTGTAAGGAAGGTCTTTGTTACACCTTAAAAACTTTGCCTTCACCTTTTACAGTTGTGACGGCCGAGAATGTCAGTTCCATCCGAACATGGGCACCGGAGATGCGCAAGACGTAATCCTTAATGTTCTCGATCTGTAGAACATGGTAAGTATTTAGTATGGATTATGTTGTGGTGTATGGAGTATGTTGTGGTGTATGGAGGTGTATGGAGAGTTAAGTATACTTGCTGTGGAATATTTGGTACATAAACCTTTAGTTGTACAACTGAAAGTTGTTTTGTTTCTTATATTAGAAGTTAGGAGTGCACAGCTCTGTTTAAGATTACAATTTGGTGGTTTTTTCCATATAATTTGATAATTCTTTATTTACACTCTAAATGTCAAATTGTAGGGGTCTGGATTTACTTCAAAACCGAATGGGAGAGCAAGTTTAACCCCATTTTGAACGCTTTGAAAATAAGATGAATGTTAAGAATCCAACATCTAGTATTTTTGTCACTACTACTGATGGTATTATCCAGAACGGGTTATAATAATCAACTTTTAGTTTAGGCTTTAAACTACAATTTGACTTGATAAATCATGTGATATAGTCTTTTTAGAGCTATGCTTATGACTACAAAAGTCTACATAGCTAAATTGTAACCGTCCTAACTGAGGTATGTTTTGTTTTGTAATCCGAAATTGCTATCATAAAGACTAGCGAAAATGTTGTTAAGTTTTAAGAGTTATAAGTCTTGTGTTTGTCATCACTCGAAATTACAAGAAATGCATTTCAGAACATCGGGTGGACAAGCTTAACTGTGGGGAATGAACTGGTGAGCAAAACATTATGGGTTTTCTATCGCGTTTTTTTTTGCCCACTGAGGCCATATTATTTACTCAAATAACTATGTTTTTGACTATTATATGTGTATTAGAACTATGTTTTATGTATATTTTAAATTGTATTAATTATGGATATGCGTATGTAACGTATGAATATGTGTAACAAGAATGTTCATTTTGGATAAATATTGTAAACAACGCATTTTGAGAAAATAAACTCTTTCTTATTCTTATTGTTAAGGTGTACTACGTATTTGAAGTAGCAGGTTGGCTAGGCCTATAGAAATTATATATATATATTTAGGAGTTTTTTGTTTCATCAACTAAATTCCAAGCCTCCTGTTGCAGTAATGTTGTGGTGCGCTCCAGATGGCAGCTCATCGCATTCTTTCCTTGACGGAAGAGAGGGATTAGCGAGATCATGGACCCCATCCCTCTACCCCTCCTATCCCAAAACGCGGTTTCACAGAAGAATATTCCTAAGCAACTACACCGATTTCTTATTATCCTGACTAATGTAGTGCAAAGGCGTTCTCTCCTCTTGATATTTGACTAATTGTTTGTATTTAATTTTGACTATATGCATGTATTAACGTGTATATCTTTTATATTTACTTGCTATACTTGTCTACTATTATTTTAGTTATTGCCTGTAACATAATCTTATTACTGATGTTGTGTGAATTTGCTTGGATGTTAATAAAATATGCATGTTATTATGTTCGTGGTACTTTAATGCTGTTTTCAATTGGTATATTTCGGTTGAAAGCATTCAATAACGAATTATTATTATTAAGACTGCACTACCAAAACTAATTTAGACGACACTACCCTGATATGTCAACAGCTGATTATCACTTCTCTCTTCTGTTTCATCAGTGGACCTTAGAGGTGATCTATTCCATATATTTAACCAGACTCAACTATTGACTACTCTATCTTGTCCAGTCAAGATTCGTCAAGCTTAGATAGCTTAGACATTTCAACAGGCTGTGGTCCTGAGCCCTTCTACTGTCTCTACAGTTAAACTCCATCCTTCATGGACCATCTTAAATCATCAAAATTCCTCATCAAATACAAATTCCCAATAGTTATCGTCAAAATCAATATCATTGTCTTAATTTCCCAAAGGAAATATCCTGCGCTTTTCTTGAAAAGAAAAACAGACGAAAATTACCCATCTTTTAATTCTCTCTCTTTTCACTATCTGTTACTTTTTTGATCAATTGAATCTAGGTTAATCAAATTATTCCTATCGTGTAACTTGGCATAAGCCAACGATAAAATTAGTAAACACAATACAAATAAAGCTACTGTATCGTTTGTGTTGTATAGCGCATTAAAAAGTGTATTTAATTAATACACAATTACTATATTTTGAATGAGTTACAAAATTAATAAGGAAAATAATATTTGCGTACATTTAAATATTTTTCTAATAGTCCTCCGTCTAACAGAGCTCTTTATTGGATTTATAATTTGAAGTTGGTAGACAAAAACAAAAGATGGAAGAAAGCCTTTGTAGATTGTTTGTATCCAAGCAAACCAATCGTAAAAAGTGTTAATGATTCAATTTTTTCTTATACACTATTACAGTATATTTAACGAAAAAGACTTATTAGTTTTTTGTTAGAATGACAACTTATATTAATGTTAAATCAAATATCGTGCCTAAATTACTTCTCGAGTACAGAGAATATGGTTAAAACTCGTATAAGGAAAATTCTTATAAGGATTTATAATTCTCGTGTAAGGAAACACGATTCATGGCTACACCTTTCAAAATTGTAAGACTATTATGTAACATCTAAAGTACATGACAAGAAAGCACCGTTGCACATTTTACATACTGCAACTCTTGTGAAGATAAGTCATACGTACAAAGTTGACGCGAGGTTTGGGAGTCTCTAGCTGCTCAGGAACGAGCCATTTATACTCTTAGCCCACTGATACTAAGCACTGATACTGCTCGCCCTATTTCAACTCGTTGTAGCTTTTTACTGTCTACGCCAATTGCATTATTAATGTTACTTTAATATATATAACAATATTAAAGTAAAATCAAGGATGAAAGTTGTCAAGCTCTTTCCAAACTTTAATTCGTCTGTAAGTTTAAGCTGTTGCCATTAGCCTACCTTCTGCTTAGTATTATTTATACATTCTGCTGTCGTTATGCGTTTATCTATCTGGGTATTTTTGGGTGCTTCCCTTTTCATATTTGAAACTCTAGATTTTGATTAATATATTAAATACCTATTGTATTTAGAACAGTCTTACTGTTTACCTTTAAAATACCAATTTCACATGTTTCTTATTTATCATAGTTCTTAGGACTCAGCGTCTAATCGCGTAACTATTTCATAATTTGCTGTGTTGAAGAATGCAACAGTATTAACCTAAATAAAGAAAGAAAGTGTAACAATAGTTTTTTCCGTCAAGAAAGTTAAATTAGTTTTTCAACTTGAGTTCTGGCACAAGCGGTTGAGTTGGGAAGAAATAATCGTAATAATCGGTCGTTGGATAAGAGTTTGGAAGTGTTTAAAACTGTTACTTTTCTTCCAATCCACAATATCAGACACTGCCAAGGCTCGTTTGGGAAGTCCCCAAAATGTCTTACTTGATACTATTTTCCTTCGTCGATGACCAAATCTTCGGATAGACTGCGTCATACTATATCCTAGCTATTTACACTATTTACAAAGGTTGGCGGAGGCTAGACATTACTCAAAAGTGGCTCCTCCTCTAGCTCACTCAATGAATACAGCCAGCGGTCTTTTAAGTAAACCGTCCTTAATGCTGATCGTAAATGCCTTTGAGTTTCACATCACTGTCCTCTTCAATTTATTTTGTAAGGGTGCATAGGATCGTTTGTGTCTTGTCTCCATTGTTCTTGTATGAGTGTAGTTGCAAAGAAATCTACTGGCAACAGATATTGCACTACAAATGATATAGGTCATAATATCTGTTTTCTTCCTGTATAAAATACACTTCGTATTTTACTTTACTATTATACATATGATTCAAAGTTTCAATTTCGTTGACCATTAGGTAAATTTTTAATTGTTGCTCGCATTAAGAACTTAAAGTGAACTACGTAAAAATACATTTGTCATATCGATAAACATGTTATAAGTATTTCAGTCGTTGTGAATTTCATTTTTAAATATAAAAACTAGATTTTGTATTATTATTAAAACTTAAATTTCCATAAAAGCAACTTTTTTGGCAAGGAAGATTAGTGGCATTCGATACATTACATGCTGCAGCGATACAAGCTCAAATACTGAACTAAGATCTCGATAGTTCTGGAAAATAACCGGTTGTGGTGACAGCTTAGCCAAACTTAGTTTAGAGCACACGTGGTAATGTTTACTTTCCTCTTCTCGACTTAAACTTTGAAATAGTCACACTTTGGTTTACTGTTATTATGCAAACAAGTTTTAGTTACACTCAATTCATTCTAAGTTGCAATATTTTGCTTATGTTAACTTATGGTTGGTAGTCAAAGTACAGTCGTTTTGTGAATCCACGATGGAAATAAGTTTTTTTACTACCTGGTTGGTTACTTCCTCCTTGTTGCTATTAAAATGTGGATGGTAATAATTACGTTTTCATTATGCTGGTAAGTTATAGAAATTAACGTACACTTTGCTAGCTGTTGTGTAAACAGTTTTTTCTGAGTCAAACACAAGTTTTGTCTTATTAGTTTTATCTTTTAGAAATATTGTTATAGCCTAACCAACAATTCTTCACAGAGCACAATTTCTCTCTGACAATCGTCGTCACAGTTTTGTTTTGTTATAATACAAGCAAGTCCTGCAAAACCCAGAATAATTGCCGTAAGATATACCTAAACATCATTTAAGATTTAAAAACAGTTAATCTGTTGGCCTGTTAATTTGCTATTATTGGCAAGTATATGTATAATAATTCAAAACCGATAAAAAAACACGGTATTTTAAGCTATTCAGTTAGATAAATCAGAGTTAGGTGTTGGATTGGTCTTCATAATTTTCACTTTGTCTGTACTTAGCTTTGACTACCAACAATAATAGTTGTCTTTGAGCTTATTTTGCAAGGTTTTTAAGGGAGAGCTTGTTCTGATATCGTGAGGTTTATGAGGTTTACGTTTTCTATTTACGTTTAAATTTAAGTATTTTTAACATTTATTGCTAACCCGCCAAAATATAACAATTTAAAGCTTTTGTATATCAAGAAGAATTCCTGTCAAAGAAAAAGGTTGGATTTAAATTGCTTTCAGCAATTATTTGACAACTCCGTAATATAATATTGGTTGAGAATTGTATGTTCACCAGCTATTTACGTAAGGTTTAACATTATCTCGCTAGTTTCAAGTATCTATCAATTAATTAAACACTGAAGCATGAAGTAATGATAATGTTCCGAGTTTGTGTTAAGGCTGGGAGAATCTCAGTTGTGGAAGTTTTACAAATAAATCTTCAGACCACTTTTTATTAGAAACCACTCGTCGTTACTTTTAACTCTACCGTTTTTTTTACTATTTTGTTAACATCTAATAGATTTAATTAAATGAAGATATAATTAAATGATTTACTTCAACCTCATGCACATATCTTTGGAAATCACTCAAAAACAGGACTTCTCAAGTATCCGAGGGTATTCAAGTTGGATAAAGGTGCATAGTGTACTAGGCTATGATGAAGGTGTGTCAACAACGCGGTTTAAATAAATAAATAAATATTTTGTTGAATTGACATGTTTACAAGCATGTACTCGTATCTCAATTTTCTACTGTTTGGTTTAAATTTTACCTCGCATAAAAATATTTTGCAGTAACTTCTGTCATACAGGCCGTTATTTATTACCCAGTTTGAATAAACTTGGCGAAATCCAAAGTATTCTTCTGAGTATTTCATAATTATAAACAATTTTAGTGTGGTTTTGTTACTTATTTCAAAGTTATTTGCCTAGTAAATAAAAAAAAACAAAATTAGAATATTTTATAGTTTCCTTCAAAATATATTTGCTAAACAAATTCCACTTTATTGTTATTTTGTGTATTATTTTCGTGATAAATAAGTTTTGATAAAATCTTGACCTAAGTAACATGTTTTTCCTAAGAGAGTTTAATGTCACTTATTATCAGAAACTCCTTAAACAGTTCCTGTCTGCAACAAAGCTATTCCAAATACGTTAACCGAATGTCTGCAGCTTCTATTGTAGACTTTGTCCAGGAAAGATCAAGCAAGCACATCTCGTACAGCCCAGTTTGAGAACAAGTTCATGGCTCAATAAGGCTTTGAGAAAACCAGGTGTGAAAGTTTGAGCCACAAATCTTCACAGTTTGCTTTCTACCCTTCATTTCAACCCTTTCATATTGTATCTTTCATACTACGCCTTACGCTCTTCAGTGTAAAGGTTGAAAAGAAGTAGTTTATATAAATTAGTTATAAAAAACTCAGTGGTTTTATCCTGAGTTAGCTTGAAAATTACTCACTCGGTGGGGTGAAATTTGAAACATTCTTTGTATCAGTGTGTAATAACGGAGTTTTGCATGCCTAGCTACATTGTTATAATGGTTTATTAATTTGTACATCGCTGACGCAGCAAGTGTCAATGGTTTCCCAGACATTGTTTTAGACGCAATTTAAATTAGCAGAAATCATTAAATCCATATGGAATAGCCTCAGTTGCAGAAAATTTAAGCTGTCTGTCAAAACAAGTTCACAAGGCTTTATAACCTAAAGTTGTTGGAAAGATTTCGACGCGTTTCTTTAACTGTCTTACAACGGAAAAATATTGGATATAAAACTCAAGTAACAATGGTTTGACGAACGACAACTGCCCTATTATTCTACGAGAACAATAAACAGTTGTTCACGTATGTTTATACACGTATAAGGTGACCGTTCAATCTTGTTCACTAATACAAAGACAATGTGTAATATTCTCGGGTTTATATTTGCTATTTAGGCTTCAAATACACAAAATAAAATACTAAAACTACTAGGTTCTGGGATCACTCCCAGATGAAGCTCGAACCGGAAGACAGACGGGACCGGAAATAGTCTTGCCAACACTATAACTTCCCTTAATGGCCTCTAACTCTTCCCCTTGATCGTAATCCAACTAGCCAGCCATTAAGTGTTCTCAATAACTGCATGCACTATTGAACTGCTATATCTTTGGAATTTGGCATTATTCATCCTGCGTCAATTAACCTACAAAAACATACCAATATAATAAACACGTACTCACTATTGAAATGTGTGTGTTTGTTTCGTTTGCTAAATACGTTGTTCAATTTAGTAATGTATTTTGAAAGTTATGACAGTGTGAATAGCTGGGTTAATTCACAGATACGTAAATAAACATAGCTAATTACTGTATTGTGATTATCATTCTAGTTCTAAGATAATTTTTTAGTTCATACCAGCATGATTTTTACCACTATATTTTATGTTGGGATCTCCTAACCTCTCTATTATGTCAGTCTCTGAATTGTGAACAATTTGTATCCACATGTACTTGCTACAGTAAAAAATGTATATTTTCTGAATCCTTTATACACACTAAATTTTAGTATACTGTATATATCAATCCTTTGACGAATGAACAAACAAGCTTAGAGCCGAACGTACGATTAAATAATTTAGTAATTAATAACTAGGTATATTCTAACAATACAATATTTTATTTTTTGTTACATTTTATGTTATGTTTTTACTGAAGACGGTTAAACCAAAATATATAATATATTTTTAGTTTTTAAAGTTACCCTTTTCCCTTTCAGTTTTAAGTGTAACAGTCTATTGGCTTCTGTTTACTTTTTATTTAATACAATTTTATAACAATTTATTGATACTTTAATCGTACGCTTGAAACCAAACTGAGCCTTTTTCAAATAGAAGGTTCGATAAGTATAATACATAAATAATTGGTTTTAAAAGTGTTAAGTTGTCATAAGTGTTATGCTTCTCCCTGTGACGTCTTTTGTCCGTAACATTGGCACGCCTATCAGATAACAGATAACATAATGTGCAAACCACAAAACAGGGAAACCAATGGGTTTGATTTGATGGTAATTAAATGTTGCTAATTTAAATCTTTTATTTTGTTTTAAGGAAAGAAAAAGACGACACAAAACAACACATAGAAAATAAAAATCTACAAGTGACACCCACAAAATAATATTTTTGAAAATGAGATATTGGCACATACATAAAAGGAAGCTACAAATAATTGGTAAGGGGTCAAAAGTTCGAATCCAAAATTTCCAAAGCCAAATTTTCAAAACTATTAAATTTCTAATGACGTTTTTTCCAAAACTATAAATTTCTAATGTTCCGATGATGTTATATAACTTTTGAAGAGTGTATTTAATTTGTTTAGTTCAGTAGACATGTTTGGAGAAGTTGTAGCGACGATCATTTAATAGCACTTTTTATACGTTGTGACTATGGGAACCAATTGTGATTCCGAAGAACAACGAATTGTGGTGAGATTCCTAGTAAAATTAGACATCTTTACAAGTTTGATTACTGGTGATGAATCTTGGATTTAAGAGTATGATCCAGATACTAAAATGCAGAGTATGGAATGAAAAAAGATGTAAAGCCACGGACAAAAAAAAGCTAGGATGTCAAAATTCAAATACATGGTCACTGATGTTTATTTTTGACTCACGTGAAATGTTGCTCCTAAAGTGGGTTCATCAGAGTCTAGACCTTTCTATGTCTAGTTCACTGATGCTTGTTCCATCTATGTCAATCTGTTTTTAGACGAATACAGTCAGAAGGATTACAACAAGAATATAATGATCCTGGAGATCGAAGCATAAAAGAAAGCACACAAATGATGTGCGCATTAGCATTTGTCCCCGTAGACCAGGTTGCTGAGTGCTTTGATATTTTCGTCGATAGTGCACCAGAAGAATTTCTTCCCATCGCTGATTGTTTTGAGCTAACTTACATTCGTGGCGGACGGGCTCAAGTAAGAAAAAGAGCTGTTACGGTTCGATATCCTCCAAAGTTATGGAATCAATAAGATGTTGTGCTTCAAAATCTGGCCAGGACCAACAACGCATGTGAGAGTTGGCATAACCGCTTTCAAACTGATGTTGGACGGCACCATCCAGGCTTGTATGTTTTTTTGTTGATATTCAAAAGAAACAAACCGATATCGAAACAATGCTACGAAAACTTTCACTTGGACAAAAATTAAATCAAGGCAACCACGTCAATGGATTGTTGAAGAACGGATTTCAAATATCGTTACCAGATTTTAAGACTACAAGGATGAAGACGATGTACCAGGGTACCTGAGAAAAGTTGGTTATAATTTACACTTTTAACAATATTAAACAAACAATAATATTTGTTGGAATTAAACACTTTATATAAATACGGTTTTTTAAATTAAGTTTTTAAAAGTTTCGGTAGTTGAAAAAATTATCTTGGAACTTTTGGATAAAAGCTTTTGTTGAGAACTCCAATCAATTTTACGGCCTAAGATCTAACTTTATTGTCATACCTTGGTTATGTAAATATTAAATATGTTTTACTTATACAACAATTTTTTTATTTATTTTTTGGTTTTATATACATTAGATTATTTTATTTGTATTTATTTTATATATTTTTAATTATTTCAATTATTATTTTTATTGTATTTATTTTGTTATGTTATATTTTCTTTATCCTCTACAAAAATTAATCAGTTGTGCACCTAGTTTACTTAAGTTACAAATAATTAAGGATATAATATTTGTGCAGTGATAACTGCATTATACTATGGAGTTCCTGGCCCGTGTGGATTCACTGGTTGAGCTCTGGTACGACACCATAGTGTGTGGGATCTCAGCCGTGGGCCTAGGCATAACCCTGGGCTACGCGTTTTACAATTACATCTTCCACGTGGTTAAGTGGTAGAGAGGACTATAAAGTCCTAACTTCGCCACGTAAATAAAGACTTTTTTCATTTAATTTTTCCAGAAACCTCCTCTACCTGAAATTGGAAGTCAACTTCATCGACCCAGGCCCAGGATGCCAATGGTTTCAAGAGGAAGGTTTATACCTTATAATGTAGGCTAAGGGTGCCATTCATAGTTCCAGAAGGATGATTACTTTATTGTTATGCACATTGCGCATAGTCCTGTGCTTGAAAAAATCAATTAACGAAGAAGAGGTTCATGACAGTAAACATGAAAAAAAATTGTTACAAAAGCTACAACGCCGATCCTTTGAAGAAGAGACTCCTTTGCATGCCATGAAGTTGACGGCTCTTCTGACTACACACACTACAACAAAGTGAACTTTGTTGTGAACTTTATTGTCATGTATTTATAATAACTATGTTGTAAAATATAATGTATCATTTACCATCCATCATCATTTGTCAACACAATGTATTTTGTATATGACAATAAAATGTTAAAATGTTAAATGTTAAACTACATGTTTAAGCTTAGTTTTAATTAATGAATTGTAAATAGTGATTGGTACATACAAGTAATGTTTTCACTGAACTAATTTTATATTTTGTCTAGGTAAGTTTTAATACCTACATAGACTTTTAGGACTTAAAGTAACTAGTAATTAAATATAATATTTCTATTTCACAAATCTGTGATTAAAAGTGCCGACTTGAGTGTTTCTTGGTATTGTTACAATGATGTAGAAAAGCAATTTCATCCAAAAATTTGTTCCAATAAGAAAGTGCTTGATTTAAAATAAAGTATTATTATATATATTAACAAATTTCTAAAATTAGAGGATAATGAATTATAGAGAAGTCTTTAACTTAGATTAAAAAAGATTTGCGTTTTAAATTATTTGTAACTTAAAAAAGTAATAATTATTTAAAAACAATACAATACAATGTTGAATTTTCAAATAATTTCTAATTTTATAAACTGTGAGAGTCAAAAATGTTGTTTTCAGCTAGAGTCAAAAATGGTCATAGAAACTATTTTGTTGAATTATTTCCAGATGTTAAACGATGTTTAATGTTCAACGGTCAACACAAGAATGACACAATTTTACCTCGATTCCGCCTTTTATACCTTCACAACGTAAACAATCTGTATTGTTTACTAACAAATCCGACTTTATGACGTTTAAAAAAATGCCCCGTGATTTGTAAATTAGAAGAAATAGATGGATGAAAATAAGCTCTATCGCCAATAAATAGAAGTTCAACAGGTTTTGAACATCGCAATACACATTATACAGAGTGTACACAAAACGAAAGGACGCGAGTTTAAAACCCGACCTAATTTTATTCATTTGCATTTAGTTTGTAAACATGGATGATAAATCACATTTTTTATCATAATCTTTACTCATTCCTGCTATGTTAATATAATTTAATCATTGACGTAAGTCTTTGTAATGAATTAACATATAGGTTTCATCATATTGAACTTAAAAATGTGTAAGCAAGTGTAGAAAACAACTCACTTCCCTCTACTCTGTGCTCTAGTCCCAGTTTGCAACTCTCTTGGTAGTAACAACACTGCATACAGTTGCAATACATGTAACATCGTAGATATAGTAATATAGTAAACGAGATAACACCTGGACACTAGGTTACATCATATTGACCCTTAAAATGTTTAACCTAGTATAGAAAACATCTGTCTTCGGGGCGATGTTTATTTTAAAAATAGTTTTGTTTTTATTATAAAGAAGGTGTGCTGCCAAAGAGTCTTAAATAATGAATTAAAGTATATTCTGAATTATACAACAAACATTATGGACATTGCTTTCTTAGTTTTGGCAGTGCCCCAGATCTCACTGGGATCCAAACCTTCAGTTGTTATGGCTTTGTTTGTTTCTCTTCTCTCTTGTATTTCGCATAATTACAAAAATAACATTAAAAAAACCGTAATTCTGCAGAAACGAATAGTTTTACCTGAACCACCGATATGCAAAGCAATATTTTTTTGTATTCACAAAAACCACTCATCACACTCATCCTTCATCACATATTTGCCTTAAAATACCCTCATGAGAGTGGTCGGAATCTCAAATAGTGATATAGTGATTAAGAGGTATTTTTAAAACTAGGGAGTTATTTTTTGGAAGACCGGTATTAATAAAAATGCAACCTTAGTATCGTTCAGATCTAAGACTTATTAAACAGTTCCTGTTTCCCACCTCTTCAGAAATATCTTGTGGAAATTATGAAAGACTTTATGAAAGGTCCGAAAGGAGTAGATTCTCAACTCAATGGGTGATTGTTAACAGGCTTCACAAGTGAGATCCATTCAATCTGGCAGCGTAGTTGCGAGCTCAGATACCTTCCTGCTTTTTATTCTTAATCATATAAAAGTTTGATTTACTCCTCGAGTTTCATCCATCAGTACATCATTCATGTGGTGTACGAGGAGATCAAAGTATCTTAATTTACATATTACTAAATCTCCAATATTGCTATTATAACTTTGATATGTATATTATATTGTTTTACGTTTTAACATTGTCTAAATTTAAATGCTTCATAACCATAGGAACATCTCATATTTCATATTTTCTATGACAGAAATCCCTCTAACATATGTACAGTAAAGTGCTACTGGCTGTGAATTAGTAACGTCCAAGAAGATTTGTTTGTAAAAAATCGAAGCCGTCTAAAGCATTGGCGTTACATTTCTGAAAATAAACCCAGAATTTTCGATTCAGGCCAAACTATTTGTAAGCTGAGACTTTTGAGGCTACTCTGTTATTTTTTTCTTAGTTACAAGAACACTCTAATTTAAAAAATCTTTAGAGCTCCATAAATAGGCGAATATAGAAGGGATAAGAAGCAAACAAAGTCGTAACAACTGAGGGTTTTGATCTCGGAGAGTCTTGGAGACTTGCCAATGTTGAGAAGACAATGTTCATGCGTTATATCCTGCAAAACTGATGACAAGTTTGTAGCACAGATTAGAATAATGTACAATTCTAATATAGTCGTCATTGTATTCTGTGGTTTGTAACCCATGCCAGGATGTAAGGAGCAGACGAATGAGATATGCATGTCGCCCACATGGTAAGATTCAGGCGGAAAAATATAAGACCTGTTCTTAAATGTAGACTTGCCTTTTCATTGTTTGTCTGTGTGATAAAATAATGTTTGTATATGTATCATATCTGTAAGTCGCATATTGTCAATTCATATGTTCAATTTCATATTACATTACACATATTGATTTAAATATATAACATTCATAGTTCAATTGTTGTCCATTGTAATCTTTTCTTCGGGAATTAAGTGAAATCAGTTCAACTTTTGTCACTCTCCTTCTTCAAGTAAATTATTAGGGTAAACAGAAAGGAAGGTGGAATCACGAACAGATTGGAATACTGACATCATGAGACATTCTATAACGCACTAAACATTTGTAATCACCGGTTTTTGAGGAAACCGTAGCTTAAAGTACTTCTCTTTGGGTTTGAATGGTTGAACAAGTGAATATAACTGCTGGTGCTGAGAGCATATGTTCTGTAGAACCCAGCTGACTGCAGCTGTCACTTGTCAGCTTGTCACTTCATGTCTGTAGTACATGATGAACTAGAGTATACTAGACATTCTATAATACACAAACCAGTTGTAATCACCTGTTTCCGAGGAAATCGTAGCTTCAAATACTTCTCTGTGGGTTTGAATTGTTGAACAAGTGAATAAAACAGCTGGTGCTGAGAGCATATGTTCTGTAGAACCCAGCTGACTGCAGCTGTCACTTGTCAGCTTGTCACTTCATGTCTGTAGTACATGATGAACCAGAGTATACTAGACATTCTATAATACACAAACCAGTTGTAATCACCTGTTTCCGAGGAAATCGTAGCTTCAAATACTTCTCTGTGGGTTTGAATTGTTGAACAAGTGAATAAAACAGCTGGTGCTGAGAGCATATGTTCTGTAGAACCCAGCTGACTGCAGCTGTCACTTGTCAGCTTGTCACTTCATGTCTGTAGTACATGATGAACCAGAGTATACTAGACAGTTGTAATCACCTGTTTCCGAGGAAATCGTAGCTTCAAATACTTCTCTGTGGGTTTGAATTGTTGAACAAGTGAATTCAGTGGTGCTGAGGAAAAGCATACTGTTTTGAACTGTAGAGAGCATATGTTCCAGCTGACTGCAGCTGTCACTTGTCAGCTTGTCACTTTATGTCTGTAGTGCATGAAACTAGAGTATACTAGACATTCTTTAAAATACTGTAACAAAAATCACCAGTATAATCGTGGTAATTGTTGAACGTGAATAGTGAAGCCTGTAGCTACTAGAAACTTTCATACATTTTTAATGTTAAATGAATTTCAATTGTAGTTCATTTTAATTTTTACTTCGGGGATGTTATCTTTCTCACCCAGTTTAACATTTGTTACTTTTCTTCTACAAGTAAAATATTATTGAAAATTACCAAGGTAAACAGAAAGCAGGAACCTGGGGCAGGTATCGGTTGGACGTGCTTTAATAAAAACTAGCATTGTTAAATGTATTTTAAAATAAAAGGTTACACTGACCAAGTTTTGGGTTAAGAAATCCAGATTCATTCATCAAAACTGTAAGGAATCACCCCTCTATTGGCTGTGCATAGAATCTGTGTTCTTTATTATGGATGGTCAGTCTGATTCAAGGCTGAGATTGGTTGTCCGCTGCTCCAAGCCAACCAATGGGGATGTCTGAAGGCTGGCCGGTCAGTTCGTTCAGTGGGCAGCTGTCGCTGGCAGTAAACGTGCTTGGTTTCAAGTTATATTATTGTTCAGTCTAGGTATTCTATATGTATGAGTATACAAATAAGTGTAAGAAAAAAAACACATACTGATTAGTTTTAAGACAATCACATTTAGGCTAGCTAATGGACTGAGGGTTTGTGTTATGTTTTAATTTACTTTTTACCTTAAGGTGAGATTCCAGGTCCAAAACGTCTTGTTTTTTTGTTCACTCAAAAACGATAGAAAACGTCCGTTGTAATTTAAACCTCAGAAATCGCTCTATAGTCAATAACAAACTTGCTACAAAAAACTTGTCAGTAATAGAAAACATTTAACGAAATAAAATAGTAAATGGAAAATGGATTAATCGAAGTACTATATATACACTTATCAGTGACTTATGGGCATTATCATAATCTTTGACATCAATATTGTATAATTTACATTTTAATAAAAAGGTTAATGCAACATTTTGTAAACTGACTTTTGAATAATAAAATAGAAATAAGAGTATCTCATGTGAGATTACACAAGGCCAAAATCTACAAAACACCCAGCTGGCACGAACTATGTAGTAATCTGTTCTTCGAACTCAAGCTCTGTAGTTCCTAGAACTGAGGCTTATCAACGAGATTCAGCTTTAACTCCAGAGTGGACGATCCTTCAATGCACAGCTTTGAGTCAAACTTGGTTGCTCTAATGTACGTTCCTGAACCTAAATAACTTTGGAGAAATTTAAAACTTCCTTGTAGTTGTCAGAAAATATAAACCAAAGTAGTCTTAAAAAACCTTCAAAAGGGAAAAAGGCCTTTATAAGAACTTATCTTTGTGTTTGAACACAGGTTGATCAATGCTTATCGGATAAGTTTAACATTTTACTAACGCAAAATCTAGTATTTTAAATATAGTAGCTTTATATTCCTTTATGTAATAACTATCATCTGCGTACAAAAAAGGTGACCTATTAAATGATCACCATAGACAGTACTCACACAAACCTTGGTCAGTTGCCTTTACAATAAATTCCAAGACTTAATTAAATCCTTGACACAAACAGTTAATTCAACCATTTTATCTGATAGCAGTCGTAGTTGAAATGCCTAACAACAGCATTGTTAACAGCCTTTGACAGTGAAGAACCCTGAAATTTGAAGCCAGTAATCTTGTTGCACTTGTTTTGGTTCTGGTTTGCACTTTTTGAAACTATACAGAACCGGTTTATAAACTAAGTAATATAAGACAGTCTGGGTTGAGATACACGTTACACCTGAAACTGTTTATATTTGTGTGTACATTTCTTAAAGTTACACAAATGGGTGAATTGTAATCATAATGAAAACAAAAGGTCTACACACATTTAGTTTGGGCTAGCAATGTCAAATTTCAAGATGTTTTGCTTTTGATAGTGATAATTGCAAGACAATTAGGGACAGTGTTTTACAGTTTAAATATATGCAAATGTGAAGTTTTTTAACTCATAACGTTACACAAAGACAGATCGCGTTTACCAATCGGTGCAGTATTTTTGAATAATGGATACAACTCTTGGCAGACCCAGACTCAGACATGATCTGAATACTTGGCAACAACTTCTCAACTCATATCTCTGACAAAGCTTTTCGTAATACGTTTATTTCTATTTAAACCAAGCGTGGTTCAGATTTAGCTAAGTTTTAAAAGTAATGTAGATACTCACCAAACCCTTAAAGTTGGGAAAACAAACTCCCATACAGAAATATAACAAACAATTTCGATAATTTGCAGTTCTTAACTGATCCTTTGACATTGTGCAGTGCACATTTTGATCAAGTTCCCGAGGAAAACCAATTGAAACAAACGTTACCCAAGGTTTAGCTGTACGAACTAAATTGTTCTAAAACCATGAGAGATTGTGTGCTAAGTCAATCTAGTCAAAGAGCTATAGTTTTAGTTCCAGCTTCATGGATGTCAGGTTTTGAGGATGATATAGGTCTAAAGCGGCTCAGATAGTCTCAGTGATCATCTGATGATACCGGCATCAACTCCCACCATCGTTTAGACATATCAGATCATCACCTGAGTGGTTCGGAAGTCACGTTAAGCCGTTGGTCCTTGTATTTCCATCGGTCATTGGGTATTAATTAATGATCCTTTCTAAGGAAGAGTCGGCCTTAGTTTGTAACAAGACTACACCTCATAACTCGTTACTACCACTCATCACACTCATCCTTCACCACATATTTGTCTTAAAATACCCTCATGAGAGTGGTAGGCATCTCAAATAGTGATTTAGCAAAGACGCTCCAAATTACTAAATAAATACCCTGTTTGTTCGTGGCATTGTTTAGAATAGTATAACCATGAACGGGTCGTATCAGAATACGGTCATTGGACAAGAAAACAGACATGTCATCAACTTATGCAAAGTGTCCCTGTGAACCCTGGAACTTGTCCAAACCAATATTAAATGACCAAAACCACTCTTGAGCAAAGAAAAAAATTCCTTTACTTTATGTTAACGGATAATTTACTAAAGTATAAATAGTTTTAGTTGTAGCGGAGTCTACGCTACTGAAACATTGTATAGTTTTATGTCTCCGGACTGTAATGACGGTCGTACAGACTATTTTGAGTTAATTTAAACTCAAGCTTGTCAAGGCCATCCTTGACAAAATAATAATAATCTGTGGAATGACCGCGTTACAATATGACATTTAAACCAGTACATGTACTTGGTGAACCGGACCTGATTTCAATTCTAGTATTAGAGATTTACAAATTCACCTTTAGGCCAGTTTAAAAAATATATAAATGTAAAATAAATAAATAAAAAAGAGACCCAACCAAACCTTTTCAAACCCATTACACTCACACTTTAAAGAGGTTTATGTTACTTCTATTCCACGACTCGTATAACACGTAAAGCTTTATGCAGGGTGAGTTTTAAATGCCCCCTTTACTTTTAAAAAGGAAATATTTTTAAACCCTTTAGGGAATGGTTTTAGTGGATCCTGAAGTTAGTTTTGACATACTATGCGTGACCAACCCCATAACCAAAAAGGAAAGGAAGGCCCTCAAAATGTATTAAATACACCTCCCCTTGAAGCAGTTCAGAAGAAAGGAAATGTCAACACAATTTCAACGACGAAAAGAAGAAACAAATAATATCTACCCTTTCTTTGTGTTATTTATTTAAAGTTTACAAGAAACCAGGTTAAAAATTCCACATTTCTCATACAATTTTTTTTATGAGAAATTGTTTTAATAATACTCACTGGGATTATGTTATAGGGTTGTAATGTTTCCTTCAAAGCATTTTTAGAAAAATTTACCTTTAAAAAAACTGTATGTAGAATGTGGCATTTTAAACCTGATTTCTTGTAATTGTTAAATAGGTATTTCAATGTCTAGTTGAGATACAAATTTGTCTTTGCGTAGTTGAATTTGCTTTAAAATGCCTTTTCTTTTGAGGTGCCACAAGAATGTAACGAGTCATTTTTCAAGAGGTAAAATATTTAGTATTACACTCGTTACATCCTCTGCAGCTCCCACTCTCCGGTGGTAGGGAGCCCGACGCTAGCGCTGCGGTGGCGGCTCGGTGCATCGAGCGCAGAGCGAGCAGGGCAGCAGGGCACCGGCCACCGGCCACCGGGTCAGTTCGAGTCGGTCAACGAGTAGACGCACACATCTCTCGTCTGTCCACTCTACAATACGTTTACGCTACGATATTCTATACGAACGTTATACGGTACTTAGGTAATTCCGAAGTAAGTACAATATCTTTTCTAAAACGTTTTAAATAATAATTTTCATCTAATAACCTTTTACCTAAAATTTGCATATTTTTCGATTTTCTAAGTCCGGTATATATTTTAATTTGATTGAACGCTTCTAAATTACTGCCGTGACATTAACTTACTAAAGCCTTTTACTCCGGTCAAAATCAGATATCATTTTCTATTTTTAACGTCGATTCGTGCCATTCTGAGCAGGAATCTGCCGGATCGTTCCTGTCAGAAACCGTTATAACTCAGTACATCGACATCTGTTCTAAATTCTGATTAAGTACGGTATACCTTTTCTAAATTCTGTTCCCCGACATCTATAAACGTACCATCTAAATTTTCCTCCGGATCCGATAGTTATTCTCATTTATAGATATTCGACTTTTACTTTTTCGTTTCAAAATTACATTTCAACTCCAATTTGGCTTAATTACGATACAATCCGTTCTTCGCGGCTTAACTAGTACGTGATAACTTCCGTGGAGACCAACAGATCTTACATTTAGTTTTTTGTCGACTTTTTCCAAATTTAATCAAACTAGCCGATTATATTAAATTTAAACGTCCGGAGTGGTACGATCGGTATCGGCAACGGCCTACGGCCTTCGATACGGTATTTAAGCTTCCCTTCCCATCTTCCCGTTACACGCATGCCGTCCCAGGTGGATTTCTACTGGTGTCTGGCAACCGTGTAACAACCCTTCCGTTACACGTGCACCATTCTGAGTGGACTTCCATCACCATCTGGTTCACGTGTAAACCTCTAGCTTTCCCGTTGCACGCATATCGTCCCAGGTGGATTTCCACTGGGTGCTGGTCGCCGTGCAACGACCCAACCTTAAGCTACCCACACGTCGTCCCAGTTGGAATTTTCCACTGGTGTCTGGCAGACGTGTAGCCTCCTTCTCTTCTTACGACCTGACGGTTAGTCGAGCGTCAGTGACAGTTGTTGGAATTTCCTGCTCCTCTACTCGTTCGTGTACGTGAAACATCGTCGTTACATACCAAACTGCGCTAAAGTCGATTTTGAACGTACGACACACGGCATCGCCTAATGATTCTCCTCTACCGTTCGTGTACGTGAAAGCATCGTCGTCATATCCGCTGACCCTGGAAATTGCCCAGCTCCGTACTGAGCGACTCCCAGGGCATCGTCCGATTTACATACCGAACTGCGGGAAAGTACGTTTTATGCCGGCTTTAGGGTGGGGTTTTGGTAACGCAAGTACGTCAAAATATACTTGTCAAAACATACTTGTTTTGTACTACAATTGTACAAAAATATTCCCTAATGGGCTTTTTAAAAATATTTTCTTTTTCAAAAGTTAAGGGGAGGACATTTAAAACTCACCCTGTATATTAGGCTTTAGGCTGTCTCTCGTTAAACTGCACAGATTTGACAACAACGTTTTATCTATTTAAAAAAAATCAACTTAATGACGTGGAAAGTCTAAATACAGATATTTTTACCCGTAGGAATAGGAACTATAGTGTAGTTGAGAAATACTTGGAGAATGTGTTCAACTCTGTAATACAAAAGTGATCATGTAATGAGAATTGAAGAGATGACGCCAGTGTATGAATCCCGGCCGTGAAATATGTGATGAAACAACATGTGGCTTTTGGGTTGAAAACCTGTCATTTTACTAAGGATCATCGGTCTTAAATGTACTCGTAGTAGGTTATGTTTTAAACAGTTTGTTATTTGTATGCAACACGACAAATAAACGGTTCAAAATCAGCAATTGATAACGTTATTACAAAAATACCGTTTGATATAGAAGTATCGGTTTTGAACACTGCTATTTCAGACCATTATGGTCAAAGCATAGTGATCAAAAACAATATTTTGGATTCAATAAATCAACCAACAAAATTCAAACGTTCAACTTACCCTGAAAATATAAGCCATCTTTAATTGTTATTAAACTCTGAACATTTGAACAGTATAAAGACCAGTAGCACAGCTGAATCTAAATTTGATAAGTTCATGGAAGTCAGATTATTTCAACGTCCCTTAAAGCCTCTAAAATCTTCTACAAATAATAAGTCTACTTGGATTACTAAAGAAATTTTAGTGTCAAGAAAAAAGCTAATGCAAAACAGTTTTCATTAAGTACGGATGATAGTTTCAACAATTTTTATACATTATACAAATCGGGTTTCCGAAGAATTATCAGGGCTGCCAAGTCTTACGAAATTAAAACTATTAAAGTATCAACAAATCTGCAAAAATCAGTGGAGGATATCAACGGGCAAAAGCAACCTAAACTTCAAAATCCAATCGAACTTCAAATTAATGGTTTAAAGATAGATAGTCCATCAAATGTTGTTCAACCGCTACGTTGCGAAAATATTAGAAACAGCGTTGGGAATGTTGGTTCTCCACTGATTTATAACATAAATAATCCTTGTTCTATGTTTCTTAGCTCAGTCACCGAACATGAAGTAATTTCAATAATTAAATCATTACCCGCTAAAGACATTTACGACATCAATAAAACAGTGTACCTCTGAATTATCTGGAATTATGTCGTAAATGGATCTTTCCGGTTGTTTAAAACTGAAGGTAGTCCCTATAGAAATTGGGATACTTCGGAACTATCTAACTACCGTCCCATATCACTCTTGCCATCAATTAGTAAAGTAGTTGAAAAACTTTTCTTAACAAGAATTACATCATTCATGGAGGATTACAATATAATTTCTAAAAGCCAATATGGTTTTAGGAAAGGTTACAGCACTATAGGTGCTCTTAACAAGCTTTTAGAGACTGTTGTAATGGGTTTGGACAGTAAAAACAAAGCATTAAGTATTTTTCTTGATCTTTCAAAAGCATTTGACTGTGTGGATCATTCAATTTTATTGAAAAACACTACACAGCTATGGAATTCGCGGACTACCTTATAAGTGGTTCAATTCTTACTTGCAAGGTAGATCTCAACAGGTTCAAATAGAAAAAAAATTATCCAAAATTATCCATTTACAATATGGAGTCCATCAAGGATCCATTCTCGGCCGGTTCTCTTTGGTTTATATTAATAATGTAAATGGCGTAGAACCTCAACACCTAATTCAATATGCAGACGATACCACAATTAAAATTATTTCAAATTCAACGGAAAATCTAGAAGTTCAAGCTTTGTACACAATTTTTTGAACGTTTGTATCTAAAACTAATTATAATAAGTCAAGTTTTATTAATTTTCAACTTGGCAGGCCAAATTCAGATTACTGCACAACTATAATGATAGATTATCATTTGCTGGAAGAAGCTGAATCAACAAAATTTCTTGGCGTTTATATAGATAAAAATCTATCTTGGGATAGCCGTATTGATTATATAAATAAACAGATTTCCTCTAGAATTTTTCTTCTTAGATACCTCTCCCAGCATTGTAAGCCACATATATTTAGAATGGCTAACTTTGGTTTAATTCAACCATACATAAATTGTGGTATCATTTTGTGGGTTGCTTGTTCAGAATATAAACTCTTAAGAATTTTTATTCTGCAAAAGAAAGCTGTGCGAGTAGTAACAAAATTACGTTTGAGGTATTCTTGCAGAGAAATATTTAAAGTATTAGGTATTCCTACCCTACCTTGTATTTATATATATGAAACAATTATTTTTTCCATAACAAATGGTAGTTTGGTAACAGGCCATAATAATATCCACAACCATGACATTAGAAATAGTAGTCAATATAGGTTGGGATATCATAGACTTGAAATATCTCATAAATTACCGTCCCAAATTGGTATTAAACTTTTTAACAAATTACCAGACTATTTAAAAATTATAAACAATTTAAGCTCTTTTAAGTCGAAACTAAAAAGATTTTAATTCAAAAGTCATTTTATAGTGTTGGTGAATTTATGTACGATTCAAATACAACTAATATTTCCAACAACATTTCACCTACGTAGCAAGTAGTACTACAGGAGAACAGTATTTTGGTGATGGGTTTATGTTATTTGTTTTTATATTTAGATTTGTTTTTTTTGTCACACAATTCAAGTAGCTATGCGTTAAGCGTGATAACAGGTTTGCTCTAATTTCCATATTTTACACCCTTACTTTATTCACAGGCTTTCATTCACGTAATGGAGCAGTTCAACGTAAATGTAAACATTGAGAAATCGTGTATTTAATTTTCCTGGTATATTGAATAAAACGTGTGTCAAGCTACAAGATAAATATGCTGGTAATGTTCAAGGGAATTGTTCAAGGAGGATTTATTAAGACAAGAAACATTGTTTAACAGGTTTATTCAGACACCAGAAGTTACAAGATTATTCAGCGTTGTTACAAGACTGTATAACGTGACCTGGTAACGGCTAACTGTATCAACATGGCTAATAGCTAAATAAACCATACTCGCCTTCTAAATCGGTGGAACCCCCGCTGCACCAGCGGCCTCGTGTTTTTGGGACATTCGCTACGCTTATGATCAAGACAAATTTACTTCACTCACTTTTTTTATAAGACAAATAATTTTGGAAAGTACTGTAATAACCGGAGCAAAAATATTAGACAAGTGATTAAAGTTCAAACTTTAGGGGCCAAACAACGAGACTTTCTTTAGTATAGAGTGACTTTCTATACGTTTCTCCCAAATTAAAATACAATTTTTATACAAAAAGACACATTGTATATGTCTGGGTGGTTGATAAGTACCGTAACTAAGAGCCCAAACCCAGCGAAAAGTTGAATTGTTGACAATTTTACTTCAAACTGATCCAGCAACGAAACCGTCAGAGGTGGGGAAAAGTGTTAAATCCCTTCCGGATTTTGGGTGGGTGGTGGGTGACGCAAAGAACGTCAAAAAAAATTCAGAATCCTATAAAAACATTCCCGAAAGGGTTTGAAAAATTGTTCCTTTTTCAAAAGTTAAAGTGGTGGGAGGGGGACATTTAAAACTCACCTTGAATGCAACCCATGTGTATAGACAAAGATATTATATTAGATTAATAATTCATCGCCCTGTAAGTAGAATCATTTGAGTATCTAAAGATGTCCAAGTACGATTCAAAAGTACGTAACGTTGAATACTGCATGCAATTATATTGAGAACACTTTATAGTTGACTAGTTGGATTAGAGCCTAGAGGAAGAGTTAGAGACCATTAAGTGAAGTTATAGTGATGGCAAGACTGCTTCCGATCCCATCTGTCTTCCGGTCCAAGCTTCATCCGGGAGTGATCCCAGAACTGGGTAGTCCAGTTATCTGATTGTGTATATTTGAAGCCTAATAAAACAAACATACCAAGAATACACACCGAACGTTGTTTTTATGTTTGTCTGTAAGCCTCTGAATGTTTTCAAACAATTTACCTTTGGTAATCCTAGCAAAATACGCTCTTGTTTGGTCTTCTAAAATACAGAGTTGAGCAAATATTTTACCACCAACGTGAAATATTACAAAACCCAATTAAATAGTTCTTTAAATACTTAATTATTAATACATAAAACAAATAACTATTTAAAAAATTCTTATATTTCGGCGCTTTCAAAACTTTTAACGGAGCCTATTAAACAAAACAAACATACAAATCATGTAAATACTTCTTTTTTTTAACTACTGTAGTTAGTTTTGAATGTCCTTCTTAACCTTTGAAAAAAGAAAACTATTTTATTTAGGGTTTTTAAAACCCTTAAGGGAATGTTTCTATTGGATTCTGAAGTTTGTTTTCACATGCAATTTCCATTAATTGACACATTTTTCTTCAAAATACTATTTATGTTGGTTTTGTTTTATAGGCTCCGTTGAAGGTTTTGAAAAAGCCGAAATATAAGCCTTTTTTAAATAGTGACTGGTTTTATGTATTAACTGTTGTGTGTTTAAAGAACTATTTAATAGCCAATTGGTCCTCCCTCTTAGAAAAAAACAACTCAATTAAAGAAATACAGCATGAGTATTATGTACATTTGATTATATCACTGAGTTTCTAAACCAATTAAATTACAATTGCGATTTTGTTAACTGTTTTCTAACTAAACTTTAACACCAAGTTTTCTTAAACCCTAATATGATCCTATTTTGACACTGGAGTAAGAGATGTGCTTGCATCATCATCTTTCTTGAATCAAATATTATGTAAAGTTGCATAATGATATCTGCAGGAGTTTTTTTGAAAATATATGAAACACTTTTGTTGCAGAAACCCTTGCACTGTTTGAGAGACTTCCTGATGAATTAGTTGAGAGTTGACTCTCTTACACGTGTATGTTACTTGGGTCAAGATGGACACATTTCATTAATGAAAAAGGATCAAAAATTTCTCTGTGAGCTGCTTAAGGCCTGTATTCCTCTTTTTTACAACATATACCGAATACATATATATTATACAGGGTGTCGGTGACCTCTCTGGACATACTTTGTAGACGTGTTCCTTGGGTCAAAACAAGAATATTTTACCATATAAACAGGGGTCTCCGGCGCTTCGTTGTCCGTCTGTCTGTGTGGATGTGTTTTTTACTAAAATAATTATGACAATAAAACTAATGCACTGATTTTCACCAAACGTTAGGCAAAAATTTAAAATATCATCGTCTAAATAGGAAAAAAATACTATTTAATTTAACCTTCAATTTTTAAAATGGCGGCCATTTAAACACTTCAAAGTTGAATAGCTCAAATACGAGTACGTTAACAACAAATTTATAAGAACAATTACTTTTAGTGTATTTATTTCCCTTTCTAAAAATGTACAAATTTTAAAAATCAAATGAGAATTAACAAAGTAATTGTAATTTCTGTCTAACCGGCCCATGTCCGCCATGCGTTCCTCCAGTCAGCTAACCCAACAACAATGGAACTGACTAAATTATTTTTATACAGGAAATTGTTAAATTCGTTTGGACATCTCTACAAACAATAATTAGTCTTTCCGGTTATGCTACCATGTCGAAGGCCGTCATTTTGAACAGCTCTTGCACAAACAAATAAATTACAGTTTGTGTCCTTTGTTCTGGAATGGACAATTTTAAATAAAAATATTGTTTTATTAATGCAAAACTATTAAACTTTCATAATAATAGTAATAACTGTGTCTACAGAAAACTATTTCTTCAAAATCCTTTCTTTTTTTAAAGTTTATGGTAGGTTTGGCTTTTTAGAGAGTAAAGATATTCATAGGAGAAACGCGGCGTTAACTAACTTAATTTACTATTAAGTTTCAACTCAGATTTTTTAGCTAGCTAAGTCAACAATTCAACCTATTAATAAATTCACGTTAGTTTGATTTGATTTGTTGAAATTTCCAATAACTAAAACAATTTAAAATAAAACATTATATTTTTTACTTTTTATGTAATCTACCAAAACAGAGGACATACAATGTAATTTATTTGTTCGTGTAAGAGCTGTTCAAAATGACGACCTTCTACACGGTAGCATACATGGAAAGACTAATTATTGTTTGTAGAGATGTCCAAACGAAGTTAACAAACTCCTGAATCAAAATAATGTAGTCAGTTCCATTGTTGTTGCGTTAGCTGACTGGAGGAAAGCATGGCAGACATGGGCCGGTAAGACAGAAATTACAATAACTTTGTTATTTCCCATTCGATTTTCAATGTTTTATACATTTTTAGAAAGGGAAATAAACACACTAAAAGTAGTTGTTCTTATAAATTTGTTGTAAACGTACTCGTTTTTGAGCTTTTCAACTTTGAAATCTTTAAACGGCCGCCATTTTGACATTTGAAGGTTAAATGAAATAATAGACATTTAACCTTCAATTAGACAATGGCATTTTAAATCTTTGACCAGAGTTTGGTGAAAATCAGTTCATTAGTTTTGTTGTCATAACTATTTTAGTAAAAAACACATCCACTCAGACAGACGGACAACGAAGCGCCGGAGACTCCGGTTTATATGGTAAAATATTCTTGTTTTGACCCGAGGAACATGTCGACAAAGTATGTCCAGAGAGTTCACCGACACCCTGTATACAGACATAGAGAATGTATTCAGAATGGTGAAAACAATAAAGTGGATGTTTTAGTTTTAGAACTAATAACTATTCAAGACAATTAATAATAATACAACATTTACTTAACTAACGTTTTAGTGAAAAAACCTTTTAGATACTAACCAACTGGCAGAAAAGAGCGGTGGGGTAGTTAACACCAAATATAGTTTTTAACGAAAAGTAGCGCGAAAAATTTATTTGTAAAACTTCCACACCTGCGATTCTCCCAGGTTTAATATGAACTCAGAACATTCTCTTTAGTTCATGCTTCAGTGTTTAATTAAACTTAAGACTGATAATGTTAACATAACGTTTCACGTAGAGTGCTTGAAGTGAACATTTTTATAGTGAATATTATACCTAATACTGTCAAATATTAAAAATAAATATATTGCTGATATGTTGTTAGCAAATAAAAATTAGTGTTGTTTTTTTCGTATTTTATTAATTTTGGATCATTTCATGGTACGCCATTGGCCTATTCCATTGGTCGTTGGGCTATTCACATGGATCCAATCTGGGGAACAGTCTGAGCAGACAACGAGAAGATGGACTCGTCGTCTTTTTGGAGAACTACAGAGCATGGACGGCCAGGACGCATGGTCAGGTAGGTTTCTACCTTACCACAAGCTCTTACTAGACATAGAACTTTAAAATGTTACCTTTTCAGATTCCGCATAGCTGAGCAGGTGCGAAGGTTGCGGAGCGGAAGAAGATAATGCCAAACATACGCTCTTTAGGTGCAAGATGACAGAAGGAAAGAGAGAAGAGATCGTCCAACATCTTGGAGTAGACGTTACATCAGAGAACTCAGTTGGCCAGATGCTGGAAGGAGAAGACACGTGGAGATGCATCGAGGCCTTCATAGTTCAAGTAATGGAGATCAAACCAGCACAGCTGAAGGATAAATCAAGATGCTTTTGACCGGAAGGTGAAGATCGACCCTTGACAGACCAGGAAGTAATACTGTTAGGTGATTTTCTGGTCCGTCCAAAAAGGTTCCCGGAAAGAGATGTGGAATTTAGTGGTTGGGCCACAGGGGCACACCCACATATCCGTAGTGCAGACCCTACAGTTGAACGTGAAGCGCACATTTTCCACATCTCACTTAAAAATAAATCGGGGGCACAGTTGGTTCATAGTTTGTAACAAGACTACACCTCATCATTCCTCAAAAACACTCAACACACTCACCCTTCACGCCATATTCCTTTTGTAATACCCTCCAGGAGTAGTCGGTGTCTCAAGTCAAACTATTCAAAATATTTTGTACATATATAGAATACTGTTGCTAATACTCAACTCTTTAAATGTTTGCGAGTTGTATTGCCTGTTGTGTTGTACTATTTTCCATTTATTTCAAGATTAATTAGAATTTCACAGTTGATTTATTGAGTTGATTTATCGTAGTTAAAAGTTAATATACTCGTTTGTCATATTTACTATATTAAGGTAACCAACGTGTAACAAAAGTATGAATCACGGAGAGTAAAGTAAATATTCCCACGTGTGCTTAAAATTGAGTTTGGCTAAGCTGTCAACACCAGTGGCTACTTTGGAGAACTGTTTAGATAAGTTTGGGGTTGAGTATTTGAATAGTTTTCCTTATTTTCCATCAAGCAACGTTAAATAAAACGAGCTAATAAATATTTCAAAAAAAGGATGTTGTTTGTCTTGTTTAACAGATGTAGTTCCTTTTTTAAGTTTGTTGTTGACGATGGGAGAATTTCAGAAGCTGAACTATTATTGCGGACAATTTCCATTGTTAAACATGGACAATTTTCATGGTTAGTTGGGACTGATTGTGGGCGTGTTTTTTAATTTACTTTAGTTGTTTTTCACTTTCTTAGTATGTCCTGTGTTAGTAGTATTGTTTTCTACTTTATTTTAGATTTATTTGTTTGTTTGTTTGACTTTAACAGCTACATGTAGTTTGGTTGTGTTTGACTGGTCAGCTACAGTTAATTGCTTTATGCTAGCTGATTTTTTAATGTTCTGTGTTATGTTTTGGGGTACTTTTCAACTGAAGACAAGATTAGATTGCAGATCCCGAAACGTTGTGACCTTTTTTGCTCACAAACGATGATAAATGTCCGCAATGGTAGACTACAGAGACGTAATACGATTGACAACAGCCTGATTTCGGATGAATATATCAAGTCATATGTCAAAATTATTAACAGGTAATGAAGGCAATCTTGTGGTGTTGTGCTTAGATTACAGCACTGGGACTTTAATATATCCCTAAGGACAGCACGCACTATATAGTATATACAGTTGGATGTTTACTGCTTACAACTTGCTAAAGTTACAACGTTATATTTGTATACATATAATTTAACATAAAAATACTGAAAATAATCAAAAATTGTATATCCACGACATGTTTTAGCTAAATCAAAGCTATTATCTAGTGGAAAAGTTGAGAACCTAGAAAATAATTTCTCAACTTTTCCACTAGATAATAGCTTTGATTTAGCTGAAACATGTCGTGGATATACAGATTTTGATTGTTTTTCAGTATTTTTATTTTACATTTTATATATACAAATATTTTACAATCAGTGGTCGTTATGAATAACGTTATATTTGGTTTGGTCACGTATGATAAAGTTGAGAAGCAGACCAACCTGTATCATCCTCTTGTTGGCTAAATGTTTTCAGCCGCTATTTTGTAACGGCCCAACAAAAAACAATGTTATCTTCATCATTTTTTTTCATTTAAAGAGAGCTTTAAAATTATGTACAGCATGACCCCCCTTTATATTTGAAAATTTCGAGATTTGAACCCATGACCCTCGGTTTTTGATACGCCCTGTATACTAGAAAGTTGAAAATAATTTCCCTGAATTCTTTGAACCAGTTGTAGTTTGGAATTTTTCGTTTCACTCAAGTCGGCTAACCCGGTCTCGAGATATACATATGATACGGGTGGTCTGAGACACCCTGTATATTAGTATAGAATGATATAGAATATTGATATTTATTTGAATTATTTTACCAATCCATCCAATTTATTTGTTCTTACTATATAGACTAAGTAAGTAAGGAAGACCTTTAACCCGACATAATTCTTGACCAATAATATAATATAAAGTCAAGAAGGGTGGTTCAAGCTAGCTACCCTTGGTGGTGGTAAAGTTTCCTTTGATACTTAGTTCTGAGTGGTCTTGACTAAATATTGGAACTTGAAGTTTGCTAACACAACATCATCTCCGTTGGTTTGAAACTTACAATAATTTGTCTGAGAATAAATTCCAAAATTCCAAGAGCAATATTTGTGGAGAGATTAATGAATATTTTGTAAATCAGAATTTACTGTTCAGGTATGAATTTAATAGTTCATAAACTATTAGAAAGATATCGTTAAACTTAAGTCATTGTCGTTGTGAACACAACTAATTAATAATTCAACATAAAATAAGAAAAGTCCTTTTAAAACACAATTTTACGCATAAAAGAGTGTCAGCATTACAAGGAATGAAGGTTAAAATGAAGAGCCATTCTTTAGTAAAAGCACTGAGTTAAGATTTATGTTTTAAACTTTCACACCTGGTCTCCGCCTAGCTCTAATATGAACTTGTTCCCACCTAAAGCCTTGTGAAATGTGTATACATCATGTTAATAAAGAAACCAAAGGAAAAGTATAACATGTATTTTTCTTTTACTGAACCTTTTGTTATTGAAGAATTATTGAGCTATTATTCGTTCCTAATAATAAAGGTATGTGTTTTTTAGGCGCAGTTCTGAACAATGTTTCAATAATCTAAGATTGTATTTTATGTCTCAAGTTCGTAAATACACCTGCCAGAAGTTTAAGTTAAGTTGTGTTTGATATGAATCGTATTTATTGGATTTCATCTTGGATCAATACATACCCATTATCAACAATAAGTACTAAAATATAGTAGAAACAGGTAGTTATTTTAGCAGTTCAAGCGAGAAAGTCTCAGGACATAACTGCTTAAAGCTGTGTGTGCTCACTATTAAGTTACAAAGTTATAAAGTTTGTGTGTTATAAAGTTTCGAACACTTTCTGCCGTGTGAATTTAGGGTTCAACCTCAACGTTTTGCAACGTGACCTTGGATAATATTTATCTTAAAGTTGAATTTTTAATTTGTTAACCTTTAAGCACGTGTAGTACGATGTTCTCGAGCGGACCCGTGGCGGGCTGGAATCGCCCGTGACTCTGGAGCCCATCACTCTGGTGGCGCGGGCTCGATCCCCGCAGTCACCACTTATAATTTGTAATGTGACTAATACGGTAAAGCTAGGTAAAATTCGAAGTTGAGTGGTAGATAGGACTTCACCTCGTTAAACAAGACAAAATTTACCTTTTTTATTTCTCACTGTAGGAAGACAGTGGTTGACAGCTAATACATTATTCCAGCGGAGCTTTAATCGAATACGTCACTCAGGTCTAAGACCCTGCAGTTGAACACATCTCTACCTTGGAAACAGCCTGATTGTATGTACTTGACATTAAATGTAAAGACTTTTTCTTTCCTGCTCCATTAAGAGAATATGTTCGTATAATTATTGGGACCCCACACCTTAGGTCAATTTTGGAGTCTGTCCCTCTTGAATAGTTTTGGAGGGTAAGTTGGCTCGTACACATTTGATTGACAGTATTAAGTTTTACTGCAAATATATTCTATAACACATGATTTAGCCTAGGTTTTGGAGTTGTTTGTTTTTTCTTATACGTTAACCTAGGTAGTAGAGCAATTGATGAAGCTAAATTGAAGATTAAATCAAGCCATTGTAATTAGAGGAGATTAGTGAAACTATTGCTTGGCCAGCATAGAGTCCAATCTATGTTCCGGCCGTGACTTCCAAATCTTATTGGTTCATTTGAGTGGTAAATTAATGAAATATCATATACAAAAGTGTTTTAATAAAACTAGCTAAGAAAGTATGTGCTCATCGTAAAAGTGAATAAAATATAATAGTTTTGTCAAGGATCAATCTATTTTTTTATATTTACGATACACACAATTCAAAACGATCCTAACTTGAATACACGTTAAATAGCAAATAAATAAAAGGCATTTGAAGGCAAAATGTGTGGATCGAACCGAAACTAGAACCTGGGTCTCTCACATGCCGGTTGATTATGCTGACCACTACACCACCTATGTTATTGTCCATAGCGACTTAAACAAAAATGTTGGAAATATTACAGACATAATTTAAATACTATTTTAAATATTTTCAGCTTATTGACTAAAAGTTGCAATTCACAGTCACATGTTTCAGATAAACAGAGATATTAAAGTACTAAAAGCGAAAAGAGTTGAGCCGGATGGTGTAGTCAGAATAATCACCCGGGAAAGACTTTTTTTAATTTCATTTCACCTTGACCTCTTACCTTTAAAACGCAGCAGTGGGATAAGGAGACTTGATAGTTTTGTGTATGATTCTTCAACTAACAACATAATGCTTTAAAATGACACCTATGCAAAACATTTTAAATACGCGATAATTTTTGAGAACTTTCTAAAGAGCTCTTGGCAAGGACTAAAGTCTTGGATTGGGAGAGAAAGTAACAGTCCAGTTTTATACTCTTTCAAACTCTTATCCATCGACCGTTTACGATTATTTCTTCTAAATCCAGTCGCTTGTGCCAGAATTGGAGTTGAAAAACTCATTTAACTCCTTGGGGAAAACGAAATGCTCGTTTCATCTCCTCGTTCATGTTAAAAATATTTGGGCAAGTGTAAAGTATAAAGGAATGTTAAAGTTTTAATAAGAAAACATAAAAAGAAACATGCTTTGTCAAAATTATATTTTATGACAATTTGATTTTTATATGACGTTATTTCACCCACAACATTTTAGACGAAGGGTAATTTCTTCTACTTAAGCAACTTGCTTGACATATAAGCAACATTCTTTGATTATATTATAGATTCATACGTTGATGATATTATTAAGAGTTAACCCAACATTTGTAGCTATTTGTTATTTTCAGGTATTTCTTTATGTTAAAGCTAACATATAGTTTTATTCTATAACGTGTCCTCATTTTACTTGTTGTTGATTTTTACAAACTTAAGCCACTAATTTTATGATGTAGCGGTATTTTCATAATATTGGTTGAATCTCTTCCTCTTCAAAATAGGTCATCTAAAGTTAAGAGAATTAAATTTCCAACAATTAGGTAGTCCTTGGAAGCTGACGAAACGTTTAACGTGTAGTTTTAACTCCAAGTGGCAGGAGTCAGTATCTTTCCTTGCTAAATTGCTCCGCCACTATTAGTTGAATATCAAACTGGTACTTAACTGTATCCAAACCTCAGTTACACCGCTAAATCACTATTTGTGATGCCGAAAACTCTAGGGTATTTTGAAATTATTATGTAGAAGGATTTATGAGGTGATATATCAGGTAGTAATTAAAACCCTATGAGGTGTAAAACTCTATTACTAAACTGCACACGATTCCTTAGATGGGTCATTGATTTGAAAAATACTGACCAATGGAAATACATTTGTATTATAGCCGTGATTTTTGCGCTGATTCTGATAGCCTAAAGACTAGATGGGAAATTGATGGGTATCTTAATCAGAAAGTAATTTGAAGTCATTACGAAAGTACTCTATCTGAGGGTTTAGAGATCTGACTGTGTTTCATGAAGCTTGGGAATTACTAGGGCCACCTACACGAGCCCAGGTGACATACAATAAGATTATATATAACAATAAAATTGCACGACTGAACACACGATGTTGATGAAGGTAAAGACCTGGAATTTTGCTGTAAAAGTTTTGATTTTAATTAACCGTATAGAGGAAAATGCAAGTTGTTGAAACTAAACTAATATTTATATATTTATATTGAATAATTATAGAAGACTGTGGATTTATTCCAGTCGCTACTGAAACTGGGTGTTTAGTTTCTAACATATAATAATAACCAGTTATCCCAATGTAAATAGAAATTTTGTTCTAAAATTTAAAATTAAGGTAACCGTGTTTAATACTTTGATGTAACCACAAGATAACTAACCGGTCTGTACAAAATGAAATTGTCTCCAGATACTATGTATGAAGATGAAGTGTAACCTCGTTGATTAGCTAACGTTATTGATTAACTACACTGATAGGTTGGTTCCTCAAGTTGAGCTAACCACTAACTGAATTTAATAAATAGCACTACTAGGATACTATGTGAAAGCATGATGATAAAATAACGCTGTTTAGTATAAATGTATCGAATCAAAAGTAGTCTATATCCACCAGTCCTAAACTGATGTATCTTGTGTCAGGGGTGAAGAATGCCATTGAGTGATTACCCGGCTGCCTAATTTTAGCTTAGTCATTCATATGATTGGCCTTAGTAAAGATCGATTTGGCGATTGAAACCAAAGTTTTGAACGAGAAGCCGTCGAAATTTGACATATACGCTAATGACACTTTAAACACTTTGGCGAATAAAATATGATGGCAGTGGCTGGAGATTTGTATACGCGAAAGATGTTAAATTAATGTTAAGTAGTACTTCCGAAGAGGCGGGATGCTTGACGCGGATCTTTAATTTTGTTTAGGCATTCCCGATATTAGACCAAGGAAGCAACGAACTATCCCAAGGCCATAGGCTGAAGTTACAGTATGTGAAATCTAATCTATAGCTAGGACTCCTTGACTCATACGATGTGAGGTCACCATTAGTCACAGTGCTTGTTGTAAACAAACAGTGACGATGAGGTGCGCGTGCGTGGTGTCACCCGGTCAAGGGTTGTATTTGTCACTGTCGAGACCACTGAGACAAGGTCGGGTCCCCTGTATGTTCCCTGACTCATGTAAACGGATGACGTATAGAGATATGACCAGGCGGTATAACAGAAATAAGTAGCTAACCAATCAGGACATTTAGAGTATCATAGGGCGTGGCTTAAGTTTTGGAAGTAAAATATCAAGTTCAAGTTTTAGTTTGAGATTGGAGTTCGTGAGAGTATATTGTGAGTTTAGTGGATGAAAAATTGTGCAGTGATAGTGGTAGTGAAAGTGACAGTAATTATTACTATTCGCATTTTAAGCTAACAAATTTTGAAGTACTATATCGCTTTTTATACTGGTTGTATTTATTTCATGGATCATTTAAAAGATGACATGGATGTCGTTCGATTTTCAAATATTGGTTGATTTAGAGACTTTTAAATCTATACTAATGTATAAAAATGAGATGGTGTGTTTGTGTGTCTGTTCCTCAATCACGCAAATACCACTGGACAAATTTTAATAAAAGTTTACATAAATGTGGCTTATATACCTGGTTAACACATAGGCTATTACCATGTTTGACAATTTTATTATTTTCAAGATTGCGGTCATTAATAAGACATCACTACATGTGAAAATTCATAACCCTTAAAACTGTCACGTGAAATTTAAGAAAACCCGTAAAAGATATTTAACTTTTGACAGCCCATACGAGCTTTAAAATTAAATGCTCTATTAAAATGGTCCTAAGCATGTTTGTCGTATCTTCAACTGTTTGCTCGGAAAGCTAGCTTCAGTGTGGAGAAACAGGCTCATGATGCGCCAGTCGCTCCCCACAACACGTTCCGCAGTCCGCACCGCAGTCATCCTCTAGACCTGGTACTGGTTCAGTGGCACGGTACACGTCTGCAGTTTATTTCTACTGATTACTTTTTCCATTGGAATTATAACTATGTCCCATACCTACCTATCTATTCCTCACATCATTACATTATTCATCGGCTTACTTAACCTTGCCTTCATTCACTGACTGTTTTGTGGCTGGTTAGTGAGTGGCATGTAGCGTTGCATGGCTTGGTTTCATAGTTTGCGTTTTTCTAAAGATAGGAAACTAGATTTTTTTACTTTTAATTTGCATCTTTCTTAAAGTTTACACAAAACTATGTTAACGAAGCCCCGAGGCGAAGCGCGAGTGCTCTCAGCTAGTAGAGATATAAATTATAGTCAGTTTGGACAAATACTGTCGAAACGTTCTGTAGAAGACTCTGATAGTGAAGATGAATCCTCCCACTAAGATAAGAAAAATTGTTGATCCCTATCTAAATCGTGTGGCTCACTGCAGTAAGCCCAATACTTTTAAATCTTACATAAAACTAAATCCTGGTAATTATTAACAACAAAAATCATGGCTGATATTCCAGAAATATATTTAATGATAACTTGTTTCATGTTGGTTGCTACAAGATATATGCGTTGCTAATGCTCAAAAGAACATTTAGGAGGATTTATTGAGACAAGAAACATTGTTTAGCAAGTTTGTTCCAGCCAACACAAGAAGTTACAAGATTATTCAACTTTCTTCAGAGACAGTATAACAAGGCCTGATAGCGGCTTTCCATATCAGCTGGCAAGTTGTGTACTGCTTAGAACAACTTGTTATGTTTTTTGGATTTAAAGCTTATGTAGTTTGTCATATTAAAATAAAACCTTTGGTTAACCACAGTGGGCATTGGGTTAACACGACTGGAACTCGTGGCGTCCTGTAAATCTATCTTCATGGAGGTCAGGTTTTGAGGATGATATAGGTATAGAGCGGCTCAGATAGTCTCAGTGATCTTCTGATGATACCCGCATAAACTCCCACCATCGTTTAGACATATCAGACCATCACCTGCGTGGTTCGAAAGTCACGTTAAGCCGTTGGTCCTTGTATTTCCATTGGTCATTGGTTTATTAATTAATGACCCATTCTAAGGAAGAGTCGGCCTTAGTTTGTAACAAGACTACACCTCATAACTACCACTCATCACACTCATCCTTCACCACATATTTGCCTTAAAATACCTTCATGAGAGTGGTCGGCATCTCAAATAGTGATTTTAGTGAATGCTAATAAATACACTAAACCTTGATGAATCAGATTTGCTTGTTAGCTTTCACAATGATCCCTGTACCAGAAACAATAGATTTTACAGTAATACACTCGATGGAAAATTGGCGGACTTGGCAACCCTCTGCTTAAAATCCACATACTTTTCAATTGACGGAACATTCTATGAACAAACAAGCGGTACACCCATGGGATCTCCTTTGTCTCCAATCGCTGCTAACCTTTTCATGGAAAAGTTTGAATCAGTTCCCTTGCAGTGTTAGGACCTAAAACCTAAAGTGTAGAATCGTTATATTGATGAGGTTTGGGCTATTTGGCCTCTTGGAATTGATACGTTAAACTATTTCTTAAATCTTCTCAACTCTGTCCACGTTAAAATCAAATTGACACTGGAACTCGTGAAAAATGGCAAACTACCTTTTCTTGATGTCCTTACTCTACGGAAACCTGACGGTACAATAAGTCATGCTGTGTACAGACACCGACACATACAAACCGTTATTTTCATGCAGACTCACATCACCATTCACTTCAGAAAAATAACAAACTAAATATTCTTGTTAATAGAGCAATCAACGTGTCTGACAAAGAACATTGGTTTGAAGAAAAGCAAACTCTTAAATATACCTTGAAGGAAAATGGATCTTCGTCCAGACAAATCAATATGACATTCAAAAAACAATTTGATAAGCGGAAACAGTGTGATGAAGTGCAATAATTGAGTGGAACAGAACAGAGACTTTATACCGTAAATACAAGGAACTTCCGACAAAAAGGGTAGGATCTTGGGACGTTTTGGTTTGAAGCCGATTTACCAACCAATTAAAAATGTTTGAAAATTTCCTACGTCCCATAAAGGATACACAATTCTCTTTCCAGCGCTTGAGTATACAAAGTGCCGTGCAGTTGTGGGTCGGTGTAAGTTGGACAAACAAAAGATTAGGACCAAATGGTGTCCACTGATTAGAAAACCAAATATATAAAATAATATATATAAATACCAAATTTGAGCAAATTTCAAAATCAGCTGTTGTTGAACATAGCTATAAGTCGAAACACCAAATTAACTATGATAAGACCCAAATGATTTCGAAAGAAAACTTCTATATTCCTAAAATCTTTAGGGAAACCATCGAATTAAAAGGAAATTTGCTGATTTGCAAAAGGAAAATGCAGTACTGAAGACCAAAAACGAAGAGTTAACAAAAAATGTCGTTGATCTACAAGAGAGGATGAGAAGCATGGAGCAGTATTCTCGAGTCAAAAATATAGAGATCAGTGGTTTGCCACTGACCCGAGGAGAAAACATCAGTGATTTGGTGTCAGATGTCGCTGTTACGTTGGGTGTGGAGATGCTGAGTTCTGATGTGGCTGCCGCTCATCGTGTACCGTCCTTCCGGAATGACAAGGAGCAGTCGCTGATCGTCCAGTTCACAACCCGAGCCATGAAGGACCAGTGGATCATCAAGTCTAGGAGTAAGAAGAATCTGTCAGCCAGAGACGTGAACGAACATTTCCCAGCCAGGAGAGTGTACGTGAACGACCATCTGTCTCCAGAGAACAAGCAGTTCCTAGCCAGGCTGAAGAAGAAGGGCAGAGATCTCGGCTACACTTTCATCTGGTGTCGAGACGGCAAGTTCTTCACTAGAAAATCAGAGGGTGATCCTGTGAGAAGAATCAACACCTACGAAGACCTCGACAACCTTAAGTAAGACTGTAAGTGTTAAAACCATAAATATGTTCTAGTGCATTTTATTTCAGTTTCAATGAAGAGATACTGTATATTTTTAAACATAGATTTAAGCTTTCTAAAATTCAAAAATGAACTCACTAAATAATTGTTTTGATACTTTTTTCATCTCACAGCTAAACCTCACCCAAAATTTTATTTATGCAAATATAAGAAGCGCTAGAAAAAACTTTAATAGTTTTCTGTTATATCTAAATTCGATCAATTCAAAAATAAATTTTATTGTTCTCACTGAGACCTGGATTAGCAGTGACGAAATAGATATGTACAATATCCCAGGCTATAATACTTTTCATTGTTCCAACGACAATTATAGGGCAGGAGGTGTCATTTGTTATGTAGCTAACGATATATTGGTGTCTAATCAAGACATAAGTTTTGTAACAGCCGACTCTTTAAACTTTTTAAAAATAAAGCTAAAAATTTATATTTTAATTTAATTTGCACATACAGATTTCACTTTCATTCTGAACAAGATTTCATAGACGAGTTAACAGATAAACTATCAAGCATTGCTAATAGCACCATATTTATTGGAGACCAAAATTTGAATATTCTAGAGAATACGCCAACTGTAAACAAATACTTAAGTATGCTAAGTAGTTTTGGGTACCATCAATTTATTACTTCTCCAACCAGAATAACTGCAAATTCACAGACTTGTATAGATCATATCTTTATTAAACATCGTGAGTTATCTCTTTTTAAAGCCGAAGTATTTGATGTTGATTTGACAGACCATTGTATGTTGGGCCTAACTATTTCAACTCCACTCTTAAAAAATACTGTTCAAGCCCACAATGAAAGTACTGTACGTTTTGATAAAGTTGTAATTGATCACAATAAGCTTAGAGAGAAACTGCAAGCAGCAGATTTTAGTTCCTGTTTTGTTTATGAAGATGTCAACTTTTGTTTTAATAAGTTTCACGACATATTGTGCAATACTGTAAATATTTGTAAAAAAATAATTAGTTGTAAAAATAAATTACATAAAGCTAAAGTTAAAAGCCCTTGGATAAATACGTTCTTGCTTAATAAGTTGGATACAAAAAAGAAACTGTATAGAATTTATAAATCTAGACCGTACGATAGAAATTTTGTTCGTTATTACAACAGGTTTTGTTTAGATTTGAAAAGTGAAATAAACACAACAAAGAGTTTGTATTTTTCAAAGAAATTAAATGACGCAAATGGGGACTCAGCGTTGCAGTGGAGGATTATCAATAGTTTAAGTGGCTCACAAGTAAAAAAATCGGTAGAGAAAATCGAATTAGACAGTGGTGAAATTTTATCAGATCCTAGCATTGTAGCTAATACAATAAATGAATATCTTGTTAATGTACAAACAAACCAGGCATATAATAACGAGCTTCATTTGGATCATAGACCCACATCTTTTTTTATCGCTCCAACTAACGAATTTGAAGTCCTCGAAGTTATAAAATCATTGAAAAACAAGAAATCGCCCACACTCAGGGTTTGATAGTATAAATGTAGAAGTAATTAAAGTAATCGCTGATATCATTGCACCTATCTTAGCATATTTGGTTAATTTAAGTTTTAATACAGGAAGTTTTCCTGAACTGTTAAAATCTAGTATTGTTGTACCTGTTTATAAGAAGAGTTGTTCTCTTAAGATAGATAATCTCCGCCCAATTAGTTTGTTGTCAGTTTTTTCTAAAATATGAAAATTAATGAAAAGTAGATTGGTTTCTTATTTAAATAATTTAAAATTTTTCAGTAACAACCAGTATGGATTTAGAGAGGGCAAGTCAACTGAAACCGCACTTATTAATGTAACCAACATGATCCACGATAGCTTAAATGCCGGAAAGAAATCAACTGGTCTCTTTATAGATTTCAAGAAAGCATTCGATTTGGTTGACCACAATATTTTATTGCGCAAAATGGAGGCAGTAGGAGTTCGAGGAGTGGCTCATAGTTGGTTCAGAAGTTTCCTCATAGGTAGAGAACAGAGGGTACGTATCGGTCAAAGTGTGAGCTCTCCACTCACAGTCAAGGCAGGAGTCCCGCAGGGATCCGTCATCTCTGCCACCCTCTTTTTGATATTTATCAATGATTTATTAGAACTTAGAAGAAATGGTTTTGCTAGTGCGTTTGCGGACGACATTGCCTTTTTCTATTCCCATTTTAGTATAGAAGCTTTAAGAACTATAATAACTGAAGATTTAATGGTTTTGCGAAATTGGTGTTTTGCAAATAAAATGCAGATTAATGTTGATAAGACAAAATATGTCAATTTTGACTTTACCGTTTATGAATTTCAAAATGACTTTAAGTTTCATAATTTTGGCTGTAATGATTTTTTGAATTGTCCTGTAGAGTTATAGAAAGAAAAGACGATTTCAAGTACCTAGGCCTTATACTCAGACAGAAAACTAACGTGGGAAAACATATTACAGTACTTCAAAATAAACTTAAGAGTGCAACTAGAAAATTTTATTATTTAAGGAATTTCTGTGATGAAAGATTGCTTAAAACATTGTATTACGCGCTGAAATCGACTCCGTTTGCAATACGGATTAATTTGCGGTAGAGCGTTTAAATACCTTATTGACAAACTGTAAGAGTAGTAAAAATCATTTTATAAGAATCATTTTAAATAGGCGTAAGAGAGAAAGTTCATTTCCTTTATTTCTAGAATTAAAGATATTACCACTACAACATTTATATATTTTTAAAACATTAAGAAGCTTTTATTCCAAAAGTGGTAATTTGGGAACAACAAATCTAGAATATGCAACAAGAAGTATTGAAAGGAGAATGTTCAGAGTTCCGAAGGTGAATAAATCTATTTTTAAGCAATCTTTCAGTTATAACGGTCCAAAATTGTTTAATGATTTGCCATTCTCTATCAAACAATCAAATAATTTAAATAACTTTTGTTCCAAATTAAAAGTTTTTCTTTTCTCGAACGATATTATAAATCTTTTTCTGTATAATAAAACAACCTTACAGTAGTAATTTTCATTTGCAACTTAACTTTCATCAGAACCTGACCCTTGTTTCTTATGAACCTGATATCTGTAAGCCTACTGATAAGAATGCCAGTGTAATGGACAAAGGACGCCACAGGAGCAGCTCAACAATAGTGTCAAGTAAATACTGGACTTGAAATAATCTGTGTTTGTACAGTAATAACCTGGCCACACACTATTTTGTAAAAGTGGTCAGTTTTGTTCCAAGCAATGTATTAATTATTGTAATGTAATCTATTATGGAATAAACTCATTTACTCATTTAAAAAACATCCAGACACAAATAGTTTCCATCGGTAATTTTTGAAAAAGATAAATAGTTATAAGTTTCCAAGATAAAGGAGAACTTTTTAATATTAAGCCATGTGCAATAATGCATGCAATTGCGATAATCGTAATTGCAGAACACTTAATAGTTGGCTAGTTGGATCAGGACCAAGGGGAAGAGTTAGAGGCCATTAAGTGAAGTTATAGTGTTGGCAAGACTGGATCCGATCCTATCTGTCTTCCGGTCCATGGTGGGAGTGATCCCAGACGGATTGGTATCGAGCGCGGAGCTCATCACTCCGGTGGCGCGGGTTCGATCCCCGCAGTCACCACTTACAATTTGTAATTTGACTATACGGTGACGCTAGGTAAAGGTTCAAGATTGAAGGGTAAAGAGGACTTTGTAGTAGTCTTAACTTCACCTCGTTATTCAGGTTGTCCTAACTTCAACAAGACAAACTACCTTTTATCCCAGAGCTGGCTAGTCCTATTATCTGATGCATGTATTTGAGGCAGCAGAAGAGATATTATGCTGTATAACCTTTTAATGTTCTCGCAGAACAATAGGACTTTGTGCGTTGTCGAACCATTGTTACTCACATTTTTATATTGACATTGTTTCCGTTGTTGAACAACATTAAAAAGAAACCTCCACTAACAACAGTAGGTTTTTATAAATGTTGTAAACATAGTTCGTCATACAGATTTAACGTGTTTCTATTGATTTAAAATGTGTTCTTTAAGACTATCTGGTAAACCATTATGCATCTACCGGGATATTGGCATTAAAGTGCCTTCAATATCGTCTGAAATCGCCAAGTATATTTAGTCGGAAAGTACATCACATTACAGGTATATGACATATAATGTAGCAACCCTTTCAACAAGTTAGTATTTCAACGCATAGTGATTACATTTTTCCTATAAATTACGCAGATTTAAAATGTATTTAAACATTTTGGTGATGTTGGATATAAAACAACGATTAATTACTAAAGGTTTTGGAACGACAAGCTTTTGATCCATAGTTTTCATTCTAACGAATGTGTGCATTTGTGTAAAACTATGTTTCACTTGATAAAACCTAATAAATATTACCCACCTGTAAAAAAAAGCACTATAACGCTTCTATTATTAACACCGAGTAGTTTCTAGCGAAAGGTAGCGTGCAAGATTTATTTGTAAAACTTCCACACCTGAGATTCTCCCAGCCTGAATATGAACTCAGAACTTTCTCTTTACCTCATGCTTCAGTGTTTAATTAAAGTTGTATCTGAAATTGTTAAATTTAGGCTTTACTTTTACATTAAGACTGGCCGCAATTATAAAGTAAAACCTTTGCCACGGTAATAATTATATATTTATTGTAATATATATCTACGTCAACTGTGATTTAACTCATAATAAAACCAGTGGGTTTCAACCGGAGTCTGCCATAGTATAAATGTTGATAGAAATAATGTTATTTTATTACACTTATGTTATTATATGGTTATACGTGTGCATTAAAGTTGGTTTGGTTGTTGTCAACACAAAACACTTATACACTATACAGGGTGAGTTTTATATGTCCCCCCTTAACGTTTGAAAGAGGAAAATTTTTGGAACCCCCTTTGAGGAATGTTTTTATATGGTCCTGAAGTTTCTTTCGACGTACTTTCCGTTATCCACCCCCACCCAAAAACGGGGAGGAGGACCCCCTAAATCTTTTAAATACGAACCCCCACCCCCCTTGTGACACCTTATTTGAATGGGTATACACACAAACCTATTTATACAATTAAGAAAGCTTCACGACGGACCTGTAGAAAACTAATACCCTTTAATCCTTTAAAATAATATGTTACAAAATAAATTTATAAATGTTTGAAAATTGACGAATTTCAAAAAAAGAAGGCAGTTTTAGGTATGAGGTGGGTAACGAAAAGTACGTCAAAAGAAACCTTGAGGACTCTATTAAAACATTCCAAGGGTTTTCAAGGGGGGTTTTACAAAGGGTTTTCAAAATTAATTGTCTTTCAAAGGGGTTGGTGGTTCCTATATAAAACTCACCCTGTATTTAAAAAAAACAGGTGTTTAACGAGTTTGTATTCAGGCGTAATTACACAAGTATCCCTAACTGTAAAAACATTTAAGGCTGGGTTTTTATAATACTGTGGCGTTTGGACTTGTGTAACTGGTGTTCGGCCCGGGTTCAAATCCCGGCAGCAATGATCACTTTCACAATGACCACTCCCCGTGGCTCGGAAGCCAGCCCTAGTTTGTAACAAGACTACATCTCATCATACATCAAAACACTCACCATCATTCCATATTCACCTTATATACCCTCTAGGAGTGGTCGGTGTCTCAAATCACAGTATATTATCAATGCAGCCGTTGACAAAGTTACATCTAAATTACGACATATTTTTGTTTTTAAAACCTGACAAAACAACGAAATATAATATTTACGTTTTACACAGTTAATACTGCACCATATTTATTTTCGGTCATCTCGCAAGGAACAAGTTGTTTTCAAAATCCTTTTTCTATTTAACTTGAAAGGTGGTATTTAAAGTATGAAAGGCTCTTTGAAAAGTCCGAGCCGAGTGCATTTCAACTTGTATGGATGATTGTTAACTGCTCTTACGAGTGAGGTCCATTCACATCTGAGCTCTGAACTTTCCTTTAGGAATTGAATTTAAAAACAAGTCCGATTTGCCAAAGCAAGTTAACTATTTATGGGTTTACTTAACACTTATTTATGTTATTTTCCAGTATTAATATTCCAAATATGAACACAACTTGATTATAAGGTAGATATACTCACTTTAGATTGAGTTTAAGAAATTAGTTAAAATCTAAACGTTATTTATACCAGTTAAGGCAACAATCCAGTGAATATTTTAATAGATCTTAAAGACATTCTTAATGTATGCGTTTTAGCAATACTATGATGGAGAGCGGATCCGTTGCGGATTGGTATCGCGCGCGACTCCGGAGCTCATCACTCCGGTGGCGCGGGCTCGATCCCCGCAGTCACCACTTACAATTTGTAATGTGACATATACGGTGACGCTAGGTAAAGGTCGAGGTTGAGTGGTAGAGAGGACTTTGTAGTCCTAACTTCGTCTCGTCAAACAAGACAAACTTGACCTTTTTTTATGATATTTAAATATTTGTTCGCAAATTATACTTGTTTAGAGAACGTAGAGAAATATAAAAGTGCTCCAAGTTATATTTCCTTTGGAAAAGCTTAAAAATAGTCATATTTACAATGTTAGTTTCTTTTATTTTGTATAAATTTAACCTTTTAGGTTACTTTTTTTAGTATTTTAACTATTTAATTCGAGTAACAAAGATACGATCAAGCTCTTTACGTAATACGCTGATTGATATACAGGCTTTCAAAAGATGTTTTCAAGTAACCAATTAAAGAAAGTATTGATAGCTTCAGATTGAATAAGAGTTTAGAACTGCAAGGTCCAGTTAATGGAACACAATTCTGCAAATGTAACCTGAACGGATTCCGTGTTCAGTCAAAGATGAACAAGAACACTTGACAACAAGAGTACAGTACATTGAACAATGTACTGAACTGAAATGCCCAGACTCTGAACAAGAACTCTCGACTCTTGCTTGAGCAACACACGTCATTGCTACCAGATCTGACTGAGTTGGTATGTGATCACTTTAGCCTAACTGTGAATCTAGGATTGTAATTAGAAGTGGTTTTCAATTTTAAATGTTCAAACATGAAAAGGTTCAAATAGTGTTATTAGCGATATATACACTCTAAATATGAAAGAGTGAATACTACTCCCAATAATGTGAAAATAAGCCACTCTTCAATGGAAGTTTCAACTCCCAAAAGAGCGAAAATTCCACTCTTTCTGAGTGGCTTTCACTCCTTCATTTTAGGTTATACATGTTTATTCAGCATACCAAACTCATCTGTTTTGGTAAAAAATCAATGATATTAAAATATTACAATTTTGAACTTAAATATAATAATACTCCAGTTTGTATGCTTATACCTATTTACTGATTAACTTTTGGTGTCTTTTCATTATGCCAACATAATCAAAATGACAAGTACAGTTTCATAAATGTCAAGATATTAAAAATTGAAAATATTAAATGGAAACCTGAATTTCAACAAGATTTACTTTTTTTAAGTATGGCCAAGGTTCTAGTATATTTTTGTAAATACATATTCAATTGATTTTAGTTTGCCGCAGTTCTTATAAGTATGTTTTATTATATCAATAGGCATAGATGGTACTGTCGTAGACCGTTTTAAAAATCCGTCCAGACCAGTGACTTGCAAGATTTCTGAACCAGAAAATACCTTTGTAAACCTCAATGCACATGGTCAGTTTGAACACTGACTCCACTGGGGTTTTGTCTGGATTTTAAAAAGTTGAAATAATCGTTTTCTTTATTAAAAAACACAATAAAACGTAAATGTACTACTCTGGTAATATTTTAATTTCACACGAATAGTTCCGGAAATGATTTCATTATCAAGACAGTGTGTGTTGAATTGAGCATAGAACTCGATATTTTTGTTATTGTTATTTTTCATATATTTCTTCAATATGATTCTCATTCAACAAGGGTAGAGAGAATTCAACATAATTTAGGATCCCGATGTAAAACTATATTAGTTTTGATTTATTTAGGTTAGCTTTAAGACTTATTTTGACTTATTAAACAGCTACCCACTAGAAGGTTGGATTGAAATTAATTAATTTTCAGCTCATTGAGTGCCTGAGCACAAAACATTAGAGGTTTGACATCTGTGTATTAAACTGTTCTGATAAATAAATTCAAATTGCTTTCTTAAAGATAATCACTATATGAGGTCAGGTTTTGAGGATGATACAGGTCTAAAGCAGCTCAGATAGTCTCAGTGATCATCTGAAGATACCCGCATCAACTCCCACCATCGTTTAGACATATCAGACCATCGCCTACCGCCTACGTGGTTCGGAAGTCACGTTAAGCCGTTGGTCCTTGTATTTCCATTGGTCATTGGGCTATTATTAATGACCCATTCTAAGGAAGAGTCAGCCTTAGTTTGTAACAAGACTACACCTCAATCCTCATAGCTCATTACTACTTCTCATCACACTCATCCTTCACCACATATTTGCTTTAAAATACCCTCATGAGAGTGGTCGGCATCTCAAATAGTGATTAAGTGATATATGTTGACCAAAAAAGGACTCTCCGAGAAGTTCTCCAAAGCTCAGTTTAAGAGAGCTTGACGTATCATATTGGTTTAGTTTACTAAGATATAACTTTACCTGCTGATTATTAGAGGGGTATATCCCTCTAGATGGAATGACCATAGCTCAGTGGTATATTAGTACTTGCTTTGCACCAAATCAGTCTGGGTTCGATTCCCGAGTGCAGTGATAACTTTTCACGACGGCTACTCCCTGTCACGCTAAGCCGTTGGTCAATTCCATTGGTTGGGCTATTAATTAAATAGTTTACAATAGTTTCGTACTTTACCACAATATTTTTTAATGTTTAATTTTGTACTGTGTACAAAAATGCCTTCTTTGTATACTTTCGACTAAAACAAAGTAGACGGAGAAAACATCAAGAAATTTAAATAGTTAATTACCCAATATGTGGAACAGTCGGCCCTAACAAGACTTCACCTAATCGTCCATCAAAACATCACATTCACCATCATCCCATATTCACCTAATACCCTCTAAGAGTGGTCGGTGTCTCAAAGCTAAGTATCTTATACCATATTCGTATTTATAATATTTCATTAAATTTTATATGATCTAAAGTATGAAAGAAAATTCAATATATTAGAGAACAGTCAAACTCTTTACGACAATCTAAGGCAATGCTCATATTTTATCATATTTTACCGAAAACGTACGTATTTTAATCACGTCAGCAAAGATTTTACTAACTGAAAACACTAGTGTGAACACTTATGAGACGTGTGGTGGATGATATTGAAGTGATATATGGAATATCTCAAGGCCTGACGCTGAAGAGATAAGTACTATTGACACCATTCCCGGCAGAATATTGCTTTACTCTATACTGCTTTAGGCTTTACGAGATACTTCCCTCTTGTTTTAGTTAGTTGTGTCACGTTTGAGTAAAGTGTTAGTAACTAATAGATTGCTAACTAAACAAGTTTTATTATACCACTATACGTCCAAGATGTTTGTTGACACGGTGTTTTATCTGAGGTTGTAATATTATTACGGACGTTTTCCACCGTGTTTGAGTTAACAAAAGAACAAGACGTTCTGGAATCTGGAAAATGATCCCGTTTTAAAGTGAGTAGTAACCTAAACATAAAACGAAACATTAAGAAATGAGCTAGCCTTAAAGTAAAAGCGTAAGCTGACCATTCACTCTTTACCAAATAACATTAGAGTTTTTTTGGCCACTGACTGCTTGGCCAGTTACCAGACCGTCGCATATGCTGGCTTGGAGCAGTGAACGACCAATCACAGCTGTGAACCAGCCTGACCAACTGTAACAGAGAAGTAGAAAATACCTAAGTAATCACAGCCAATGGAGGAGAAATTCTTAAGAGTTTAGTTTGATGAAAAAGGGTTAAATAACGCCTGCGATTGTATTTCAGGCTCGGAAATCGGACCATTGTCAAGATAAACCCCAAAACAGGGGATGGTGCTTTATTTTGACTGGGACTCGTGGCGTGGTCCTGTAATCCAGCTTCATGGAGGTCAGGTTTTGAGGATGATATAGGTCTTAAGTGGCTCAGATAGCCTCAGTGATCATCTGATGATACCCCCATCAACTCCCATTATCGCTTAGACATATCAGACCATAACCTGCGTGGTTCGGAAGTCACGTTAAGCCGTTGGTCCTTGTATTTCCATTGGTCATTGGGCTATTAAAATTTGACCCATTCTAAGGAAGAGTTGGCCTTAGTTTAGAACAAGACTACACCACATAACTCATTACTACCACACAATCATCCTTCACCACGTATTTGCCTTAAAATACCCTCATGAGAGTGGTCAGCATCTCAAGTAGTGATTTAGTGATTTATTAAAAAATAGACACACACTATTAATTTTAAAACAAATATTTCCCTTTATGAAACGTAAGTTTGCCTATTAATATAAAGAATATTTAAATCACAAGAAGGCCAATAAAGTGTCATATTTTTTAATAGACAAGCACTTTCGACAGCAATGCTGTCATCGTCAGGCAAACTTGTTACATGACAAATCAAAAATTAATATTTATATATTTATTTTACAGTTGTTGACAAATACAACAAAATTCAAAAACAAATGATTTAAAAATTATAACTAAGTGAAAAATAACAAATTGTGTATATATATATGTAAAAAGTTAATAAAAAATATATATATATAAATAAAATAAAGAAAGAAATTAAAGTAAATAAAAGTTAAGTTTTTGACGTTATTAGATCTATTAATTTTTAATTTATGATTGGTCCATCTTCGTTGTTGAGTAAATTAGTTTTGTCCGTGTTGTTGATGAAATACGATTCCCAAGCGTTGAGGTATCTGGGTCTTACTATTTGTTTGAGTAGTTTCAAATTGGTTGTGTTGAAGGAGTGTCCAGTATAAATAGAATGGGCTGCCATGGCTGATTTTTCGCTTCTTCCGTACTTGGCATGGGCTAGATGTTCCTTGTACCTTGTATTTAACGATATTTTAGTTTGCCCGATATACTTTTTCTCACACTCGTTGCAACTGATTTCATATATTCCGGACATGTTAGATTGTAATGTTTTGTCTTTGGGATTTTGCAGTTTGTTTTTTAAAAGGTTTATTGGTTTAAAAGATATATTTTGCTGGGTTTTATGTTTTTTATACTATTTGCAATGGTTGAATGATATGTAATGCTGGTCCAGTTATTTTCTTTAGGGGTTAATGGTGGGAGTTTAGTTTGGTTACGTTTCTTTTGCTTTATTTTTGCTTTTCTTAACATATTTTCCACTAATTTGACACCAAAACCGTTAAAAGTTGCCACATTTTTTATGTATATTAGTTCTTTCCTAAATCTTTCTTCGTTTAAAGGTGTGTTCAACAGTCTGTAGATTAAAGCGTGGAAAACTGCTCTTTTTTGATGGGGTGGATGGTTGGAATCATTTGTTATATATCTGTCTGTATGAGTTTTCTTTCTATGTATATCAAACTCAATTTCATTGTTGGAATTTATAACGACAATTTCTAAAAAAGGTAGTTTTCCATTTACTTCAGTTTCGGTTGTAAATTTTATTGTAGTGTATATATTGTTGAGTTCATCGGTAAATTTCTGAATGTCTTGATTTTTGTCAAAAATAGCAAATACGTCGTCAACATATCTTATCCATTTTCGAGGAAAGTAAGGTAAAGTTTCTTTGGCGAGAATTTCAAAATGGCTCATGAATATATTGGCAACAAAACATGATAGTGGATTTCCCATTGCTGTACCATTGGTTTGTGAGTAATAATTATGTTGAAAGGAAAATGTTGTTTGAGACATACACAAATTTATGAGACTTAAATATTCCCGAATTTCCTCATATGACAAGTTGTTTGAATAAAGCAAGTCTTTTATTAACTCTGAAGTCACTTCCATGGGAACATTAGGGTACAATCCAACTACATCGAAAGAAACTAAACACTCGTTGTCCTCTATGGTAATGTCTTTTAATAAATCAATAAACTCATATCTGTTTTTTATTGAAAACGATTGGAATTGAATTAAATTGACAATTTATTTTGTAACCATTTTGCTAAAAGGTAAGTAGGAGAGTTTATAGATGATACTATGGGTCGCATCTGTTTTCCTGGTTTATGAATCTTCGGCAAACAGTATAGTTTTGGCAAAATTGGATTTGAAACTGTAAGTTCTTTTTTTAGTTTTGGAGTTAATAGTGTTTTACATTCTTTCAGAGTGTTAGTAGTAGCTGAAACAAATTTAGAAAGGGGGTTTCTGGGGCACAATTTGTACGGACCTTCATTAATCATTGAATTTACTCTATCATAATATTCAGTCTTGTTTAGTATGACCACCGAGTTTCCCTTATCAGCTTTTAAATAAAAAACATCTTTAGTTTGAAGCGATTTGATAAATTTGTATTGATCATCACGTTTGTTTCTAGAGTGTGCCTTATCAGTAGAAAGTACTCGATGAATTTCAGTTCTAATTTCATTTTTGGTATCATTGTTCAAATATTGAATGTTTGTCTCTATATCCATAATTAAGGATTCAGTTTCATTTTTATAATTTCTAAAATTAAAGTTTAAACCTTTCCCTAAAAGTTGTATTTCACAATCAGTGAAAATCTCTGTGGACAGATTATGTACTAAACATTGGTTATTTAAAGGGTTTGTGGATGTTTGTTGAAATTATTAATATAAAAAAAGGATAAAAAACTTCCTGATCACAGAACATCTCCCAGCCGATTTTCAAAATTATTTCCACAATTTGAATATACCTTATTCTAGTGTAGGCGTAATTAAAGGCAAACCACCCATGAACATGGTTTTGTTCAATACAAAATTAGTGTAATTTCAACATATCCTTACATTAAAACGTAGGTATTTATTGTTGTTGATTCAGTTGTGGCTAGGTAATGAAACCATACTCTGTTTAATTAAATTTAATTACACACCTTGGAGTCGTAATAATTCCATTGTTAACTTGCAGCAAATCTAATATCGATTGTAGTTACTAGAGTATGAAGTTTAGTTGGAATAATTAAAGTACTTAATTAAGTTAAACAAGCACTTATACAGTAGTTGGAAAACCAGGAAATTCTGTAAAACATATAAACAACATGATATCTTTCAAAAGTCCTTACATATGTGTCAAGTACATACATACAACTGTTTGCTAGGTAAAGATGTGTTCTACTGCAGGTGCTTAGACCTGAGTGACGTATTCGATTAAAGCCACGCTGGAATAATGTATTAGCTGTCAACCATTGTCTTCCTTGTGAGAGATACGCATTTATCGTGCCACAAATACAACTAGTATGTGGTAACTTGTTAATGTGTATAAGAAGTTATGATAAATACTCATTTTTTGTAACTATCTTTTACATTTGGCTTTTGAACGATTCGAATTCGATCGTTTGTAGAAACCATACTGCTTGTGTATAAAACTAACCATTCTTTTAAGGCTAAACCTACCGGCCTTATGTTGTGAATGTAGCCCGATAGGTAGAAGCACCTCTGCGGCGAAAAGTATTGCCCAGTTTTCTCGAACGGTTTAAATTCTTTATCAATTTAAAACCGAATTTCATCAAGGCATGGTATAGAATTCACGCAATGGCTCTGTTTTTCTTTTTAACTTTTATTTTTACACATATTTTGAGCAGCAAAAGATTGGTTTTAAAACAATTATTTCAAAGTCGCCGGTAGTAATTATTATAAATAACTTATTTTTAAATTAATAGCTATTTTTAGATTTTAAATTGATTAAGCCGTTCAATCGGAATCCTTTTATGTCTGCGTCCGCATTTACTTTGTCGCCGGGACACACCGTCAACATGACCAATCACAATAATTGTATGACCAATGCATCATGCTCACTGCTCAGTGAACCTTATAGTCATTTGCTGCTAAAACATATCAACTACAGTAATATCCATAAAACAAACTTTAAATAGTCCTCACAACTGTATGCACAATAACGCTCAAGGGCTCAAAAGTTTTGTGAGAATCAGAATAAATACTGTATTTATTAACGAACAAGTGCAAGATTTAACAAACATCGGTCGAGTCTAGACTTTTATTATATAGCTTACAATTAGATAATTCTATGCCAATTTTATACTTAACTATTTCCCGTAAAAAAGAAATGTTTACAATTTATTAATAATTGAAACAAATACACGAACAAAAACACAAATACTCAAGAACACAATCAAATTAGGTTTTGAGTATTCCACAAAAATACATACAGTAAGTGTTCTATTTGAATATAAGTGACATTTCACTGAGACGTAATATAAGTAGCACATAGGTGGTGGTCGTGACCGAAGTCTTAGTCATTGTAGTACCGATCATGGTGTGATAAGTAAGGTGTGCTATTCAGAGGTACGAGTTTTGGTTCGTTCTGCGCATCTCTCCACGTGACGTCACGTGGAGAATTAAAAAGTGCAGCGTTTCGTTCAACCTGCGTAACTCCCTAACGACGTTGTAAAAGTTTTACAAAGTATATATTTTTCGTTTCTGCATGAAACACATTATCTAATGGTATAACATTTATGCCAATAATATAACTTTCAACGGGTAAAAACTAAGACCGAAAGTTAGTATTTAAATCTTAGTGTACTGAAAAAGGAGGCCTGTGGGGAAAGTTTTATTTTTAAGACAGTTGTCAAAGTTAGTTCGTCGAAGAAGTGTCGCGTGTATCATGTTGTGCCGTTGATAAGTTAAATTAACTATTTGCTGTTATCATCAGAGACATTTAAATGTAGGAAGGAATATGAATTTAGAAGGGACAACTTGTTAAGTGTAGTGAATCAAATTCTAAAACATTATATTTATTTATTTATAGACGGTATACACCTTTTTCAAAAAGAAATTACATGCTTGATAAACAAATGAATGTATTTATATTATTAGTATAATTGAAGGTCGATTTCGTCCAATCCACCCTGAATATTGTGGTACTTTGTTTTTTGTACACCTTATTCTTTTTCTTGAGTTTAATGTTCGGGGTGGTTATGGGTAACAACAAGGGGCTAAATTACACAAACAGCTTGATGATGAAGAGTTAGATTTAGACAGATGGTGATAATATACAGTGTAAGAAAAATTACTACATAGTAATAGTAATGCATGATAATTTGTACAGTTTAAAGTCATTAAGCTTAATAATAGTCTAGTTCAAGCATGACCTTGTTCCGAAGTTACTAGCCTATCGTTTAAATCTTGCTTATTATAACATTATTCATTCTAATGACTTCAAGACCTAGACTTGGGTTCGATGGAGGATTATCCAGGGTAAAGGCCAGTTTTGACGACTAAACAAACCTTACAAACGAAACCTACGGCCTTTATATTTTTTCGTTATTGCCAGTTTAAAATGTATACTCATAATAAAGCAGTAAATGAGCTCGATCATAATAGGTTGAGGATATTATAGTTTTCCTCATTTAAGAAAATCTGGAAAACACCCGCATTTACGGCTAGCCTACACCCAGATAGGCGGCTTCGCAAGGAGAGATTGTATACCCTGAGTATAGGCTAATACTACAAGACCGGATTGGCGAAGATCACTATTTAGAAAGCTAAAGTACAGTACTTAAGTCTAAAATACTAAAATAACTATTAAGAGCCTGCGTCAGTGGCTCAGTGGGTAGAGTCACGGCTTGCAAAGCGCAAGGTCGAGGGTTCGACTCCCGGCGCAAGCACGTTGGTTTGGACCGCTTTCCCTAAAAGCGTTTTGTGATGTCCACAAACCCTAGGTTAAGTAACACATAAATAATGCAATTGGAGTAGAAGTAAAAAGCTACTACAAGTTGAAATAGGGCGAGCAGAAGGCTAAGGTATAAATGGCTCGTTCCTGAGCAGCTAGAGACTCCCAAACCTCGCGTCAACTTTGTACGTATGACTTATCTTCACAAGAGTTGCAGTATGTAAAATGTGCAACGGTGCTTTCTTGTCATGTACCTTAGATGTTACATAATAGTCTTACAATTTTAAAAGGTGTAGCCATGAATCGTGTTTCCTTATACGAGAATTTGATCCTTATAAGAATTTTCCTTATACGAGTTTTAACCACTTTAGGTTTCCCTGTACTCGAGAAGTAATTCAGGCACGATATTTGATTTAACACCAATATAACTTATCATGCTAAAAAACCCTAATAAGTCTTTTTTGTTAAATATACTGTAATTAATAGTTTATAAGGGAAAAATAACGCATTAACACTTTTTACGATTGGTTTGCTTGGATACAAACAATCCAGCTACAAAGGCTTTATTACATCTTTTGTTTTTTCTACCAACTTCAAATTATAAATCCAATAAAGAGCTTTATTAGACGTAGGACTATTAGAGACATATTTAAATGTACGCAAATGTTATTTTCCTAATTTGTACCTCATCCAAAATATAGTAATTGTGTATTAATTAAATACAACTTTTAATGCGTTATACATCACAAAAGAGACAGTAGTTTGATTGGTATTGTATTAATTAAATTTATCGTTGGCTTATGCCAAATTACATGGTGGAAATAATTTTTAACTACAGATACAATTGATAAAAAAGTAACAGATAGTGACAAAGAGAGAAAATTTAAAAATGGAAAATTTTCTTTCGTAGGATGAGTAATTTTCTTCTTTTTTTCAAGAAAAGCGCAGGATATTTCCTGGGGAAATTAAGACAATGATATTGATTTTGACAATAACCATTTGAAATTTGTATTTGATGAGGAATTTTGATGATTTAAGATGGTCCATGAAGGATGGAGTTTGACTGTAGAGACAGTAAAAGGGCTCAGGACCACAGCCTGTTGAAATGTCTAAGCTATCTAAGCTTGAAGAATCTTTACTGGACAAGATAGAGTAGTCTATAGACGAATCTGGTTGAAGAACTGGTTAAATATATGGAATAGATCACCTCTAATGTCCACTGATGAAACAGAAGAGAGAAGTGATAACCAGCTGTTGACATATCAGGGTAGTGTCATCTAAGTTAGGTTTGGTAGTGCAGTCTCCAAGAGAAGAGAACGCCTTTGCAATACATTAGTCAGGATAGTGGGAAATCGGTCTAGTTGCTTGAGAATATTCTTCTGTGAGACCGCGTCTTGGCATGGGGGAGGAGTAGAGGGATGGAGTCCATGATCTCGCTAATCCCTCTGTTCCGTCAAAGAAAGAAAGCGATGAGCTGCCAGCTGGAGTGCACCACAACATTACTGCTACAGGAGGCTTGGAATTTAGTTGCTGAAACAAACAACTCCTAACAGTTTTTTTTGTAGGCCGAGCCAACCTGCTACTGCAATTACATAGTATACCTTAACAGTTTGACTTGCACGACTGTTTAAAGAAAAGGAATAGTTAAAATATTTAGGCATTAATCCAGACAGTACATTAAATTGGGACTCTCATATTGAAATAAAAATTCAACTTGAATCTTTAAGAGTAGGAACTTGGCAGGTAATATTGTTCCAAAGACATTTTAAAATCGCCTATTATGGTATTGTTTATCCCATCTGTCCAGAAAAACTGTACTAACAAAAACGTGTTTTATAAAAATATGCCGTGTTATGCAAAAATATATCCAATTAAGACAATCTTCTGAGAGATTTGTACCAAAATTAATTCAAAAAAGGGATAATTGTTACCTATGCACATCACATTTACTCGGCAACCCAAATTGGCATTAACTTATGGAATGCTGAAAATCAATTTAGAAAGGTTTACAGTTTTCATGCCATTTGTCAGTTAGTAAGACGAGTAGATAAAAAAAGTTGTATTTTAAATAGTTACTACTCATATATTTTTTTGGGTCAGGTGAGTAACTTTAGAGTTTCTGTCAAGTTTTTATTGGTTTTGTCTCTTTTTTATTTACTGAAGTCCTTGTGGAACGGCACAAACCTTATATCAATGAATTGAGGCTCTTATAACAAGAGCGCATGTGTAATAAAGTCCTCACAAAAACTCTCATTACAAATTCCTCGTAGTATACTAGACCTCGGCAAAGCAGCTGTATGGTAACAAAGTCTCGGTTTAAGTCATTAGAATGGAATGTGACTTACCCATGTGAAATTCCAGGTCGAAGAATTTAAAGTTGCGCATGAAGAACTCACAGTTGCTCATGAAGAATTTTGCAAGAACGAGTAAATTTTGGTTTGCATGGAGGATTTTGAGAGCGCCTGTATAACAAAACATGCAAATGATAGACCACAGCGCACAGCTTTTGACTTTACACTCTATATTTCACCTCTTAAGTGTGTGTAAGGTTTTTTATTGCGAAAAACAACATTTTGCAATGTGTCAAAAATATTGTATTTATAAGTTTGAAAAGTGTTCCATGAACACCACAGTCCTCAAAACGTGATGGAAAACCCGTATTGTTTTGCTCACTAGCTCAATCCCCACAGTTAAGGTTGTTTACCCGACGTCCTGAAACCCATTTCTTGTAACTTCGAGTGATGACAAAGACAAGACTTACAACTCTTAATATTTAACACACATTTTTGCTAGTCTTTGTGATAGTCATGTTGGATTACAAAACAAAAAATACCTCAGTTAAGGCAGTTACAAGTTAGCTATGCAGACTTTTGTAGGCATAAGCATAGCTCTATAAAGACTATATCTAATAATGTTTTATCAAGTTAAATTGTAGTCTAAAGCCTAAACTATTAGTTGATTAATATAAAACCGTTCTGGAAAATACCATCAGTAGTAGTGAAAAGTATACTAGATGTTGGGTTCTTAACATTCATTTTGTTTAAAAGCGTTCAAAATGGGGTTAAATCTTCTATCCCATTCGGGTTTCAGCTGCAGACCTCATACAATTTGAATTTACAGTGTAAATAAGGAATTATCAAATTATATGGAAAAACCACCAAATTGTAATTTAAACCCTCGCCTAAACAGGTTGTGCACTCCTTAACTAATATAAGAAACAAAACAACTTTTAGTTGCATTAAACTAAAGTACACCAACTATCTAACAGCAAGCACTTAATTTCCATACACTTCCAGAACACACCCATACACCACAAACATATCCATACTAAATACTCACCATGTTCCACAGATCGAGGACATTAGTTCAGACCGGCGCCCAAGTTCGGCTAACTGACATTCACAGTCGGCACACAAAATGCTTTTTATTGTAACAAGTCTCACAACTCAATATTGATCCCTACAAGTTACCGCGTAATGTTTGGACAAATATTAAACTGTTGTCTCGAGGATGCACGCGACCAACTGCCACGATTCCACCAACCGTCAATGAATTCAATAGTTGAAGGACTGTGTTAAACTAGATTAACAGCGATGCATGTTGTTAAGCTGAAAATAAAATATAGTCTACATTGATCAGTGCAACCACCCTGGTGGGGAGGGACCCGTCTGAAGAAAAGTAGGGCTGCAACCCGATGCCTGCGATGATATGAGATCAATCATCTGGGAAAATACGGTTGTTATATTCAGTCAGGACCCATTTGAGAAAGTCCCTGATGATTGATCTCCGTTCAGTCCTCGTTGTCCTAGGCAGTAACTGCGTTATCATCGCAGGCATCGGGGTTGCAGTCTACTTTTTCTTCAGACGGGCCCCTCCCCCCACCACAAGGTGGTTGCACTGGTCCAATGTTAGTCCCACATATTTTATTTTCAGCTAGCAACGTGCAGTAATTAAGCAGTTGAGTACCTAGTTTATTTTAGTTATAAATAATTTAGGATTACGCTGTTTCAACTATTGGATTCATTGACAGTTGGTGGACTCGTGGCGAGTTGGTATCGCGTGCGATTCCGAAGTTCGTAACTCTGGTTATCCTCGAACTAACAGTTTAATATTTGTCAAGAGACTACGTGGTAACGCTAGGTAAAGGTCGAGATTGAGTTGTAAGGAAGGACTTTGTTACACCATAAAAACTTTGTCTTCGCCTTTTACAGTTGTGCCGGCCGAGAATGTCGAGTTCTAGCCGAACTTGGGCGCCGGAGATGCGCAAGACGTAATCCTAATTGTCCTCGATCTGTAGAACATGGTGAGTATTTAGTATGGAGTACGTTGTGGTGTATGGACTGTGTTGTGATGGAGTGTGTAAGGTGTTTGGAGAGTTAAGTATACTTGCTGTGGAATATTTGGTAGATAAACCTTTTTGTTGTACAACTAAAAGTTGTTTTGTTACTTATATTAGAAGTTAGGAGTGCACAGCTCTGTTTAGACGGGGTTTAAGATTACAATTTGGTGGTTTTTCTGTATAATTTGATAATTCCTTATTTACACTCTAAAAGTCAAATTGTAAAGAGGTCTGCATTTACTTCAAAACCGAATGGGAGAGAAAATTTAACCCCATTTTGAACGCTTTGAAAATAAGACGAATGTTAAGAATCTAACATCTAGCATAGTATACTTTTCACTGCTACTGATGGTATTTTCCAGAACGGTTTTATATTAATCAACAAATAGTTTAGGCTTTAGACTACAATTTAACTTGATAAAACATTATTAGATATAGTCTTTATAGAGCTATGCTTATGCCTACAAAAGTCTGCATAGCTAACTTGTAACTGCCTTAACTGAGGTATTTTTTGTTTTGTAATCCAACATGACTATCACAAAGACTAGCGAAAATGTGTGTTAAATATTAAGAGTTGTAAGTCTTGTCTTTGTCATCACTAGAAATTACAAGAAATGGGCTTCAGGACATCGGGTGGACAAGGGGAATGAACTGGTGAGCAAAACATTCTGGGTTTTCTATCGCGTTTTGTGAGGAACCTCCACACGGGCTTTTGCCCACTGAGGCCCTATTATTTACTCAAATAACTATGTTTTTGACTATTATATGTTTATCAGAACTATGTTTTATGTATATTTTAAAATGCATTAATTATGAGTATGTGTAGGGCCTATAGAACGTATGAATATATGTAACATGAATGTTCATTTTGGATAAATATTGTAAACAACGTATTTTGAGAAAATAAACTCGATCTTATTCTTATTGTTAAGGTGTATTACGTAATTGAAGTAGCAGGTTGGCTAGGGTCATTGCAGAAAGTCCAAAAATTATATTCCTTTGTTCATATATATAAGCATCGCCCCATTTAATAAACTAAGCCTTTTGATCCTGTAGCAGTAATTATGTGGTATTTATAGCGCTCTAGATTGTGACTGGCAGCTCAGGCCTCGCTTTCTTGCAGAAATCTTTGACGGAACAGAACATATTGGGGCTCACGAAACTGCAAGGAAGACGAATAAGAAAATAAATTAATCATGGACTCCACCATTGTGTTGGAAAAATGTTTAAAATATATATAACTTTTAAATTATCTACTATTATCCTGTTTTTATGTTTTTAAAAATGATTAATTATGTAATGTTTGGCATATTTTACGTGAATATATGAAAACTATTTTGTTTGTAATAATAAATTGACGCGGTCTCACAGAAGAATATTCCTAAGCAACTACACCGACAAGACGCGGTTCACAGAAGAATCCCACTACACCGATCCTGGCTAATGTAGTGTAAAGGCGTTCTCTCCTCTTGATATTTGACTCATTGTTCGTATTTAATTTTGACTATTTATTTGCATGTATTAACGTGTATATCTTTTATATTTACTTGCTATACTTGTCTACTATTATTTTAGTTATTGCCTGTAACATAATCTTTATTACTGATGTTGTGTGAATTAGCTTGGATGTTAACAAAATATGCATGTTATTATGTTCGTGGTACTTTAATGCTGTTTTCAATTGGTATATTTCTGTTAAAAGCATTCAATAACGAATTATTATTATTAAGACTGCACTACCAAACCTAACTTAGACGACACTACCCTGATATGTCAACTGCTGATTATCACTTCTCTCTTCTGTTTCATCAGTGGACCTTAGAGGTGATCTATATCATCTATTTAACCAGACTTCTTCAACCAGACTCGTCTATGTTCCTTGACTACTCTATCTTGTCCAGTCAAGATTTTGTAGACGTTTTACTTTGTAAGCGGCACCAATCTTTTCTGTTTTTTGTGTAACACATTACAGGCTGCACTACCAAACCTAACAGACGACACTGGTCCTGAGCCCTTAGAGGTGATCTACTCTATTTAACCAGTCTCCACAGTTAAACTCCATCCTTCATTAAACTCCATCCTTCATGGACCATCTTAAATCATCAAAATTCCTCATCAAATACAAATTTCCAATAGTTATCGTCAAAATCAATATAATTGTCTTAATTTTTAAGAAAATATCCTGCGCTTTTCTTGAAAAAAAAAACAGACGAAAATTACCCATCTTTTAATTCTCTCTCTTTTCACTATCTGTTACTTTTTTGATCAATTGAATCTAGGTTAAACAAATTATCCCATCGTGTAACTTGGCATAAGCCAACGATAAAATTAATAAACACAATACAAATAAAACTACTGTATCATTTGTGTTGTATAGCGCATTAAAAAGTGTATTTACAATTAATTAATTTAATTACTATATTTTGAATGAGTTACAAAATTAATAAGGAAAATAATATTTGCGTACATTTAAATATTTTTCTAATAGTCCTCCGTCTAACAGAGCTCTTTATTGGATTTATAATTTGAAGTTGGTAGACAAAAACAAAAGATGGAAGAAAGCCTTTGTAGATTGTTTGTATCCAAGCAAACCAATCGTAAAAAGTGTTAATGAGTCAATTTTTCCTTATACACTATTACAGTATATTTAACGAAAAATACTTATTAGGTTTTTGTTAGAATGACAACTTATATTAATGTTAAATCAAATATCGTGCCTAAATTACTTCTCGAGTACAGAGAATATGGTTAAAACTCGTATAAGGAAAATTATAATTCTCGTATAAGGAAACACGATTCATGGCTACACCTTTCAAAATTGTAAAAATATTATGTAACATCTAAGGTACATGACAAGAAAGCACCGTTGCACATTTTACATACTGCAACTCTTGTGAAGATAAGTCATACGTACAAAGTTGACGCGAGGTTTGGGAGTCTCTAGCTGCTCAGGAACGAGCCATTTATACTCTTAGCCCACTGATACTAAGCACTGATACTGCTCGCTATTTCAACTCGTTGTAGCTTTTTACTGTCTACGCCAATTGCATTATAAATGTGTTACTTAACCTAGAGTTTGTGGACATTACAAGACGCTTTTAGGGAAAGCGGTCCAAACCCATGTGCCTGCGCCGGTAGTCAAACCCTTGACTTTGCGCTTTGCAAGCCGTGACTCTACCCACTGAGTCAATTACCTGTTTTTTTTATTCCTCTGTAATAAAAAAATTACAACTTTCTTTAATTAATAAAAGAAAACAGAGCCATAGCGTGAATTTAACGGATGCAATTATTATATATAATTGGTGAAACAAACAACTTTTTCTAAACAAGCCAGTAAACACGGCAATACTTTTAGCTCAATTTGGTGCTCAAAAGAATGGATCTTCATTTTAACCTAAATTTACAACAAGTGCGAGTATGTGAAGCTCAATTCGTGGCGATGCATCTAACCGGTTCAATTTTGATTGAGGTTGTTCACAAAGACAACTAACTTTTTCTTAATAGTGTTTTTCGATGCGTGCCAGCAGAAAAGTCTTAATCATAAATTGAAAAAGTTAATATTTCACTTTTTATATAACAATATTCAAGTAAAATCAAGGATGAAAGTTGTCAATCTCTTTCCAAACTCTAATTCGTCTGTAAGTTTAAGCTGTTGCCATTAGGCCTTACCTTCTGCTTAGTATTATTTATAAATTCTGCTGTCGTTATGCGTTTATCTGTTTAAATGTTTAATAAACTTTCAATTCAAGCTGGAAAAAATGATTCAACAAACTCCCAATAGATATTACATCAACCAACGACTTTGTTCCATTTAGGAAAAAAACTAAAATATTACCTCATAAACCATTTTTTTTTACACATGAGGCGAATTTATGAATACTTTTACTTTAGTACAATTAGTTTTACTAATACTTTAGTTGCAATTACTTTAGTACTTTAGTATAAATTATAATAATTTTAAATTACATAGTTACATAATTAATCCTTGTCATACCAGAGGTAGTAGAGTCAACACAACTGTATTGTAAAAATAACACACACAAAATTAATACATTAATTTACATATTTAACACAGTGACTGAAGGATTATTAACTAGGGGGTTGATTTGATAACAATGATGGTTAAGCATAACTGCTTGAAAAACTGCCAGATAATATTTTATTTTGAACAATCTTAAAACTCTACACTGTTTTACCTTTACAATAACAATTTTACATGTTTCTAAGTTCATCTTAGTTCTTAGGGCTCAACGTCAAATTGCATAACTATTTCATAATTTGCAGTGTTCAAGAATGCAACAGTTTTATTAACTAAACTAAAGAATGAAAATGTAACAATAATTCTTTCTGTTAAGAAAGTTAAATTAGTTTTTCAACTTGAGTTCTGGCACAAGCGGTTGAGTTGGGAAGAAATAATCGTAAACGGTCGTTGGATAAGGGTTTCGAAGTGTATAAAACTGTTACTTTTCTTCCAATCCACAATATCAGACACTGCCAAGGCTCGTTTGGGAAGTCCCCAAAAATGTTACAATTATCTTACTTGATACTTGATTCCTTCGCCGATTACCGACTCTTCGGTTGGACTGCGTCATATTACGAGTATATCCTAGCTATTTACACTATTTACAAAGGTTGGCGGAGGCTAGACATTACCCAAAAAGTGGCTCCTCCTCTAGCTCTCTCAATGAATACAGCCAGCGGTCTTATAAGTAAACTGTCCTTAATACTGATCTTAAATGCCTTTGAGTCTAAATTCTTCACATCTGCAGGCAATTTAAAGATCTGTGTTAAAGATTTTCACTGCTGAGCAGGGATAGGATTTAAGATTCAGACTCAGGCGGCAATGTGGAATATCCAGTTCCTTTGAATGGCGCGTTTGATGACAGTGCAGTTCTTCTCTTCTAGTGAACCTGCCTAGGCTATCTTTTAATAAGCTTAAAATGTTGAATACATATTGGTTTTGACTGTGATAATTCCAAGGTCGTTAAAAATAGGCCTAGTGATCAAGATGTTTAGAACAGGATATAATTCTCACAGCTGCCTTCTGTATAAGAAAGATGGCATTAGTAGCTGATGAGTGACCCCAGGCAACAGTCCATACATAATATGAATGTGAAACAGAGCGGAAGATAGTGTCTAAATATTTCTCAGGAAGGACAGGTCTCAGTTTCCTCTTAAGAAATAGTACTCGTGATAATTTCACACATACCTGAGAGACATGGTAGGACCAACTTAGTCTTGGATCAATCCAGAAACCAAGGAGTTTCACAGCACTGTCTACTTCAATTTATTTTGTAAGGGTGCATAGGATCGTCTTTTGTCTTCATTGTTCTTGTATGAGTGTAGTTGCAAAGAAATCTACTGGCAACAGATATTGCACTACAAATGATATAGGTCATAATATCTGTTTTCTCCCGGTATAAAATACACTTCGTATTTTACTTTACTATTATACATATGATTCAAAGTTTCAATTTCGTTGACCATTAGGTAAATTTTTAATTGTTGCTCGCATTAAGAACTTAAAGTGAACTACGTAAAAATACATTTGTCATATCGATAAACATGTTATAAGTATTTCAGTCGTTGTGAATTTCATTTTTAAATATAAAAACTAGATTTTGTATTATTATTAAAACTTAAATTTCCATAAAAGCAACTTTTTTGGCAAGGAAGATTAGTGGCATTCGATACATTACATGCTGCAGCGATACAAGCTCAAATACTGAACTAAGATCTAGATAGTTCTGGAAAATAACCGGTTGTGGTGACAGCTTAGCCAAACTTAGTTTAGAGCACACGTGGTAATGTTTACTTTCCTCTTCTCGACTTAAACTTTGAAATAGTCACACTTTGGTTTACTGTTATTATGCAAACAAGTTTTAGTTACACTCAATTCATTCTAAGTTGCAATATTTTGCTTATGTTAACTTATGGTTGGTAGTCAAAGTAAAGTCGTTTTGTGAATCCACGTTGGAAATAAGTTTTTTTACTACCTTGTTGCTATTAAAACGTGGATGGTAATTACGTTATCATTATGCTGGTAAGTTATAGAAATTAACGTACACTTTGCTAGCTGTTGTGTAAACAATTTTCTCTGAGTCAAACACAAGTTTTGTCTTATTGGTTTTATCTTCTAGAAATATTGTTAGAGCCTAACCAACAATTCTTCACAGAGCACAATTTCTCTCTGAAAATCGTCGTCACAGTTGTGTTTTGTTATAATACAAGCAAGTCCTGCAAAACTCAGAATAATTGCCGTAAGATATACCTAAACATCATTTAAGATTTAAAAACAGTTAATCTGTTGGCCTGTTAATTTGCTATTATTGGCAAGTATATGTATAATAATTCAAACCGATGAAAACACACGGTATTTTAAGCTATTCAGTTAGATAAATCAGAGTTAGGTGTTAAATTGGTCTTCATAATTTTCACTTTGTCTGTACTTAGCTTTGACTACCAACAATAATAGTTGTCTTTGATCTTATTTTGCAAGGTTTTTAGGGGAGCGCTTGTTCTGGTATCGTGAGGTTAATGAGGTTTACGTTTTCTATTTACGTTTAAATTTAAGTATTTTTAACATTTATTGCTAACCCGCCAAAATATAACAATTTAAAGTTTATGTATCAAGACGAATTCCTGTCAAAGAAAAAGGTTGGATTTAAATTGCATTCAGCAATTATTTGACAACTCCGTAATATAATATTGGTTGAGAATTGTATGTTCACCAGCTATTTACGTAAGGTTTTAACATTATCTCGCTAGTTTCAAGTATCTATCAATTAATTAAACACTGAAGCATGAAGTAATGATAATGTTCCGAGTTTATGTTAAGGCTGGGAGAATCTCAGTTGTGGAAGTTTTACAAATAAATCTTCAGACCACTTTTTATTAGAAACCACTCGTCGTTACTTTCAACTCTACCGTTGTTTTTACTATTTTGTCAACATCTAATAGATTTAATTAAATGAAGATTTAATTAAATGATTTACTTCAACCTCATGCACATATCTTTGGAAATCACTCAAAAACAGGACTTCTCAAGTATCCGAGGGTATTCAAGTTGGATAAAGGTGCATAGTGTACTAGGCTATGATAAAGGTGTGTCAACAACGCGGTTTAAATAAATAAATAAATATTTTGTTGAATTGACATGTTTACAAGCATGTACTCGTATCTCAATTTTCTACTGTTTGGTTTAAATTTTACTTCGCATAAAAATATTTTGCAGTAACTTCTGTCATACAGGCCGTTATTTATTACCCAGTTTGAATAAACTTGGCGAAATCCAAAGTATTCTTCTGAGTATTTCATAATTATAAACAATTTTAGTGTGGTTTTGTTACTTATTTCAAAGTTATTTGCCTAGTAAATAAAAAAAACAAAATTACAATATTTTATAGTTTCCTTCAAAATATATTTGCTAAACAAACTCCACTTTATTGTTATTTTGTGTATTATTTTCGTGATAAATAAGTTTTGATAAAATCTTGACCTAAGTAACATGTTTTTCCTAAGAGAGTTTAATGTCACTTATTATCAGAAACTCCTTAAACAGTTCCTGTCTGCAACAAAGCTATTCCAAATACGTTAACCGAATGTCTGCAGCTTCTATTGTAGACTTTGTCCAGGAAAGATCAAGCAAGCACATCTCGTACAGCCCAGTTTGAGAACAAGTTCATATTGAGGCTTTGAGAAAACCAGGTGTGAAAGTTTGAGCCATAAATCTTCACAGTTTGCTTTATACCCTTCATTTTAACCCGTACATATTGTATCTCTCATACTACGCCTTACGCTCTTCAGTGTAAAGGTTGAAAAGAAGTAGTTTATATAAATTAGTTATAAAAACTCAGTGGTTTTATCCTGAGTTAGCTTGAAAATTACTCACTAGGTGGGGTGAAATTTGAAACATTCTTTGTATCAGTGTGTAATAACGGAGTTTTGCATGCCTAGCTACATTGTTATAATGGTTTATTAATTTGTACATCGCTGACGCAGCAAGTGTCAATGGTTTCCCAGACATTGTTTTAGACGCAATTTAAATTAGCAGAAATCATTAAATCCATATGGAATAGCCTCAGTTGCTGAAAATTTAAGCTGTCTGTCAAAACAAGTTCACAAGGCTTTATAACCTAAAGTTGTTGGAAAGATTTCGACGCGTTTCTTTAACTGTCTTACAACGGAAAAATATTGGATATAAAACTCAAGTAACAATGGTTTGACGAACGACAACTGCCCTATTATTCTATTGTTGTTCGTGTGTTTATACACGTATAAGGTGACCGTTCAATCTTGTTCACTAATACAAAGACAATGTGTAATATTCTCGGGTTTATATTTGTTATTTAGGCTTCAAATACACAAAATAAAATACTAAAACTACTAGGTTCTGGGATCACTCCCAGATGAAGCTCGGACCGGAAGACAGACGGGACCGGAAATAGTCTTGCCAACACTATAACTTCCTTAATGGCCTCTAACTCTTCCCCTTGATCGTAATCCAACTAGCCAGCCATTAAGTGTTCTCAATAATTGCATGCACTATTGGACTGCTATATCTTTGGAATTTGGCATTATTCATCCTGCGTCAATTAACCTACAAAAACATACCAATATAATAAACACGTACTCACTATTGAAATGTGTGTGTTTGTTTCGTTTGCTAAATACGTTGTTCAATTTAGTAATGTATTTTGAAAGTTATGACAGTGTGAATAGGCTGGGTTAATTCACAGATACGTAAATAAACATAGCTAATTACTGTATTGTGATTATCATTCTAGTTCTAAGATAATTTTTTAGTTCATACCAGCATGATTTTTACCACTATATTTTATGTTGGGATCTCCTAACCTCTCTATCATGTCAGTCTCTAAATTGTGAACAATTTGTATCCACATGTACTTGCTACAGTAAAAAATGTATATTTTCTGAATCCTTTATACACACTAAATTTTAGTATACTGTATATATCAATCCTTTGACGAATGAACAAACAAACTTAGAGCTGAACGTACGATTAAATAATTTAGTAATTAATAACTAGGTATATTCTAACAATACAATATTTTATTTTTTGTTACATTTTATGTTATGTTTTTACTGAAGACGGTTAAACCAAAATATATAATATATTTTAGTTTTTAAAGTTACCCTTTTCCCTTTCAGTTTTAAGTGTAACAGTCTATTGGCTTCTGTTTACTTTTATTTAATACAATTTTATAACAATTTATTGATACTTTAATCGTACGCTTGAAACCAAACTGAGCCTTTTCAAATAGAAGGTTCGATAAGTATAATACATAAATAATTGGTTTTAAAAGTGTTAAGTTGTCATAAGTGTTATGCTTCTCCCTGTGACGTCTTTTGTCCGTAACATTGGCACGCCTATCAGATAACAGATAACATAATGTGCAAACCACAAAACAGGGAAACCAATGGGTTTGATTTGATGGTAATTAAATGTTGCTAATTTAAATCTTTTATTTTGTTTTAGGGAAAGAAAAAGACGACACAAAACAACACATAGAAAATAAAAATCTACAAGTGACACCCACAAAATAATATTTTTGAAAATGAGATATTGACACATACATAAAAGGAAGCTACAAATAATTGGTAAGGGGTCAAAAGTTCGAATCCAAAATTTCCAAAGCCAAATTTTCAAAACTATTAAATTTCTAATGACGTTTTTTCCAAAACTATAAATTTCTAATGTTCCGATGATGTTATATAACATTTGAAGAGTGTATTTAATTTGTTTAGTTCACTAGACATGTTTGGAGAAGTTGTAGCGACGATCGTTTAATAGCACTTTTTATACGTTGTGACTATGGGAACCAATTGTGATTCCGAAGAACAACGAATTGTGGTGAGATTCCTAGTAAAATTAGACATCTTTACAAGTTTGATTACTGGTGATGAATCTTGGATTTAAGAGTATGATCCAGATACTAAAATGCAGAGTATGGAATGAAAAAAGATGTAAAGCCACGGACAAAAAAAGCTAGGATGTCAAAATTCAAATACATGGCCACTGATGTTTTTATTAGACTCACGTAAAATGTTGCTCCCAAAGTGGGTTCATCAGAGTCTAGACCTTTCTATGTCTAGTTCACGGATGCTTGTTCCATCTATGTCAATATGTTTTTAGACGAATACAGTCAGAAGGATTACAACAAGAATATAATGATCCTGGAGATCGAAGCATAAAAGAAAGCACACAAATGATGTGCGCATTAGCATTGTTCCCGTAGACCAGGTTGCTGAGTGCTTTGATATTTTCGTCGAGAGTGCACCAGAAGAATTTCTTCCCATCGCTCATTGTTTTGAGCTAACTTACATTCGTGGCGGACGGGCTCAAGTAAGAAAAAGAGCTGTTACGGTTCGATATCATTCACAAAGTTATGGAATCAATAAGATGTTGTGCTTCAAAATCTGGCCAGGACCAACAACGCATGTGAGAGTTGGCATAACCGCTTTCAAACTGATGTTGGACGGCACCATCCAGGCTTGTATGTTTTTTTGTTGATATTCAAAAGAAACAAACCGATATCGAAACAATGCTACGAAAACTTTCACTTGGACAAAAATTAAATCAAGGCAACCACGTCAATGGATTGTTGAAGAACGGATTTCAAATATCGTTACCAGATTTTAAGACTACAAGGATGAAGACGATGTACCAGGGTACCTGAGAAAAGTTGGTTATAATTTACACTTTTAACAATATTAAACAAACAATAATAATTGTTGGAATTAAACACTTTACATAAATACGGTTTTTTTTAATTAAGTTTTTAAAAGTTTCGGTAGTTGAAAAAATTATCTTGGAACTTTTGGATAAAAGCTTTTGTTGAGAACTCCAATCAATTTTACGGCCTAAGATCTAACTTTATTGTCATACCTTGGTTATAGAGATATTAAATATGTTTTAGATCTTAATTTGTATAAATGCTAAAAAAAAATGTAGTGGTTTAGCATAACCGCCCGGCAAGCGGGAGACCCGGGTTCAAATCCCGGTTCGGTCCAGATATTTTTGTCTTCAAATTTATTTAAGACTGCTGCCAATCACTTGAAAAAATATTATTTTTTGGCGGGTGGAATGTTTGTTACTCTATGTTATTTATTTTATGTTGTCTTAAAAACCAGCTGATGACTTTAATTTCAATTATTTTGAAAATGTAAATATTGTCATTTACCAAACTAATACAGTCCATTCTCTTTTTATTTTATTTTTAAATAGCACTGATGGCGGAGAGACCCTGGTTGAGGGCCTTAAGATGCATTGTCACGGTGGGGGTGGTAGCCTTCCTTGGATTTACCGCCCTACGGTACTTTTTCCCTCCTCCTCCGGACGGTAAGTAAAACATAACTCACTCTTTTGTTTTGTCTGAAAATCTTTGCAGAACTCACGTTTTAGGTTGAGTTAGTACATTCTTTATTTGCTGGACGATTTAGTGTGAAAAATCTTTGAAGAACTTATAAATGTCACTTATAAAATTTTTTATGTAAATTACCATTTGTTTGAAGTCATAAGTAATATTTGGAAGGTTTTGGTCAGTCAAGGAGTGTGAACAGTATACCTTAAACTTGTGACTTCTAAATTTCTATGTCTAAGAATGTTTTTTGTTTGTTCACAGACCCCGTCATCGCCCCAGACCCCGTCATCGCCCCAGACCCCGTCATCGTCTCCTCTCATTCCCGCCACCGCCGCCGCCACCGCCGCAGCCACAAGCGGAAAAGTAAATACTTTCCACCATATTTCGATATTTGTATTTTTTCTGTTTATTTTTTGGTTTTATATTTATTAGATTATTTTATTTTTATTTATTTTATATATTTTTTAATTATTATTAATATATGTATTTATTTTGTTATGTTATATTTTTTTATCCTCTACAAAAATTAATCAGTTGTGCACCTAGTTTACTTAAGTTACAAATAATTAAGGATATAATATTTGTGCGGTGATAACTGCATTATACTATGGAGTTCCTGGCCCGTGTGGATTCGCTGGTTGAGCTCTGGTACGACACCATAGTGTGTGGGATCTCAGCCGTGGGACTAGGCATAACTCTGGGCTACATAATTTACAATTACATCTTCAAGAAACGTCCTCAACCTAGAAATTGGAAGTCAACCATCGACCCAGGCCCAGAATGCCAATGGTTCCAAGAGGAGGGTTTATACCCTATAATGTAGGCTCAGGGTGCCATTCATAGTTCCAGAAGGATGCTTACTTGAATTGTTATGCACATTGTGCATAATAAAATTTCCTGTGCTTGAAAAAACCAATTGAGGAGGTAGCTGCAATAAGGGCTTATAATCCAAAACAAGGTTTTGTGAAAAATACTTTGAAAATATTTACTATTAGCCACAATAACATTACAAACTAATACAGTCCATTCTCTTTTTATTTTATTTTTAAATAGCACTGATGGCGGAGAGACCCTGGTTGAGGGCCTTAAGATGCATTGTCACGGTGGGGGTGGTAGCCTTCCTTGGATTTACCGCCCTACGGTACTTTTTCCCTCCTCCTCCGGACGGTAAGTAAAACATAACTCACTCTTTTGTTTTGTCTGAAAATCTTTGCAGAACTCACGTTTCTAGGTTGAGTTAGTACATTCTTTATTTGCTGGACGGAATTTAGTGTGAAAATCTTTGAAGAACTTATAAATGTCACTTATAAAATTTTTATGTAAATTACCATTTGTTTGAAGTCACTTAAGTAATATTTGGAAGGTTTTGGTCAGTCAAGGAGTGTGAACAGTATACCTTAAACTTGTGACTTCTAAATTTCTATGTCTAAGAATGTTTTTGTTTGTTCACAGACCCCGTCATCGCCCCAGACCCCGTCATCGTCATCGTTCCCGTCGATTCTTCTCACCGCCACCGCCGCCACCGCCGCAGCCACAAGCGGAAAAGTAAATACTTTCCACCATATTTCGACATTTGTATGGTTTTTAACCCCTATGTATAAACAAAGCAAATTGAAACAACAAACATAATAGTTTACAGTAGGATATTTTATTTATATACCATCAAATGTTGTAAAACAAAAATTCATAGGCCCTAATTATTTCAAAAAATGTTTGCTGATTGTTTGATGAAACAAGTAAACAACATAAACAAGATGCGACGGAAAACAATACGCACGGAACAATAGGGGGTTTGCCGAGCTCCAAGGTGACAGCCGGGGTTCAAAACCAGAGTCGGGTCCACTGCCAGGGTGCGTGTCAACTAGTGTGCCCAAGGTTGGTCGAGAGAGTTTGTTTCACTTTTGGTGGAGGAGTTGGAACCCTGCTGTATTAAACCTAGAAAACATCATGGCATCGTTGTCACCTCTCATCGGCGCTGTAAATCGTCTACTATACCGCACGTCATTGAGACAATCCTGATTAGGAAATACACGCTTACTCATGAACACCCTAGTTCTAAATGTGATGTTAAACTAGTCAATCACAATACTTGCAACATGTGACCCCTCATACCTCTTGTTATTTAAAAAAGTGATTTACCAATAATTGCTCTGTTTTTGTTCAAAAACATTACAATCGGATAATTTTGGCCCGTCCGCAAACCAGTATTATACTAGTTTAAATGAGCTAACGTTATTTATGCAACTCAGTTAATGATAGGATAGCAGTGGTCATAAGCCCATGAGTCGACAAGTCCAATGTTTTCGGAACTTTCCTGTCCGGAACTGAAAATTTTACAATTTCTTTGCAAGACTTAAAAATAAATTAAACTAGTACTCTCAAATTTCTTAATCAACAATGGCTAGTCTGTGGATATTAGATTTAGGCTACGTTGTCAACTTAAAAAAGTATAAAACTTATAAGCCGAAGGCTGAAGTGAGGCTGTGAGTGGGGCGAATTGGAGTAACAAATTGCATAGGAAATTCGATTCACTCATGCCAGCGTCGCTTTAGCGCTGCGTGTCGGTCTGGTTAAATTTAATGTTGGAGTGGGAAGTAGACGAGATATAGAAAATAATAAAAACATTGTTGGCAACAGTATGCCGCCGGAAAAGGCGTCCTAGAGGTTATATATCGTGAATAACGCGAGATATCGCAAGTACGGTACCGATTTGCAAAAATATCGACATACCGAACGACGATATATAATATACATATATAAATAAATATGAAAGATAAATAGCTGACCATAAGATCCAGCATACTTTATATTTATCATGTTTGAAATGTTTTGAAGATTTTATTTTATTATTTAAACATTTAATTGTTAATCAGGTCATTTGCGTCACCCGAAGATGAGCTCAGCTCGAAACCGGTCGTGAGACAATAAAATATCCAGGGTACTAAGTGTTTTAGTTGTAACACTTTTGTTTCATATATATATATATATAACCGGGGTTAAATCGGGGTTACTCTGCGAAGATGCTAAGCAAACAGTTAGATAATAAGAGGTTTACTGGGCCAAAATTGAATAATTCTCAAGATCCTAAGTTCATTACCAAGTTCTATCCTGGATTACACCAACTAAACAATATAATGAAGTCGGCTTTTCCTATACTAAAATCCTCACACGATACAGAAAAGGTGTTTACACGCTCTCCTCGAGCAATTTTCAAAAGACCCAATAATTAAAAAATATTTTAAGTAGACCTAAGCTTCCGCCGACTGACCAGGATAGTCTAAAGCCAGTTACTGGCTGTGCCCCTTGCTCCACTCCGAGCTGTGGCACATGCTGTTTGATGTCAACGGAAACACATTTTGAAAGTAGTGTAACTGGCCGTAAGTTCCCAATAAAAGGTACAATGGACTGTAAAAATGACCTCTAAGAATGTGATTTACAATCTAGAATGTAACAGCTGTAAAAAACAACATATCGGGGAAACTGGAAACCACCTCAGGATTAGAATGACTGGACACCGGTTCAGCGTGACTCATAAAGAAAAGGATAAGCCAGTAGCAAACCATTTAATACAACATAGGGAAGAGAAGTTAGAAGACTGCTAAAAGCTGATTGGCCTGAAAAAGGTTCCAGAATATAATGATGACAAGCTAAACAAATTATTATTAAAAAGAAGCGAACTGGCACATGATGAAAAGCAAGTCTCCTTTAGGTTTAAATTTAAAATAATTCAATTTCCTCACCTGATTAGTTTAACCACATGCAAAATTATTTATACAACTTATTATTTCACTTTGTTTACAGTTTCCATTTTTGTACTATTGTGCACAGTTATACCCCTATACATTTAAAATCAATGGTTATACAATGTTTATTTCAATTTTATTCTATTTTAAGTTTTCTTTGTTCAAATGTGTGTTTCTGTTTGAAAAAGTTGTTCAATATCAACGAAATATAACAGGTTAAACCAAACAAGTCTGTGTGATAAATAACTAAAGTCATTCGGCTTATCAACATAAAAAAGTATATATATTTATATTTGAAAAAAAAAAATTATTTGAAGACAAAAATATTTGGACCGAACCGGGATTTGAACCCGGGTCTCCCGCTTGCCGGGCGGTTATGCTCACTACTACACCATCTGGCCTAACTATTCTGCCTTCAAATAAGTACCTAAATCTGAATGTTTATCCGAAACATGTGACTTCAAGTTAAATAGTGACTTTAAATTCTTGTCACATTTTTGACAAAATAAATTGTTTCTATGACAAGACAAAATAAAAAGAAAATTAAAAGAAACAACAAAATTAAAACTATGATAACAAAAAAATTCTACGACCACTGGTAAGACCTTGGAAGGAAAGTATAATTTAAATAATTTTCAATTAATATTAACAAATTTCTAAAATTAGAGGACGAATTATAGATAAGTCTTTAACTTAGATTAAAAAAGATTTGCGTTTTAAATTATTTGAAACTTAAAAAATTTATAATTATTTAAAAACAATACAAATGTTGAATTTTCAATTAATTTCTAATTCCTCGAGATAAAAATGGTCAGCTGATTGATAGAAACTATTTTGTTGACTTATTTCCAGATGTTAAACGATGTTTAATGTTCAACGGCCAACACAAGAATGACACAATTTTACCTCGATTCCGCCTTTTATACCTTCACAACGTAAACAATCTGTATTGTTTACTAACAAATCCGACTTTATGACGTTTAAAAAAATGCCCCGTGATTTGTAAATTAGAAGAAATAGATGGATGAAAATAAGCTCTATCGCCAATAAATAGAAGTTCAACAGGTTTTGAACATCACAATACACATTATACAGGGTGTACACAAAACGAAAGGACGCGAGTTTAAAACCCAACCTAATTTTATTCATGTGCATTTAGTTTGTAAACATGGATGATAAATCACACTTTTTATTATCATCTTTACTCATTCCTGCTATGTTAATATAATTTAATCATTGACGTAAGTCTTTGTAATGAATTAAAGTATATTCTGAATTATACAACAAACATTATGGACATTGTTTTCTCAGCATTGGCAGTGCCCCAGATCCCACTAAATCACTATTTGGGATCCAAACCTTCAGTGGGTCATTAGTTACGGCTTTGTTTGTTTCTAAACGATGGTGGAGTTGATGCGGGTTCTCAGATGATCTTGAGCCGCTAGACCTTTCATCCTCAAACCTGCCTCCATATTTACAAAAATAATATTTGAAAATCACGTCATTCTGCAGAAATGAATAGTTTTATCTGAACCACCGACTTTATGCAAAGCAATATTTTGTTTTATTCACAAAACCACTCATCACACTCATCCTTCATCACATATTTTTCTCAAAATACCCTCATGAGAGTGGTCGGAATCTCAAATAGTGATTTAGGGATATAGTGATATAGTGATACAGGTTGTATTGACTTTGCTTTAAGTCACTGAAACACAGTTTAGAATGGCATCTGTGCCTTTTATTCAATAAATATTAATAACTATATAAACAAGTATTAGCATACAAAAAAAACAAATGATTTACAATATCGATTACTTTGAATACTTTATTAATTTGATGGATATACAGGGTGTCCAGTTGTTAGGGGTTGAAACTTCACCTAGTGGTTCATAAGTTCATAATAAAAAAAATCTTATAGCACAAAGTCCTATCTCGCTTAGTTTTCCGTCTGTATGTCTGTCTGTGTTTTTCACTAAATAATTTTTATCTACCAGATCAATTAAGTTATACACGAAAAACTTTGTAAACTTGTTAGTATAATTAAAACAAATATTTAAAAAAATAACTTTGGCTAATTTTCACTTTAGGTGCAAATGGTGGCCTTATTAGGGGTTTTAAGCTTAATAACTTGAAATCAATAGTTGAAATCCTTATGGTTAATACAACGTGGCATGAATTTACAAACATTTACAAGACCAAGTTTTTGTTCTGGGACAATTGTCAACGTTAGTAATTACTAACGAAGAAATTCTAAGTTTTGCTTAGCACATTCCAGTATTTACATATTTTGTTTCTTAAATGTAAACAAAGGACAGAAAACTCATATTTCTCACAGGACAACAAACTCGGTCTTAAAATGTTTGTAGGCCTAAATACATTTGCCACGCTATTCCTATTTACCATAAGAATCAGGGGTTTCAAGTTACTAAGCTTAATGATTTAATAATATCACCATTTTTAAACCAGACGTGAAAATTAGTAAGCATTATCTTTTAAATATTGGCACGAGAACACATTTGACTACAGAGTTTTATTTTTATAATGCGTTGTTTTGTATAATTTTTAACGGGCCATAACTCATTTAAACTGCTTCATTGGTTAATCCTACCTTCGCCTAATAAAGCCCTTTTTCATTTCATCAATACATTAAATGAAAGGTAATGAGATAATTCTGTTTACACTATAACACCTTGATATGCGAACCATTTGTAGCCCTGCGCAGATATACAAGTGATATTCAATCTCTCTACAGGGACTAGTTAACATAACAGAAGTGACAAATGCTACTACTGCTAACAATCTCTGACGATGGTCAATGTTACGTATCTTATCTGAATACACACAGTTCTAGAGATAACCCCACAGGAAAAAGTCTTATGTCGGGAGCTTCTTGGAGGCCATGCGATTGGTCCACCTCTCGTACCCATCTATCTTCAAGGAAACGGGCATCAAAGCTTGAGCGCACACATTGTAATGGGGCGGTGCACCGTGTTGTTGGAATATGACCAGTCCTTTTCCGGGTTTGAAACTGAAACTTACAAGTATACTCTTCAGCACCAAAGGATTATTACTTATCAACTACAACTAATACCATCATGAGGTATTTTTAAAACTAGGATATAGGTTTTAAATCTTTTTTTGAGGATGATCAGACCATCCCCTGCGTGGTTCGGAAGTCACGTTAAGCCGTTGGTCCTTGTATTTCCATTGGTCATTAGGCTATTATTAATGACCCATTCTAAGGAAGAGTCGGCCTTAGTTTGTAAGAAGACTACACCTCATAACTCATTACTTCCACTCATCACACTCATCCTTCACTACATATTTGCCTTAAAATTCTTAATGAGAGTGGTCGGCATCTCAAATAGTGATTTAGTGATTTAGAGGTATTTTAAAACTAGGGAGTTATGTTTTGGACGCCCGGTATTAAAAAAATGCAACCTTAGTACCGTTCAGAGCTAAGACTTATTAAAGAGTTCCTGTTTCCCACCTCTTCAGAAATATCTCAAGGAAATTCAGAAAGACTCTTTGAAAGGTCCGAGAGGAGTAGATTCTTAACTCAATGGATGATTGTTAACAGGCTTCACAAGTGAGATCCATTCAATCTGGCAGCGTAGTTGCGAGCTTAGATACCTTCCTGCTTTTCATTCTTAATCATATAGAAGTTTGATTGACTCCTCGAGTTTCATTCATCAGTACATGTGTTGTACGAGGAGATCAAAGTATCTTAATTTATATAACTAAATGTCCAACTTTGCCTATGATAACTTTGATATGTATATTATATTGTTACAAGTTTTAACATTGTCTAAATTTAATGGCTTCGTAACCATAGGGACATCTCATATTTCAAATTTTCCATGAAAAACCTTCTAACATTATGTACGTTAGGTGCTATGGCTGTGACTTTGTAAGTTTTAGTTTTGAATTTTAGTGAGCATATCTCAGTTTCCAGGCTCGGTTCTCAGTTTGCAGTTACATCATTTTACAATAACCACTCCCCGTGGCTCGGAAGTCACGTTATGCCGTTGATCATTTCCATTAGTCGTTGTGCCCTTTCTGCGGAAAGTCAACCCTAGTTTGTAACAAGACTACATCTCACCATTTATCAAAATCACTCTTCCTACTCACCTTTCATCCCATATTTAGCAAATACCCTCTAAGAGTGGTAAGTTTCTCAAGTCACGTACAAAGTGAAGAGCTCATAACTCTCATTATTAGGAAGTAACAAGCAGACTGTGTTGTATAAAAAAAAAAACTGATTCTCTCTGAAATTTTGCACATGTGTACAGAGTAAAATAATTTACTAATAAAACAGCTTCAAAGATTTAAACAGTGCAGTACAAAGAAACCCCAGAACTAGACAAACGTGTAGCATTGATTTCACGGAATGTTTCCTGAAATATTTCCGTTCTTTACACTTGATAGATTTCGAGACATTCAGCTGCGAGTGAAAATATACAGAAGTTCTTTTCAGACATAACTTATATTGACTCGCTTCTTGTATACACATTCTAAATGTAAACAATTACATTTTCTAGGACAGGTTTAATATTTAACTACACTTTTCGACTTACTACGGGTCACGGTAACTCAGTGTACACTATTGAAGAATATGAAGAACGTTCATTCTTCTGAAATCATTTAAATGAATATTACTAACTCCTACTTTAAGTAGGCTACTTCCTCGGTACATGAGAGTACAATTGTTTGTCATCAGGGTAGAAAGTTTAGAGAAAATATTCAATTCAAATTTAAAATGAGAATTTCTACTTAAACAAACTGACTATACCAATAATTTTTCTACGTTTTCTAACTAATTTTACACAGTAACAATTATACCCTTATTCGTTGACAGTGGCTTTACTAGTATATTAGTTTTGTTGTTGGTCTTAACAATTTTGTGTTTAATAATTGTGTTTTTTTTTTGTCAACACAAATAATTTGAGTATTGTGACAATAAATGTTTAAGATTTCGCATGAATTAGGAGGATGTTTTAGCTTATTTTCTTATGTTTTGTGTTATGTTTTAGATTTTTACTTGAATACTGGATTGTACTAGTTTTCCATATCCTGAAACATCATATTATTCTTTTCGTTTTCTAAAAGACGATGGATAACGTCCGTGTAACATTTCAACCTCAAAAGCTCTACTATTCAACAACAAACTTCATATGGTTGGCTATAACTTGTTTAGTTTGAATTCGAACGTGTATATTATATTCAATACAGACTTTTGTAATTCATTGCACAACCAGTATGATGAGTCTTTCTCTATTTGTAGCCTACATTAGGCTTAGTGATCAAAGATCTTATAGAACATCTAGAGGAAATGTGTTTCACTCCACTTGAAGAGTGATACTCATAAGAGTGTTAAAAAGATGCAAGTCAAAATCAACCTAGATGTGCGATGTCTTCAATTTAATTCTTTACGCTTAAATTTGCTTGTGTTTCGATATTAAATTAACAAAAGTGTGCATATTACTAGTAAATAACTAAATAAATTACAAAATAAATTCATATTTGATGCAAAATGTATCTTGATACATAGTTTGAACAACTAAAAATATTAAGTAGATTAAACAGAGTGTTATGCTACAAATAAGCAATACAGTTCTATTTTTAATGAATAAATTATGTTTTGTTAGATGTTAGATTGGGGGGTTAAGTGATCAGGGAGTAAACTTTTGTATCAAAAGTGTTTGAAAAGACAATTTTGAGTGATTCATGATACTTATTTTAATTTAGTTTGTTTTGTTCCTATAGATACCTTAGATTCAATTTCATTGCATTTTCAATGTTTCAAACATTCAAACCAACTTTTACTTTTAAACTTTTTTTTCAATAGAATCAATCACGATGGGTGACTTCTGGCGAGCGATGGGATTCGGGGTGTACCGAGCGGGGCGAGCCGTCATTCAGCACACCGATTACCACACTCTTCACAAGTGGTACAACTTCCTCGACAACTACCTTGACCAAAGTCAGGGAGGTGTGGAGGAGGGTGGCACTGGTGAGGGTGGCGGTCGTCGATGGGTGAATGATGGAGCGTTCCGCTGGTGCATTCTGGATCCTTGAACTTGTCAGTAGGATCCTGTCTGGTTGAACGGCGTGCAGATGTGAAGGAGCCGTGCAGAGATTCCTCAGTTGCAGATCAATTGGGATCTCTGAAGATTATGGAAGGAAGACCAGCCTGCCCTCTATCACTAAAAGAGACCGAGGTGGAAACTCTTGTGAAGCAGTGGATTCAGCCAAAAATTGAGTCTCAGGATTGCTCCTTTGACCTTGACGTCATTCAGTCGAGCATATCTGCTTCAGTGACGGATTCAGAAACTGGAGAACCTAGATGAAGAGAGCGTTAAAAGGAGATCTTATGCAACTTGGAGTCTCAGGATTGCTCCTGACTTCGACCTTAACGTCATTCAGTCGAGCATATCTGCTTCAGTGACGGATTCAGAAACTGGAGAACCTAGATGAAGAGCGTTGAAAGGAGATCTTATGAAACTTGGAGTCTCAGGATTGCTCCTGACTTCGACCTTGACGCGATTCAGTCGAGCATATCTTCTTCAGTGACGGATTCAGAAACTGGAGAACCTAGATGAGAGCGTTGAAAGGAGATCTTATGAAACTTGGAGTCTCAGGATCGCGACTTCGACCTTGACGTCATTCAGTCGAGCATATCTGCTTCAGTGACGGATTCAAAACTGGAAACCTAGATGAAGAGAGCGTTGAAAGGAGATCTTATGAAACTTGGAGTCTCAGGATTGCTCCTGACTTCGACCTTGACGTCATTCAGTCGAGCATATCTTCTTCAGTGACGGATTCAAAAACTGGAAACCTAGATGAAGAGAGCGTTGAAAGGAGATCTTATGAAACTTGGAGTCTCAGGATTGCTCCTGACTTAGACCTTGACGTCATTCAGTCGAGCATATATCTGCTTCAATGACAGATTCAGAACCTGGAAACCTAGATGAAGAGAGCGTTGAAAGAATATCTTATGAAACTTGGATATGTAATCAATAAAGAGAATATTTTGATTTTTTACTTCGCTATATTTGCAATTTTATTGTTAGTAATAATTTGTAAATCTTTTTGGTTTATATAATCACAAAATGGTTCTTATAGTACAGGAGTAGATAAAAGAAAATTGTGTAGCTGACATTATGGTCGAAAGAGGGTTAAGGATTTAAAATATACCAAACTAAACTAACCTTCCTTTAGTGATTTCTTCGTGATTGTCGTACCACGAACTCGTCATGAGAATATGACTCAATCGATAGTCGATCACTTCATCTTCCTTTAGCAGGTTTGGATTGTGCAGTACATGCATCCTATGAAGTCAGAAACACTTAATAAGAGACATCACAAAGACAATCTAATGTTATGTAGATTGTGTTAGTTACGCAGTCGTAAAGTTCTCCCATAGGCCTATACTTTACAGGATATCAAGGGTGTCTTAATACCGTGTCTCATTACACATTTTCTCACTAAAGAAGTAATTACATTGTATTAGACAGTCTACCTAATATAGTATTCTCATTGGTTAAACTTTGTCACCTTTATCGTTTGAACTGTTTGTCAGTTGTGTAAGGGCTAAGCAAATCCGTAACAATATAGTTAGGGAATTTCCTTCATTTAATTTTAAATTAAATAACATTTTGTCAGCAACGTCTGAAAGGGCCTCATGATCAACTTTCTAAAACCCTGTCAACGCTACAGACTGTCTATGTATCCATTATAGAATAGTTAATGTAGCCTACCTAAATTTTCAATGAATTATTAATACCTAACTATTACTTTTGTCGATATGATATTTATTGTTGACTGTTTATTTAAAATATTTTTATTTGTATTGAAAAAGAAGTTGTAGGTGTGAGGCCAATTAGCGTTTTATAATTTAACTGTTAATTTTTCAACCATTGACTAACCCCTCAAATTTTAAATTAAGAGTTGCTTTGCCTAGTAATAATTGAAAGAGCCTTCATGATTGAAAGAGCAGTTATGGTACTTACGAAGGGGGTGCCATAGGGACCATGAACTGGCAGTCTGGAGACACCATGGCTTGTCCGGCAGGCTGTGAGTACGCAGTGCCTCTGCCTCCGTCAGTCGGAATGTTCACTATTAGAGGTCTGTGGGGGTTGCTGGGGTCGGGCAACTGATGAAATATACCGGGTGTTTCTAAAAGAACTCCTTGATTTAAAGTTTTATTAGTATACAGTATAGTTAAGATAATAGTTATTAAACATATATATTATTAAAGAGAATCTTCTCAAGTTTTTTTTGACCTAATAAAGTTCTATATGAGCACCATTTGTCGCCCTGCCCACGTTTAAACGATAATTAGTTCCTTCCCAGGTATTCAACAGCATATTAGACGTTGGACCTTTCATATTTGCTGAGAAAACAGTTAACGGGGATATTTATTGTAACATACTAGAAATATACGTTTTTCCACAAATAGATGACATAGAACAAGAAAAGGGACCAATTTTCTACCAACAAGACGGCGCGCCACCTCACTACAGCAACCGTGTCCGTGATGCTTTGAACTTGCGTTTTCCTAACAGGTGGATTGGTAGACGTGGGCCAACTGCATGGCCACCAAGGAGCCCAGATCTGACTCCACTAGATTTTTCTTTTGGGGACATGTAAAAAAACATTGTGTATTCTGAGAAGATCCGTGACATTGATCATCTGAGGGAGAGGATTGTTGAAGCTGTAGCATCCGTTACGCCTGATATGCTGTTGAATACCTGAGAAGAAACTAATTATCGTTTAGACGTGGCCAGGGCAACAAATAGTGCTCATATAGAACTTTATTATGTATCAAAAAAAAACTTGAGAAGATTCTCTTTAATAATATATATGTTTAATAACCATTATTTTAACTATACTGTATACTAATAAAACTTGAAATCAAGGAGTTCTTTTAGAAACACCCGGTACTATTTCTATTTACTCCTAAAACAAATCTGTGATTAAAAGTGTCGTCTTGGGTGTTTCTTGGTATTGTTACAACGATGAAGAAAAACCATTTCATCCAACAATTTGCTCCAATATGAAAGTGCTTGATTTAAAATAAACTAATAATATGATATAAACAAATTTCTAAAATTTAATTATAGAGAAGTCTTTAACTTAGATTAAACAAGATTTGCGTTTTATAATATTTAAATTAAATATAAAATTATACAAAAAGTAATAATTATTTAAAAACAATACAAATGTTGAATTTTCAAATAATTTCTTATTTCTCGAGTTAAAATGGTCAGCTGATTGATAGAAATTATTTTGTTGATTTATTTGCAGATGTTAAACGATGTTTAATGTTCAACGGCCAACACAAGAATGACACAATTTTACCTCGATTCCGCCTTTTATACCTTCACAACGTAAACAATCTGTATTGTTTACTAACAAATCCGACTTTATGACGTTTAAAAAAATGCCCCGTGATTTGTAAATTAGAAGAAATAGATGGATGAAAATAAGCTCTATCGCTAATAAATAGAAGTTCAACAGGTTTTGAACATCACAATACACATTATACAGGGTGTACACAAAACGGAAGGACGCGAGTTTAAAACCCGACCTAGTTTTATTTATTTGCGTTTAGTTTGTAAACATGGGTAATAAATCAAACATTTTATTACCATCTTTACTCATTCCTGCTATGTTAATATAATTTAATCATTGACGTAAGTCTTTGTAATGAATTAAAGTATATTCTGAATTATACAACAAACATTATGGACATTGTTTTCTCAGCATTGGCAGTGCCCCAGATCCCACTGGGATCCAAACCTTTAGTTGTTACGGCTTTGTTTGTTTCTCTTCTCTCTTGTATTTCGCATATTTACAAAAATTATATTTGAAAATCACGTCATTTTGCAGAAACGAATAGTTTTACCTCAACCGCCGAATTTATGCAAAGCAATATTTGTTTGTAATAGTTGAAATTGAAAGGTTTTTACAGACGGATGATGATAATTTGTAGACATTTTTTAGGCTACGTCTATTAGTTATATAAATGTATAAATTTACAAATGCAATATATTTTGATAACGAAATTTTCTGTTTTCTTCATCAGTCAACAAGAAACATAATAACACTGCATTTTTAAATGTATACATTTTTGTTTGTATTCACAAAACCCGCGCACAGGTTGTAATGACTTTGCTCTTAGCCAATGAAACACAGTTTAGAATGGCATCTGTGCCTTTTATTCAATAAATAGTAATTTACTATAAACAAGTAATAACATACAAAAACAAATTATCCAAAACATCGAATACATTGAATACTTTATAAAGCTGATGGAGTATAAAGGGTCTCCAGTAACTAGGGGATTAAACTTCACCAGGTGGTTCATCAGCTCATAATTAAAAAAAATTATAACGTTATTGTGAAGTTTAAACAAGTTTAAATTAAAACCAAGAAGGTTAATAGAGAAGGTCTATTGTATAAATTTATAAGTTATATTCTAGCCACGGAACAGAAGTAAGATAGAACTCGAAAAGGTGTGACTGTTTAATTATTTACACATATCTTTTGGGATATTGGCCGTTGAGAGATTGTCTACTAGCCTAAAGGTGAATGTGTAAAAATGTGGTGTAAAACTATAGCTAGTGATACAGTTAAGTAATGTATACAAAACACATTGATTTTTACTTTTAAGATTTGTTTCTTAGAAGCTAGTATCAGAAAATGCCCTCTGTTTACACTCACAGCTGAATGTCTTGAAACCTGTCAAGTGTAAAGAAGAGAAACAATTCAGTTCACATTTCGTAACAGTCACTAGAACACATTTGACTACAGAGTTTCTTTTTATACTGCGTTGCTTTGTATAGTTTTTAACGGGCCATAACCCATTTAAACTGCTACATTGGTAAACGACGCCTGTGTTACCTGCGTTATACTGGGTGTCCGAAGAATAACTCCCTAGGTCAGATTCTTTTTATTTATTGAACAATATACAAATAACAATGATTAATACACACACAATGAGTAATATGTTAAGTGTAAGAGGACTTGTTAGGCCTAACTTCGCCTAATAAAGCCATTTTTCATTTCATTTCATTGATAAATTAAATGAAAGGTAATGAGATAATTCCTTTTATACTAGTACACCTTGATATGCGAACCATTTGTAGCCTTGCGCAGATATACAAGTGATATTCAATCTCTCTCCAGGGATTAGTTAACATAACAGGTGTGACAAAGTGGATCCGTGGCGGATTGGTATCGCACCCGACTCCGGAGCTCTTCTCTCCGGTGGCGCGGGTTCGATCTCCGCAGTCACCACTTACATTTGTAATGTGACTAATACGGTGACGCTAGGTAAAGGTCGAGGTTGAGTGGTAGAGAGGACTTTGTAGTCCTAACTTTGCCTCGTTAAACAAGCCAAACTTTACCAAACTTTTACATATGCTACTACTGCTAACATTCTTAGACGATTGTCAAGTTACGTATATTCTCTGAATACACACAGTTCTAGAGATAACACCACAGGAAAAAGTCTTATGTCGGAGCTGCTTGGAGGCTTTGCGTTTGGTCCACCTCTACCCATCCATCTTTCAAGGAAACGGGCATCAAAGCTTGAGCGCACACATTGTAATGGGACGGTGCACCGTGTTGTTGGAATATGACCAGTCCTTTTCCGGTTTGAAACTGAAACTTACAAGAATACTCTTCAGCACCAAAGGATTATTACCTATCAACTACAACTAATACCATCATGAGGTATTTTTAAAACTAGGATATAGGTTTTAAAACTTTTTTTGAGGATGATATAGGTCTAAAGCGACTCAGATAGTCTCAGTGATCATCTGATGATAACTGCATCAACTCCCACCATCGTTTAGACATATCAGACCATCCCCTGCGTGGTTCGGAAGTCACGTTAAGCCGTTGGTCCTTGTATTTCCATTGGTCATTAGGCTATTAATTAATGACCCATTCTAAGGAAGAGTCGGCCCTAGTTTGTAAGAAGTCTACACTTCATAACTCATTACTTCCACTCACCAAACTCATCCTTCACCACATATTTGCCTTAAAATTCCCTAATGAGAGTGGTCGGCATCTCAAATAGTGATTTAGAGGTATTTTAAAACTAGGGAGTTATTTTTTGGACGCCCGGTAATAATAAAAATGCGACCTTAGACCGTTCAGATCTAAGACTTATTAAACAGTTCCTGTTTCCCACCTCTTCAGAAATATCTCAAGGAAATTCTGAAAGACTCTTTGAAAGGTCCGAGAGGAGTAGATTCTCAACTCAATGGGTGATTGTTAACAGGCTTCACAAGTGAGATCCATTCAATCTGGCAGCGTAGTTGCGAGCTTAGATACCTTCCTGCTTTTCATTCTTAATCATATAAAAGTTTGATTGACTCCTCGAGTTTCATTCATCAGTACATGTGTTGTACGAGGAGATCAAAGTATCTTAATTTACATAATTATTACTAAATCTCCAATATTGCCTATGATAACTTTGATAATTATGTATATTATATTGTTACACGTTTTAACATTTTCTAAATTTAAATGCTTTGTAACCATAGGAACATCTCATATTTTCTATGACAGAAATCCTTCTAACATATGTACAGTTAAGTGCTATTGGCTGTGACTTTGTAAGTTTTTAGTTTTGAATTTCTAGTGAATATATCTCAGTTTCCAGGCTCGGTTCTCAGCTTTGCAGTTACATCATTTTACAATAACCACTCCCCGTGGCTCTGCGGAAAGTCAACCCTAGTTTGTAACAAGACTACATCTCACCATTTATCAAATCTTTCTTCCTACTCACCTTTCATCCCATATTTAGCAAAACCCTCTAAGAGTAGTAAGTTTCACAAGCCACGTAGAAAGTTATACGAAGAGCTCATAACTCTCATTATTAGGTAGTAACAAGCAGACTGTGTTGTATAAAAAAATACTGATTCTCTCTGATTGTAATTTTTGCACATGTGTACAGAGCTTTAAATTACTGGCGTAATTTACTAATAAAACAGCTTCAAAGATTTAAACAGATGTGCAGTACAAAGAAACCCCCAGAACTAGACAAACGTGTAGCATTTATTTCACGGAATGTTTTCTGAAATCTTTCCGTTCTTTACACTTGATAGATTTCGAGACATTCAGCTGCGAGTGAAAATATACAGAAGTTCTTTTCAGACATAACTTATATTGACTCGCTTCTTGTATACACATTCTAAATGTAAACAATTACATTTTCTAGGATAGGTTTAATATTTAACTACACTTTTCGACTTACTACGGGTCACGGTAACTCAGTGTACACTATAGAAGAATATGAAGAACGTTCATTCTTCTGAAATCATTTAAATGAATATTACTAACTCCTATTTTAAGTAGGCTACTTCCTCGGTACTTGAGAGTACAATTGTTTGTCTGTCTTCCAGAAAGTTTAGAGGTGAAAATATTTAATTCAAATTTTAAAACCTTTATATGAGAATTTCTACTTAAACAAACTGACTATACAATAGGCGACTAATTCTTCTACGTTTTCTAACTAATTTTACACAGTAACAATTATACCCTTATTCGTTGACAGTGGCTTTACTTCAGTATATTAGTTTTTGTTGTTCTTCTTAACAATTTTGTGTTTAATAATTGTGTTTTTTCTTTGTCAACACAAATAATTTGAGTATTGTGACAATAAATGTTTAAGATTTCGCATGAATTAGGAGGATGTTTTAGCTTATTTTCATATGTTTTGTGTTATGTTTTAGATTTTTACTTGAATACTGGATTGTACTAGTTTTCCATATCCTGAAACATCATATTATTCTTTTCGTTTTCTAAAAGACGATGGATAACGCCCGTGTAACGTTTCAACCTCAAAAGCTCTACTATTCAACAACAAACTTCATATGGTTGGCTATAACTTGTTTAGTTTGAATTCGAACGTGTATATTATATTCAATACAGACTTTTGTAATTCATTGCACAACCAGTATGATGAGTCTTTCTCTATTTGTAGCCTACATTAGGCTTAGTGATCAAAGATCTTATAGAACATCTAGAAGAAATGTGTTTCACTCCACTTGAAGAGTGATACTCAGAAGAGTGTTAAAGAGATGACGTCATCAATCTTGTATGACGTTGGTTCCGGTGAAACAGGAACTTCCGGTCCTTACATATGTGATGAGACATCATTTCCCTAACTACGCTTGGAGTTTGTTTTTTAAAATTATGAGGTTCTTGGTGAAAGAGTTGTCTTGAATATTGTGAATTAGTATGTTTTTATGTTGAGGCTAATTCGCCTGAAATTGTTAAAAACTAGATAATTTATAAAGAAATCGCCAGACGAGATTAAGGTCTTCGTCAAAAACAATAATGCAAAGAATATAATAATATTTATATTTCGTTTTTACTTTTGATTTAACGTCCGAGAAGCTTTGTTTATAAAGGAAACAACGTCTGTGCATGTTTCCTATTTACGTAATTTTTTCATACATTTATCCATGTTATTATCATTCTTATTTTATCCATGTTATTAAACTATATATTTAACTCTGTTATTATTTACAAATTTATTATTATTTATTATATATTTATTATGTTACTATTTAATATCGCTTATCACCAAAGTTACCATCGTATAGCACTCCATATCATTCCATATTTTTTTATATCTTGTGTTTTAATCGATTTACCACTCAATCAGCAATTTAGTCATCTTGTGTTAGTCTTATCTCGTCCATACATTATTTTGTTTTTTAGGTTAAAGTCACCAGCAGCTATTTTCCACTTTTGTCTACCCATAACCACCCCGAACATTAAATCTTTCTTTCTCCAAAAAAGTAAAAAAAATATAGTATCACGAAAGTAGGGGTGGATTGGATGAACTTCTCAAACATTACAATTTTCATATTACAAGTGCCTGTTTGTTGTTTTCTTTTTCTTTTTTTCAGCTCAAGACTATTTGTCTTTGTATTGCTTTCACTAATTGTGCATTTACATTGTAAAAATGGTGTTTACCGTGAATAAATAAAATAAAATAAATAAAATAAAAAAACGTCGTCTAAAGCATCTGCGTTACATTTCTGAAAAGAAACACAGAACCTTCGATTCAGGCAAAACAATTTGTAAGCTAAGACTTTTGAGACTACCCAATAATTTTTTTTGTTAAAAAAACACTCTAATAAAAAAAGGTTTAGAGCTCCATAAATAGGCGAATATAGAAGGGATAAGAAGCAAACAAAGTCGTAACAACTGAGGGTTTGTATCTTAGAGAGTCTTGGAGACTTGCCAATGTTGAGAAGACAACTTTCATGCGTTATATCCTGCAAAACTGATGACAGGTTTGTGACACAGAGTAGAATAATCTATAATACAAATATAGTTGTCATAGTATTCTGTGGTTTGTAACCCTCGCCAAACAGTGAGGAGCAGATAAATGAGGTATTCATGCTGCCCACATGATAAGATTCAGGCGGCAAAATATAAGACCTATTCTTTTTAAATGTAGACTTGACTTGCCTTTTTATTGTTTGCCTGTGTGATAGAAGAATGTATACGCGCGTATGTGTATCATCTCTACATGTCGCGTTTTCTGTCCTATTTTCACCAAATTTTGTACAAAAGGGAATATTTTGGTCGATTTTTTTACCAGCAAGATCGGACTTATAACACCCCGCTTTTGGGGAACCTTTTCACCAAAAAAGGGGTTTTAATTACCTATTAACAGTAAATTTCGTCCGATTTTGATGGAATTTGAAATAAATTTGTATGATTAATGTAAAACATAGGCAAGTGTTGTGAATACGTTGGCCACCCCCACATAATTGCATTATAAACACAAACCATTTGTAATCACCTTTTTTTAAGCAAAGCTTAAAATACTTCTCTGTGGGTTTGAATGGTTGAACAAGTGAATATAACAGCTGGTGCTGAGAGCATATGTTCTGTAGAACCCAGCTGACTGCAGCTGTCGCTTGTCAGCTTGTCACTTCAATTCTGTAGTGCATGAGATACTAGAGTATACTAGAGATTCTATGATGCACCAATCAAGTATAGTTTGGCTTTTGGTCGTTTTAAGCGACCTATATAAAGAAATTTGTAAAAACACTTTCAATTCTAATACATATTAATTTTTACTTCCGGGATTGGGTGAAAAAAGTTTAACATTTGTTACTATCCTTCTTCAAGTAAATTATGATTGAAAATTATTAAGGTAAACAGAAATATAGGAATAACGGACGGATTGGAATACTGACATCACGATATAGGTGGTATAGGTTGGACATACAAGATTTAAAAAACAGCATTGCTAAATATTATTTTAAAATAAAAAGTTACACTGACCAAATATTTTGTTAAGAAATCCATATTCAATCATCAAAACCCTAAAGAATCGCCCCTCTATTGGCTGTGCATAGATTCTGTGTCTTATGTTACGGATGGTCAGTCTGATTCACGGCTGATATTGGTTGTTCGCTGCTCCAAGCCAACCAAGTGGGATGTCAGGTGAAGGGCCGGACAGTTCGTCAGTGGGCAGTTGTCGCTGGCAGTGAACGTGCTTGGTTTCAACTTATATATTATTTGTCAGTCAAGGTATTCTATATGAACGAGTAAACAAAATATAAGTTTAAGAAAAAACGCATATTGATTAGTTTACGACGACTACTTTTAGGATTGCTAATGAACTGAGGTTTTGTGTTATGTTTTAAGTTACTTTTTACCTAAATACGGGTTTAGATTCCAGGTCCAAAACGTCATGTTTTTTTGTTCACTCAAAAACGATAGAAAAACTCAACCTCAGAAATCGCTCTATCGTCAACTAAAAACTTCCTACAAAAACTTACCAATAATCAAAAATATTCAAGGAATTAAAATAGTAAATGAAAAATGGATTAATCGAAGTATTATATATAGTCTTACCAGTGACTTATGGGAAATCTCATATTATATGACATAAATATTGTATCATTTACATTTTAACATACAAGTAAAAGCAAAATTTAGTAAACTGTCTTTTGAATAATAAAATAGAAATAAGAGTATCTCATGTGAGATTACACACGACCAAAATCTACAAAACACCCAGCTGGCACGAACTATGAAGTAATTGGTTCTTCAAACTCAAGCTCTGTAGTTCATAGAACTGAAGCTTGCTATGTAACGAGATTTGGCTTTGACTCCAGAGTGGACGCTCCTTCAATGCACAGCTTTGAGTCAAACTTGGTTGCTCTAATGTACCTTTCTGAACCTAACTTCGGAGAAATTTAAGAACTTCCTTGTAGTTGTCAGAAAATATAAACCAAAGAAGTCTCAAAAAGCCTTCAGAAGGCAAAAAGACTTTTATAAGAACTTATCTTTGTGTTTGAACACAGGTAGATCAATGCTTATTGGATATGTTTCACATTTGATCAACACAAAACCTAGTTATTTTTAGGAAACCACAACGTTTCTCCTGTATCAATTTATTTAAAGAAACTCAAATTTTACAATTTACTCATTATGCGTCTACGAAAGTTTGATATTCTTCGAAACAAATTTAAAATCCTTTTTAGATCAAATATACTAGAAACTGAAGACGTGATCGATTCAAAATTACAAATAATCGAACAGCCTATTTTAAAAGATTTCTTTTTATAATATGATTAAACTGTATAACCACCTTCCAAATTCTATAAAAGAGGAAACAAATATAAGTAAATTAAAAAATAAACTAAAATCAAAATTACAAGTAAGTGTATACTACAATTTCGAACACTTTTTGAAGATAAATTCAAGATCAGTAGTTAAGATAAAATTCAGAGTGTTTAACTTTTTTTATTTGGCCTTATACGTTATTAAATTATTGTCAATGCAATTTCTTGTTAATTGCAATGAAACAATATTATTATTAGCCTTTAAAATATAGTTTTTATTTAGTTAACATTGTTTTACGCATTATATCCCAAAAGTTACTATCATCTGCGTACGAAAAAGCGTGACCTATCAAATGATCACCATAGACAGTACTCACACAAACTTTGGTACAATAAATTCCAAGATTAAATCAAATCCTTGACACAAACAGATAATTCGACCATTTTACCTGATAGCGGTCGTAATTGAAATGCCTAACAAGAGCATCATTAACAGCCTTTGACAGCGTGGAACCCTGAAATTTGAAGCCAGTAATCTTGTTGCACGTGTTTTGGTTCTGGTTTGCACTTTTTGAAACTATACAGAATCGGTTTATAAACTAAGTAATATAAAACAGTCTGGGTTGAGACAAATACTCGTTACACCTGAAACTGTTTATATTTGTGTGTACATTTCTTAAGGTAAAACATACGGGTGAATTGTAATCATAATGAAAACAAAAGGTCTACACACATTTGGCTTGAGCTAGCAATGTCAAATTTCAAGATGTTTTGCTTTTGATAGTGATAATTGCAAGACAATTAGTTAGGGACAGTGTTTACAATTGAAATGTACAAAAGGATGAAGTTTTTAACTCATAACGTTACACAAAGACAGATCTCGTTTAGCAATCGGTGCAGTATTTTTGAATAATGGATACAACTTTGGCAGACCCAGACTCAGACATGATCTGAATACTTGGCAACAACTTCTCAACTCATATCTTTGACAAAGGTTTACGTAAAACATTTATTTCTATTTAAACCAAGCGTGGTTCAGACTTAGCTAAGTTTTAAAAGTGATGTAGATACTCACCAAACCCTTACAGATGGGCAAACACAATCCCATACAGCAATATAACGAAGTTCTTAACGTATCCTTTGACATTGTGTAGCGCCCAATTTCATCAAGTTCCCGAAGAAAAACAATGGAAATAAACAACCCAAGGCTATTGGCTATACGAAATAATTAATTGTTCTAAAACCATGTGTGACACAATAGGCACCAGTTCAATTTTTTTAGAAACTGCAAAACTATAGTTTCAGTTAAACTTCAGCAAAGACGCTCCAAATACTAAATAAATACCTTGTTTGTTCGTGGCATTGTTTGAAATAGTATAACCATGAACGGGTCGTATAATAATACGGTCATTGCACAAGAATACAGACATGTCATCAACTTATGCAAAGTGTCCCTGTGAAACCTGGAACCTGTCCAAACCAATATTAAATGGCCACAACAACTCTTGAGTAAAGAAACAAATTGCTTTACTTTACGCTAACGGATAATTTACTAAAGTATGAATAGTTTTAGTTGTAGCGGAGTCTACGCTACTGAAAAATTGAATCATTTTATTTCTCCGGACTGTAATGCCGGTCGTATAGACTGTTTTGAGTTAATCAAATGAGTCTCAAAACCAATCTCGTAATGTTAACATAAGGAACATTTTTTTCAGGAAATATAAGGTCTACAAAGTTCAAATTTTTACCAACTATGTATAGGCTCTTTATACACATACAGTTTTTTTCAAAATGTCAAATAAAGGTAACTGTAGGAAAAAAAATTTTTTTAAGTCATAGTACAAAATAGTTTCAATTTTTTGTTATTTTTTTTTATTTTTTTTCTAGAAGTGTTGGTTTTTTTCATTGAAATTAACTCAGCCTATGTACTACCTTGGTGCTTTTATGTAAAATCTTGGTAAAGATATCTCAAATATTTTTTTAGGAGAAAAATGTTCCGTTCATGGTAAAAAAGTTGTATTTTCAAAAATGAAAGAAAACAATAAAGTGTTGCCGAGACACATACCTTCAATGCATTCAAAGCTTCATAAGCATTGTTTTTTTTCTTCCTCCAACTCCAGTTTTCTTTTCTTATTTCTTTACTTGGCACCTTGCTGCTCTTTCATAAGTCATTAATGGCAGCTTCTCCGACTTCGAGATCGATCTTTATCAAACAAAATCATCGCGTCGACGGTTCTTGGTCCCTGGTTTGATCCCATCAGCTCCAGCATCTTACACTTTGTTACATTTCCATCATTGAAGCAACTTACTGCTTCAAATGCACAGCTTCTAAGTTTTTACTCCTGACAAAAAAGTGTTCTTTGGAATCCTTGTCCAGGGTGACATTGTTTGGATTAAACTCCAGTTTTGGGTCGGAGAGGTCTCGGAAAGTTTCTGATTTCTCAGTAATGGCGGAATAGGCAAACTTATTGCTATGAGTCTCTGTTTCTTTTATATAAGCAACATTGTATTTTCTTTTCCATGAGATCATGACTTGGTTTTCTTCAACTTGCGGCATGATGAAATAAAATTACTTAGACAGCTCTCCTCTAGAACTTGGCAGTATCAGTATGTGTCTTTTTAGCCAAAGCCTACCATGGTAGGACTGAAGGCTTATCAATTAGGTTGTCACTCAGGCGATTTTTCCTGAACAATCTGACGTAATTTACCTTTTTTTATCTTGCCTCAAACGTCTCAAGCGAGCTTACATTCTTTTTCTGACATGATTTGTGCACAAGCTTCTCATGGGGCACTCATCTCCATAGGGTTTTCAACATGGCAAAACTAATTTGTGTCACCACATCACCTAAAGTTACTTTTTGCGTAAACGCACACCATACTTTGTAAGAGCGCTGGAATATCTCGTTCGCTCCCGCAGCTTCCATGCCCCGCTGGACCCTTTATAGTTATTGGACAGTTTTGGTCATGATTTTTCTATCAAGAGCAGAATACAAAATTTGCAACCATATCCATAACCTTACCACTGCAATACTAGATTGCAAAAGAAACTATTATTCAAAGGATTTAAATCCTCTGCGCTGCCGTATCCTGCGTCACGCAGTACCTGCAGATCGTCTTTACAATTTAAGAGGTACCAGTTGTCATTGTCTTCCATCACTATTTGGTTTTCCATCATAGCTTCCTCCACAGCAGCTTTCATAGATTCGTTGGCTACAACTTCTTGCTGTGTCTCGTATTATGAACTTTCCTCAAGTGGCAGTAAATTGAGTAGGCGGACTTGGCACATAACTCACAACATTTGACCGGCAGTCTGTTTTTCAATAGTCCGTAACCCGTAAACTAATCTCATGTTACATCCTTAGAAACGTTTATCAGCTACTTTCACTTCTTTTGAACTACAGAGCTGTTGGGAGTAGCAACAATTGAGAACAAAAGATTTCAAGGTGACGCTAGGTAACAGGTTTTGACCGTTACGAATTTTCAGGCCATTCTGCGACAACTTTTACAAGCGATGTATCCATCAGCATGTTGGATAATGTGTCCATGTCAATTACTTCATTCAGGCACACTAGTCAAATATTTTTGTGTAACCGAAACATCTATCCTAGTTGAGACTGGAAGGTGCCTTCTGGGTTTTGGAATCAGTAGGCCCTAGGCTGGATTTGACTCAGGTGTAGATTGTACAGTTTGCTTTTCCTACACCTTTTCTAGTCTAGTTGTATTGCTAAAACGAGGCATTGTAGTTATTCTATTCAGCACAAAACACAACTAGACTTCACAAATAACAAACTTAACACTTTTCACAGAACAAACAACGACTGGAAAAAGGTTATCGACTCAGGTTTTGTTTATCTGTGTTATAGTGACAACACTGTTTTATGCAGAAAGCTATTCAATACCAACATAAAAAGCAAAACTTTACATTATATGAGGTGGAACTACTATTACAATGAAAAACTAAAATGCAAGCAACAAGACCACAAGAATCGAAAAATTGCATGAAAAATATCAGGTGTAGACCTCTTTAAAGATTTATATGATAAATGTGCGATTAAGGTAAAATATTTATATATCATTTACTCAGCATTCTAGAAATTATAAAAAAAATATTTTTAAAAATGTAAAAAATTAAATTTTTGGTTTATTCAAATGATGTCTCATAAACTCAAGCTTGTAAAGGCCATCCTTGACAAAATAATAATAATCTGTGGTATGACCGCGTTACAATATGGCCTTTGAACCGGTACTTAGCTCGCTGTGAACTGGACCTGATTTCAATTCTAGTATTAGAGGTTTACAAATTCACCTTTAGGCTTGTATTAAAAAAATTGTTAACATAAAATAAATAAATAAAAATTCAAATCTAAATAAAAAATAGACTCAACCAAATTGTTTCAAACCCATTACACTCATACTAAAAAGAGGTTTATGTTACTTCTATTCCATGACTCGGATACAACCTAAAGTATTGTGCAGGGTGAGTTTTAAATGCCCCCCTTTACTTATAAAAGGAAATATTTCAAAAACCCTTTATGTAATGATTTTAGTGAATCCTGAAGTTGGTATTGACATACTTTGCGTGACCCACTCCATAACCAAAATGGGAAGGAAGGCCCCCAATATGTTTTAAATACAACCCTCCCCCCTTGAAGCAGTTCAGAAGAAAGGAAATTTCAATACTATTTCAACGACAAAAAGAAAGAAAATTAACTCGACCCTATTTTTTTAATTTATTTAAAGTTTACAAGAAACCAGGTTTAAAATGCCACATTGCTCATACAAATCTTTTATGACAAAATGTTCTGAAAAATACTCAATAGGATTATGTTATAGGATTGCAATGTTTCCTCCAAAGGATTTTTAAGAACAATTTGCCCTTAAAAGGTTGTATGTAGAATGTGGCAATTTAAACCTGATTTCTTGTAATTTTTATATGGGTATTCCAAAAAGTCTAGTTGAGATACAAATTTGAGTAGTTGATTTTTATTAAAACTTCTTTTTTTTTGAGGTGCCACAAGAAAGGGGGGTTGTATTTAGAAACTTTCGAGAGCCCTTCCCCCTCGGCTTTTGGGTGGGGGTTGGTGACGCAAAGTACATCAGAACATTACTTCCAATTGTACAATAACATTCCCTAGAGGGGTTTTAAAATATTTCCTTTTACAAAAGTTAAGGTTGGGAAAGGACATTTAAAACTCACCCTGTATATTAGGCTTTAGATTGTCTTTCCTCAAATTGCACAGATTTGACAACAACGTTTTATCTATTTAAAAAAAAAAACTTAATGGTGTGGAAAGTCTAAATACAGATATTTCCACCCGTAGGAACAGGATAAACACTATAGTTCAGAAATGCTTGGAGAATGTGTTCAACTCTGTAATACAAGAGTGGTCATGTAAAGAGTGTTGAAGAGGTGACGTCATCAATCTTGTATGACGTTGGTTCCGGTGAAACAGGAACTTCCGGCAGTTAAATATGTGATGAAACAGCATGTGGCTTTAAGGGTTAAAAACCTGCCATTTGATTAAGGGTCATCGGTCTTAAATGTAGTAGGTTATGTTTTAAACTGTTTGTTATTTGTATGCTTTTATTATTTAAATAAAAAACGCTAACGAATTATGAATGTTCTTTATTTATTTTACTTATTGAATTAGTTTTTGAATAATCAAGATTACACTGCAAAGAGACGGTTGATTCCAGTAAATATTAGTTCCCGTCAATGTATATAATTTTTTCAAATTATTTCGTAAATATTATAATCAGATTATTGAATTTAATAAGGTTTATAAATAATACGCAAAATAAAAGTGGTATACTAAACAAACAAAGTCATAGCTACTGAAGGTTTGGATTTCAGAGAGATCTGGGAAACTGGCAATGCCCATAATGTTTGCTGTATAGTGCAGAATATACTTTAATTCATCGTGAGACTTACGTATAGTTTTTAATAAATAAAGTATGATATTGTCAGAGTAGCTATGAGTTAAACGTGGTAAAAGGTTTACTAATTTTTCCATATTTTATACCCTTATATATACCCCTTAACATAAGGTTGAAATTAGGATGCTAAAGATTTCCCCCTAATATCTTACTCGTACTTTATAACTCCGATTTATGGAGCCTTTTATTCACGTAATGGAGCAGTTCAACATAAATGTAAACATTGAGAAATCGTATATTTAATTTTCCTGGTATATTGAATAAAACGTGTGTCAACTACAAGATAAATGTGCTGAAATGTTCCAAGGGAATTGTTCAGGAGGATTTATTAAGACAAGAAACATTGTTTAACAGGTTTATTCAGACACAAGTTACAAGATTATTCAGCGTTGTTACAAGAATGTATAACGTGACCTGGTAACGGCTAACTGTATCAACATGGCTAATAGCTAAATAAACCATACTCGCCTTCTAAATCGGTGGGGCTGCCCTCAGACACCAGAAGTTACAAGATTATTCAGCGTTGTTACAAGACTGTATAATGACCTGGTAACGGCTTTGTATCAACATGGCTAATAGCTAAATAAACCATACTCGCCTTCTCTAAATCGGTGAGGCTGCGCCTCAGACCTGAAAGTTACAAGATTATTCAGCGGGTTTTACAAGACTGTATAACGTGACCTGGTAACAGTAACTGTATCAACATGGCTAATAGCTAAATAAATATACTCTCGCCTTCTAAATCAGGGCATAACCCTCAGAATTGCCAGAAGTTACAAAGATTATTCAGCATTTTAAGACTGTATAACGCGTGACCTGGTAACGACTAACTGTATCAACATAGTAATAGCTAAATAAACCATACTCGCCTTCTAAATCAGGTGGGGGGCTGCGCCCTCAGACACAGAAGTTACAATTGATGATTCAGCGGGTTACCCTAAGACTGGCCATAACGTGACCTGAAGTGACATTAACTGTATCCAACATGGCTAATAGCTAAATAAACCATACTCGCCTTCTAAATCAGGTGGGGGGGCTGCTGTCAGGACACCAAGTTACAAGATTATTCATTGTTACAATACTGTATAACGTGACCTGGTAACTGCTTCTATCAACATATTAATAGCTAAATAAACCATACTCGCCTTCTAAATCAGTTGGAGGCTGCGCCCTCAGACACAAGTTACAAGATTATTCAGCGTTGTTACAAGACTGGCATAACGTGACCTGGTAACGGCTAACTGTATCAACATGGCTAATAGCTAAATAAACCATACTCGCCTTCTAAATCGGTTGGAGACGTCCTAAACCCCATATTGCGGCCCGTGTTTTAGGGCATTCTAGCTTATGATTAAGACAAATTTCCTTCACACACTTGTTTTATAAGACAAATAATTTTGGAAGGTGTAACTTTAGTAACTCGAAGCAAAAATATTAGAAAAGTGGTCAAAGTTCAGACTTTAGGGGCCAAACAACCATACAAGGTACTTTCTTTAATATAGAATGACTTTCTATACGTTTCTCCCAAATTAAAACACTACTTTTATATGCACAGATACATTATATATGTCTGGGTGGTTGATAAGTACCGTATCTAAAAGCCCAAACACTGCGAAAAGTTGAACTGTGGAACAATTTAACTTCAAACTGATCTAGCAACGAAACCGCCAGAGGTGAGAAAAAGTATTAAATACAAAAGTTGCAGGACATTTGTTCCTTACTAACGATTTCCCCTCAGATTGAAGATCCGAGTAACAGTTTTGCCACAAAACATCGCTTAGGTACATTAACAAGGGGAGATTTTCAGACGCTATCTTTTTAGCCGCCAACTTGTCAGAGCCTCAAAAAAGTCATTATTTCCCGAAGGTTTCACACCAAGAGCTTCAAAAGAGGATATGGTGGTCGAGGGTAGCATGCCGGAAAGTCCCTAATTATTTACTCGTTCAGGCACCAGTCACCTATACAACTGACTTTATAGTATATTAATTACAAATGAACGTGTGTTGCTACATGAAATAAAATAGCAACAAAAGAACAGCTGACCCAAACTAACACAACGTCATTCGTTTGACGAACCCCTGCTTTGTAGTGTATAGAAACTGTAGTTTACTGGGTAACGAAGTTTGTCTTTGACTTTGACTGCAGGGAGAAAAGATCCTTCATTTCATAGCTTTGGGTCAAACTCGGTTTCACAACAATGCCCTTGCGTAATCTTAGAAATTTAAAATATTAGTTTAGGTTGAATTGTTAAAAGTAGTTAGAAAATAACTACTCAAAAGTAGCTTTGAAAAGGATTATTAATAGTACTTACATAGGTCGTTTATTTTGGGTATTAACTTCAAGTGACAAAATACTTAGTCTTATTTAAATAGACTATACTTGCCCTATCCCTTAATTGCCTTAGTTAACTAAATGGAAATTTTAAAGATCTCGTAGGGATCTTTAAAGAACCTACCTTCAAGGATATCCTCTGATACAGTATAGTATTTGAAATGTTTATCACACTTTGGCAGCAAAATGCTTTGCTATTAAAAGCCATCGATTTTACCTCAATGTGCTGTGAATACAAAACAACAAAACATTAACAGAATGGTTTCGCAAAAGAATCAATCCAAAGACCATTCAGTGTAGTAAAACTTTTTAAGGTCCCGGGCCTGGATCTTACCATGCTGACGGCGTAAATTTTCCAAAGTAAATTCGATTATAATTGAAAATTTAGCTTAAATGGAAACAACATGATACCAATTAAATGTCGAATCTGTTTTAAAGGTAACGGTTAACTCTTTGGGTAGATATACCTTAGTTTAACTCTGTAAAATCAATGTACACACAGTATCGAAATATCGTCTATTTTTAGCGCATTGTAAGTATTCTATCTGCTCCTCATAGCCTAGCAAAGCTTACAATCCACAGAATACAGTAATGAACATATCATGATTGTACATTATTCTACTCTACCGTCAGTTTTGCAGGATATAACGCATGAACATTGTCTTCTCAACATTGGCAGGTCTCCAAGACTCTCTGAGACACAAACCCTCAGTTGTTACGACTTTGTTTGCTTCTTATCTCTTCTATATTCGCCTATTTATGAGCTCTAAACCTTCTTTTGATTAGAGTGGGTTTTCTTGTAACAAAAAGAAATAAATAACAGAGCAGTCTGAAAGGTCTCAGCTAACAAACTGTTTTGTCTAAACTAGAGGTTCCGGTTTTTTTTTCAAAAGTCTAACGCACACGCTATAGATAACCTCAATTTATTTACGAACGAATATTTTCGGACGTTGAATCAAGCGTAAAAACGTTTAAAGCTTTTGATTATTAAAACGACCTTTTTGTTTCCTTACTTTTTTCCGAATCATAAGAAATAACTTGGGATTGGAAAATTAGCGTTTACGACAAACGTAAAACTTAATATTGAGACTGACATTTTAATTTGTTCAAAACGTAAACATTTAATTTCTTTATATTAGGACATACTAATATATGAGCAAGTTAAAGTAAAATGTCTTATTAAGAAATGATATTTTGATCTCTTAACTGACGTATTAATAAGATTATAAACTTTGCTTTATCGTTTTTGACGAAGACCTCAAGCTATTTTGGTGATTTCTTTCATAAAATATGTTATTTTTAATAATTCTAGGAAAGTGAGTATGAACGGGAAAACATACTAAACCACTCTCTTCAAGAAACCTCTTTCACCAAGGACTGCATAATATGCATAAATAAACTCCAAGCGTAGTTAGGGAAAGGTTGTCTCATCACATATGTAAGGACCGGAAGTTCCTGTTTCACCGGAACCAACGTCATACAAGGTTGATGACGTCACCTCTTCAACACTTTTCTGTGTATCACTCTTGAGGTAGAGTGAAACACATTTCTTCTAGATTTTCTTTAAGATCTTTGTTTACTAAGAGACTAATGTATCAATAGAGAAAGACTTCATACAGGTTTTGTTATGAATTACAAAGGTTCGCATTGGATATAATACATACGTTTCATTTCAATCCAAGCAAGTTATAGCCAAGCGTATGAAGATTGTTGGTGACAATAGTAGAATTTATAGTAGATCCATACGAAATAATAATTTCACATTTCAGTTATGTTAAACCTGATAAAGAAAGGTTTGCCTTTGAAAGATCTTTTCAGTTGAAATGTTGGCTGTATCTCTATGAAGCTTTTATCATTAGAGATTATTAGAACTGGACACAATATAAAAACACATCCATATATCATTAGTAATAGTGGAGATTATGTAATGTGTACATAAAAATATATTGAGTACACATTTTACCTGTTCAGAAATCATTATTTATACAGATGGATGAAACTCGAGGAGTAAATCAAACTTTTATATGATTAAGAATGAAAAGCAGGAAGGTATCTAAGCTCGCAGCTACGATGCCAGATTGAATGGATCTCACTTGTGAAGCCTGTTAACAATCATCCATTGAGTTGAGAATCTACTCCTCTCGGACCTTTCAAAGAGTCTTTCATACCTTCTATACTGAGATTGCAAACATGAACTCTTTAATTAGTCATAGCTCTAAAACATGCAGAGTTTCCATTTATAATATTACGCAAAGCAAAGAGGATATGTCATTAAAAATCTGGCCTTTAAAGATATTATACTTCATTTTTAAACGTTTCTCGCAAAATTATTAAAAACAACAAATCAGAAATCTGTCAGAATTAATAAATTTTTCTGGGGTTAAAATATTAGTACGGACGTTTTCACCGTTTTCGAGTGAAGAAAAAGTACACGACATTTCGGTATCCGAAACCTGGCCCCGTCTTCAGGTGAAAACTAAATTAAACATAACACGAAACATTAGGAAATAAATAAGCCTAAAAGTTATCAGCGCAAGCTGACCAGTCACCCAACACAAGACCTTACTTTCCCCCTTTAATGTACTATGACATTTTATAACAGGTAGCATTCAAAAAATTACAACACGGACAAAAGCTTTACGTAACTAAAAAACACACACATAGATAAATAAAGGACGTCCAAGGCCAGTGGCTGCTGCACACTGACTGACTACCTGGAAACCAACAGAAACCCCTATCCAAGGAATGTGCATTAATAGGAGTGTGTATCTGCATTGTCTGTTACAATTTGTCGGTCTGATTCATGGGTGTGATTGGTGAACGCTTCTCTGAGCCAGCCAATAAGGCTGTCTGGCGATCTTTACGAACGTTAACCACAAACATCAAAGAAGTCAATAAGTCATTCATTCAGCAAAAATAATTATACAATTACATTAGCCAAATCAAGCAAAAAATATATTATTTTGATTTTTTACAGGTATGTATTGAGAGCCTAAAATAGTACTGTACTAGATTTGTGTTCACAATCTGGTGAAGGGATCTGTCAAGTGTAAGACAATAAAAGGAATTCAGAAATGACTTCTGGGAAAATCACAGTGACACATTTGTCACGATTGTCTAGATTCTAAGAGATCTACTTATTTTTATACTCAAGATTGTTTAACATACGGTACTCTAAATCATTTTATTTCAGCTGTAGAAAGATACTTGAAATTACAAATATGTACAATTAAAATGAATTTTTCGTTACAGCAAAACTATAGAACAAAGATTAACATTGTATAAAAGTTCATAGTAACAAGTTATGATTGACTTATTAACTAAAATCAAAATAAACACTTTAAAGGAGTTAGAGAACAAGGAACACAAGGCTTCATGCCGTACGGTCTGCTATAGCTCAAGAGTTTAAGAAAAAAGGCTGGCAAGTAGTGGAAGAAGTGCACTGTACGAGCTTAATAGTCATATGACTAAGGAGGCTCAAACAGACGGTTAAATATAGTTTAACTTTAAAATTATTAATTATTTTTGTATCTTTATGTTTTGCAAAGTTGAATGTTTTGAAGATGTCTTCTAATATGACAGCTATAGTCAAATTGCGCATAAAAATAATAAGAGAGTTTGTTTATGTAAAGTTTTGTATTCTCAATGTGACAATACTAATACCTGTTAAAATAAACAAGTATTTCCTATATAAAATCTTTCATTTAATTATAAGAAGATTTTACAAATTTGACATTTTTTGGCCTTAACGCGTGAGGCGAAGTTTAGTTTCACTACAGTCATTATATTTGTATCTAAACATGGATAAGGCTAACAAGAAGATCTCCTTTGAGGGCGTGTTTGCTAGGAACATAAATGAATGGTTTATTTGAAAGTAATAACACAATTAGGTACGTGCAAAACTGTCAACAATGGAACAAGTATTCATGAGGATTTCTCCTTCAAATGAAATAATGGATCTTATGTTTAGAAGAAAATATTTACCGAAGATGATATTTCAAAGAGGTTAGGCTTGGTTGCGACACAGAAGTAAGTTAGATCTGATCAAAAGGTACGTGTTCTAGATATGACTCTACCCACAAATTCAGCCGATCAAACTTACTTTTGCAGTTAACTCGCTCATTACCAGAGATTTACATTTCAGATTGCCTGGTGAAATACACAAATTTCAGGACTTAAAGAATGGTTTTCCATTCTGGAACCAATTCAACATTCATGGGGATGACAGCATTTCCTATCGATAAATTCTACTATCTTGATCAAACGGTGTAAACTCGTGCTTGGAGAGTTGTTGAAGATTTTCCTCTGAGAAAATTACCCTTTATTCTTACAATCTGTTGACATGGGGATGCTGTTGGACTTCGAGGGAATAAGCCTACTTTGTCCGAAATAGCCATGATACAGTTAGGTGCCGTCTCAGGTCACTTGAGGTTCTAAAATGTGACTAAGGGAAAATGTGCTACAATAATTGTCCCTTATCAGTCTTGTACTTGACGAGGTATCTTAAGTTGGCAGCGTAGTTGCACAGGTGAAAACTTACGTACTGCTGAAAATGGCTAGATGAGTTCATAATTTATGAAAAATGAGGTTCAGAATGAGGCTTGATGTAGCTTTAAACAGTTTTACCAGTAACAAACCTGCTAGGTTTAATCCAAAAATGATGGTGCTAAGTTCCCAAAGGTCTCCATACCTACGCAGCTTAATGACTTTAAATGACAGGAAGAGTCCAGTTGCATATTCTGTGACGGTGTAAGCCAGCAGTGTAGATTGTTACAAAACTAGGAAATAAATCTTTCAAGCAGAATTGATATTGTAAAACGCAATAGATGTTGTCTAATTTGTATAAAGGGAAATCACATGGCAAAATTTTGCAAGTTAAACAAAATTCACAGTATGTGATAAAAGACATATAATCTTGTTGTGTCCAAACTTGAAAAAGATCCGTAGATGTTCCAGATGTAAAGGAGCCCGGCGTGGTTCCTATTGAAGGAAAAGTCCTTGCTAACATCACATCTGACAACGTTCTTCTACCTACACTCATGGTAAATCAGAGGAGATGGAGTCAAGAGGATCGCCAGAGCTGTCGTAGATACAAGTCTTCAGCGCTCTTATATATTGAAAGGACAGCCCAAAATGAACTACTTACCTACTTCAGAGGAAACCAATACCTTGTTTGGTGGTCAAAGGTCAGGTATTTAAAAAGTATCATATGTACAAAATTCACCTTTCTAGTGGATGAAAAATAATTCATGTAATTTTGATGTGTTAGATCAAAATGTCATATGCGATAACATCCCAAACTACACTCAAGGGTTTTGGGTTGATGATTTACAGACCTAGGCCTAATCAAAAACACATGTTTGGAAAGTACCAACACTGTTGAAATATTGATTTGAGCAGATGTCATCGGTAAGATGTTGACGGGAAATGTAAAACAACTGTATAGTGGTGTAACAGCAATGGAAACAGAATAGGTTGGACCTTACTTGGGAAAAAGACCAGCTCAGCCGGTTAAGCAGTCCACAGCAATGCTAACTACCTCAATGTTGGTAGATGACATGAATGTCATTTATGGAAGTTTGGATTTACTAGGGATTACTGATCCTACTGAAACTAAATCAAAAACTTGTGAACAAACTGACAAGTTTTTTCAGGACACGCTAAGATTGGCAGGGGTGTATGAAGGCTACCGTGGAAGAAAGTCCTTGAACCTCTCTACAAACCATGATGTGGCAGTGGGACTGGAGTCAACAATCAAGAAGTTGGAAGATGGTGTCTACACGGAATACAAGAAGTATTTCAAAATGGAATAAAGACAATGTAATCGAAAGTATACCAGGCATGAGCTGGTAACGTAAAACACTACTTACCTGGAGCATGTAGTCAAGGAGGCAATACACAAAGGTTCGTCCCGTTTTCGATGCCTCAGCATGTTCAAAAGAATCCTCAACGATTGTTTGGAAAAAGGTTGTAACATGATAGAAAATATTTTCCCCTTGATCTTACGTTTCAGATTGAATGGGTGTAGTAGCTGATATAAAAGGGCGTTTCCAAATTAGTGTGTACCGGAAGACCGAAACTACTTGTTATTGTTTCTTATGGAAAGATCAGTCAGGAAAAACTGTTGTTTTTTAGACATAGGCGTGTTGTGTTTGGTGTAGTTTGTATACCAACTTAATGCGGTATTTAAATTTTCATCTAAAGAAAGAATTGGAAAAAGAGTCAACAAGGCGACTCTAATTATTCTCAACACACAATTGAGACTCTGATGAGTTCTTTTTTATGTAGATAACTTACTGTTACCAGTCTTGATAATCATGATAGTCAAACACGTTCATGATGACCAAAAGCTTTGATGGCAGAAGGAAAATTTGACCTGAGGGTGGGGTATGATCCTGATTTAAAATCTGTAAAATACCAACGTTTTGGGATTACTTTGGGAATCGGAAGGATATCCTTCAAGTCAGTGTAGGTGCCTAAAAGCTTTACCCTCTAAGATAACAAGAGAATGAAATTGGAAATTTGACACCTTCAGCCCCTTGGTGGGTGGTTTTCGAACAGCTTATCAGCCTAGTGAAGAGAGTTCTTCAGAATATTGGGAAAATATCTTCTCTCAAGCTATTGTGAAATGGAAATATCTGTGATAGTGAAAGCCTAATAAATTCAGACCTTCAACCTTTATTTCCGATGACCAAAATGATCTAGCTCCTAATACACAAGCCATGTTCCATTCAAGAAATGAAGGAAAATAGCCTTCAGAACTAGATGGTTGAAACGACAAACTTTGCGAGAAGGAAGAAGTTCCGGTACCAGCAAACTGCGTCAAGATCTTCTAGAAGATTCAGGGTCTGATATCTTTGGTGGCTTGAATGGCAGCAGGCAGAAAACACTCCAACAATCCAGGTCGGAGATGGTAATGATGAGGACGACAACTCAAAGCGACTAAGGTGCCAGAATATAAGTAACAGACATCTGGACAAGACGGAAGGGTGAGTTAGTTCGAGTATCTGCAAAGGAGGCAGGAAGCTATGAAGACGCAAGATGTTATAAGTTAACTAGGGTTACTTGGTTTGGAGAATGTTAAATATAGTTTAACTTTAAATTGTTAGTATTTTGTATGTATGTTTAAAGTTGAATTGTTTGATAGATGTCTTCTAATATATGACGCTGATAGTCCATTGGAACATAAATAATAAGTTAGGTTTGTTTATGTAAGTTTGTATTTCAATGTGACAGTAATTTTTGCAAAATAAACCAGAAATTATTTCCTATAAAATCTTTCATTTAATTGTAAGAAGGTACAAATTTGACACAGACGGTTAGATATCTAGCAGTACAAAAAGGCAAGACCGGATTCATTATTGACCCCACGGTGGTTTGACATCTTAAACCAACCTGAAGGGCAGATCTTGAAAAAGAAAAATATACGAACCATGTGAAGACTACCTGAAACAAAATTATCAATTGAATTCCATCTATGTAATGGCTTAATGATTGGATCCAGAGGAACAATTACTTAATTTTCTTAATTTCTTAAAACATTTCGGTCTTTCCTCCAAATTGAAAAACAGAAATTACTCTTTTAGTGTTAAAGGATCCCATCAAATAATTCAACATCACTTATATTCTAAAACCTAATGTTTTATAATTATCCTATTTTATATAGTTCTTTATATATATATATATATATAATAAAGTATATATATATATATATATGTAGCTGAAATACGCTTCCCTCAGGGCTTTCTTATCATTGCTGTGTGTCTATTTTAAATAAAACTACAAATTTAAAGTAAAACAAAGTTTCCTATATATCCTTCAAAACTCATTTAGTTTGCCTGTTAGCTGTTCACCATCTTCTCCTTATAACTGTTGGCTACCTTGTGAGTCATAGTTACTCCGCCGTTCCGGCCGTTTTAAGCCTTTTGTAATTTATTTTGAGGATGTTATATTGACATAAAATGTAGCTAATGACACATTGTGTGATTATCTTAACTAAACAAGTTTCACCGCCATAGTTTCATATACTTATAAGCGGTCCAAAATGCCCAAAACATTTTCAGAGTCTACTTTGGTCCTTTGCTATTTATTTTATGGATGTTGTATGAATATAATATAGAGCTAAAGACACACTGAGTAATGGGGCGAAGTTTCACCGCCATAGCTTCAGCCGATTTTGATGTATAAGCAGTCCCATTTGCCTTGAAAACGTTACAGTATGACAGACGGATTTTTAGTGGTCTCGCCACCGCGGCCATAGTGAAGAGTGGAGTACTAATTCGCCGGACACAGAGAGTGCCTTTTGGAAAAACCTTTTCAGAGCCCAATTTAGATAGGCTGGAGTTCAAAATGACTTAAAGTTTTATACTACAGACAGGAATTTTCTTAACGTCAGTTTAGCACTTTACAAAGTGCAAGAAAATAATAACCAAACGTCGATGGATTCATTTCTATGTACAGTCAAACTGAAAAAAAGTGTTTATCGATGTTTGACTACCTCGTGAGAGTCGTAATAATCCCGCCATTCCGACGTTTTCAGAGCTTAGTTTGGTTCCTCGCCATTTATTTGGTGGATGTTATATGGGTACAAATATAGTTAAAGACACTGCGTAGTGGGTTAACCCTTAAACGAAGTTTCACTACCGTACCATATCTTCAGCCGATTTTCAGTTTTAAGCGGTCAAATATGCCGTAAAAACATGTTCAGTGCCTACTTTGGTCCCTCACCATTTATTTTGTGGTTGTTGTATGGATATAAAATATAGCTAAAACACACTGCGTAATAGCTAGGCTTTACCCTTAAACAAGTTTCACCACCATAGTTTCAGCTGATTTTGAGTTATAAGTGGTCATTAAAACCATTTTATTAAATAATTTTAAATTAAAATTAAACTTCTGGGTAGACCACAATAAAACAATGTTTATTGTAATCTGGTTGACGAAGGTTTTATTTTAATTTACCATGACAAATCACATAAGTTTAATGTCCAAAATAAACTACTCTTGTTTAGTTGAAAATAAAAAAAATACATGGCTAGAGTACATTTATTTTAAATGTATCATGACAAACCACATACGTTTTAAATCCAAAATAAACTAATTTTGTTTGGTTGAAAATAAACTACATGGCTATAGTACAACACTCTCTGTAAAGCATGAATAGTAAGTAATATGGTCAACAAACACTGTCGGTCAGACGTACTAACGCGCCGAGGAGAGGTACAACCCGAAGTGCCGAGTTTGAGCGTGCAGCGGCGCGCATCATGAGCCTGTTTTTCCACGCTGAAGCAAGCTTTCCGAGCAAACTGTTGGAGATACGACAAAATGCTCAGGACCAATGTGTAGGAAATTAAATTTTAAAGCTCGAATGTGCTGTCAAAAATTAAATATCTGTTATGGTTTTTCTAGAATTTTAAGTGACAGTTTTGGGGTTATAAATGTTCACATGTAGTGAGGTCCTAGTAATGACCGCCATCTTAAAAACAATTAAAATATCAAACATTTTAATAGCCTATGTGTTAACCAGGTATACAAGCCACATTCCTGTAAAATTTCATTAAAATTGGTCCAGTGGTATTTGCGTGATTGAGGAACAGACAGACACACAGACAAACAGACACACAGACACACACCATCTCATTTTTATATATTAGTATAGATATTTAAATATTATTCTGTATGTTGTATTGTTTACATTTTATATTTTTACATTATGCTTTATTTTATAATTTTTCATATTTTATATATTGTTTACTATTTTTGACCGACTTCAGTGAAACGAAGAGGTTATACAAGTTGACTTTGGGCGATTTTTATTTTTTATGTCTGTTTACGAATTACTTTTGAACGCGAGCACCGTTTTACACAGTTTGCTTTGATTGGTAGATCTTAACTCCATAGTGGTCCCATTTAAATAGCTTTTAATCGGACTTATATTTCTATATAAAAAAGTAAAAACCTCAAAAAAATCTCAAAACCCGTGTACTTGTTGCGTATTTTGCGTGGTAAAACACTATTTCGAACCGGAAATGGATTTCTATAGCACTATTTCGATGTAGAATTAAATTTTCAACAAGATAGTAGTCTTTAAGTTCTTCTAAATCTTGGGTGTTGTTGGGCAAATAGATATTTTCGTCTAAAATACTCAAATGTCTTTGTTTGTATTTACAGAGTTCTAGACATAAATATACACTTGATCTTTGATGGGTCAAATTTAGTTGTCTTTAAGAATATATTATTTATTATGATTATATTCAATTTACCGAGCTACCTTCTCGCTCAAAACACGTAATTTTATTATTTTTATGTCTGTTCACGAATTACTTTTGAACGCGAGCATAATTTACAAGTTTGCGTTGATTGGGATCTTTACTCCATATGTCCCATTTAAATATCTTTTGATCAGACTTATATTTCTATATAAAAATCCTCAAACTTAAAACCCATGTACTTGTTGCGTACGTGGTAAAAACACTATTTATACCGGAAATGGATTTCTATAGCATTATTTCGATGTAGAATTAAATTTGCAACAAGAATTATAAATTCTTCTAAATTTGTTGTTGTTGGGATAAACAGATATTTTCATCTAAAATACTCTAAAGATGTCTTTGTTTGTATTTACAGAGTTATAGACCAAACTATACACTTGATCAAAGTTTTGAAGGACATGTTCAATTTATTGTTTTATATATATATTTATATGATTATATTCAGATTTACCGAGCTATGACCTCTTCTCGCTCAAAACACGTAACTTTATTTTTATGCACTCTTACTTTTGAACGCGAGCATCATTTTGTTTTTGCGTTCATTGGTAGATCTTTACTCCATAGTTGTCCCATTCAAATATCTTTTTTGATCGGACTTATATTTCTATATAAAAAAGAAAAAAACCTCAAAAAATCTCGAAATTCCATGTACTTGTTGCGTATTTTGCGTGGTAAAAACACTATTTATAACCGGAAATGGATTTCTATAGCACTACTTCGATATAGAATTAAATTTGCAACAAGGTAGTAGTCTTAAGTTCTTCTAAATCTTGGGTGTTGTTGAGATAAATACTCGTAGATATTTTCGTCTAAAAATACTCGAAAAATGTCTTTGTTTGTATTTACAGAGTTCTAGACGCCAAAATATACACTTGATCAAAATTTGAAGGAAGCATGTGAGAGTCAAATTTAATTTTCTTTTAGAAAATATTTATATTTGTTATGATTACAGTCATATTTACCGAGCTATGGCCTCCTTCTCGCCAAAAAACACATTATTTTTAGAATTTCGTATTAGTTTTATAGCCATAGAAACTTTATTTTCAATATCATAAACCAGGTTATGATAAGATTCTGTGCATAGCTATGTTCTCAACAAAAAACGTATTTTACAAGCTTTAAAACTTTTTATAGATTCTGTAAACAAGTATAAAATGTCCAAAATGTCATGCTGAAACATTACTCCATGCGTGCTTAGTGGTATAGGTCTCGCTTTGGAAGGTTAAAAAATAGTTAAGGTACCAGACTAATTAAAATTGAATTTTCTACAACGTGGTTTCCATAAAATGTTTTATGAACTGTTAAAAACGCATTTTACGCAAACACGGGGTTTTCCCGAATTTAAGCTGACGATGTTTTCATTTCGATGTGATGGATGTATATGATATGGTACCGTTCTGTCAGAACATAACTTACTCAAAATTGTACCCTGATGCGTTTAAAAATACGTATATTTCTGGTTAAAATTTCGAAACAATCAGACACTTTAAGGGTAAGCGTGAACTACTCAAATCTGAACTATATTTGTGTTAATTTCAACAATAATAAATTATGAACATAACTGTAACAAATAAATTTTAACTCATAAATAGTCTCAGAAAATAGCTCGCCCGATATATTTTAAAACTTTAAGTTAAAGGAAAGGCAAAGTTAGAAAACACAAAAGTGATAGCAAAATAAATCTCTTCTAATTTGCGAGCCTAAGGACGATGCGTTACTATGAGCAATGTAAACAGCTCATAATATATCAAACTTGCTAAAGGAAGAGCAAACTACTCATAAGTCATAAGGATACGGGCCGAAACCTAACTAAACATGATCTTGTGAGCTGGCAATAAGCAAATGAAAGGCCAGCAACAACGAAGCGTCAATGCGAGTGAAGCGAACCACCTAGTCCTTTTTAGCTTGACTAAGCACCGAAACTACATTTCAGAAGGGAACTACTCCTGCGAGCTTATTATTAGAAAAAGACCGAAGGCTCGTAACCAACGAGCCATAAGCCAAATCGTCACCCTGATGCCCCATACCCGTTCGGCCAAAACGCTACCGCGAGTGAAGCCAATCACTTAATTGATCCTTCGAGCATGCCATGGGTAAAGCAAACGGCCTATGATCTGCATCGTTACCATAAGCAAAGGCGTCGAGGCCAAAGGACGAAGCGTTACCGTGATCCAGGCGATTCTTTCCACTCCCGTGTAGCAGATTTGTGTCTTGAGTGCAGCGGTCTACCTAGAATTGTCTACCTAGAAGACCTGTACTCACAGCTATACTCAGTACACATTTACTTCAATTTGTACTGAAGAAAAATCACGTAAACCAGCGATTGATACAGAGGATGAAGGACTCAACCCTAGGGTCCGATTAGAGGGCTGCTTCCCTCCCAAACTGGCTGAAAGCTTTTTTAATAAATATTATATGATTACTTTAATTTCAAGACCTCATGACTTAATTACTAAGTTCGAGATAATATGATTACATTACACTACAAGTACAAAATAATTTAACAGCTTCAAAAATTGAATCAATATTTTCTTTGCCGTTACTGTATTTTTGTTTAACCATCTCGCCTATTATAAATTTGTCTGATTGGCATTACTTTACCAAAAGAAACTGACTTCAAATAAAGATTGAAAAAAATAAATATCAAAAATTGTGAAATAAAAACCTTTTAACAAAAAAATTGAACCGACTAAAAAATTAACAGCAAAATGCTATACAAAGTGTGACAATACGGTAATGCAATCCTGTATTGTTTTACATGACATTCATAAACAATGGGTTGGAACTGATAAGATGTGTACAAACAATAATTTATCCATTACACTACAGTAAGATAGAGTTACAGCTTATTAAAATTATCTCATGGTAATGGCTAATCCAAAAATATTAATGTTGCATATGATATACCATCAATTAGGGACTACAATTTAGGTTTTATAATCTTAATTTACTTTTAAAAATATTGGAGTCGGTGATGCTTCTTCTTTGATAATATTGCTTCAGCAGCACCGAATCCAATATTTTTTTAAAGTGAATTAAGATTATAACAACTCCTAAATTGTAGTCTACAATATGGCAAATAGTGTGCGAATTTGATGGTATTTTTATATGTATTAGCAAATTAATATTTATTATATTTGTTTACATGAAATGGGTAAAGCTGTAATATCTTACTGGTAATGGATAAGTTATTGTTTGTACGCGTAACACATCAGAAACCCATTTTTTATGAATATATCATGTAAAGCAATACAGGATTGCATTACCCAATTATGTCACACTTTTTATAGCATTTTGCTGTTAGATTGTTTTTGAAGTCGGTTCAATTTTTTTGTTAAAAAGTTTTTATTTATTTTATAATTTATTATATTTATTTATAATTTATTCATTAAACTCAGTTCCGAAAAAAATAAGGCTATAGATTCAAACAAAAATATATTTATGAGACTAAATAAAACGTGATCTAAGAAGCCTAGGAAGAACTGAAAGAAAGTGGTTTATAGAAATTCTAAAAGCAGTGTGTAAGCAAAATATTATTCATTTATTTATTCTTTCAACGACCTAAGCCAATAAATAAACGAGTACATTACATAAATACATTTTCATTCAGAGATGTACAAAATAAAATACTTTTTTATTAATAGATACTGCATATTTACAGACCTACTGGGGACAATCGTGCCAAATTTCAATTACAGTAAGCTTTCAACGTCGTTTTAGGCTTAAGCCAAATTAAGCTCATAAAACACTAAAAAACTCTTAACTTAGTCCAAAGAAATAAAGCTACTTTATGTTTACCAATGTAGGTTCTATTTGAACTAAAGCTATGAATTCCTCGGTAAATATACGAAAGCGTAAAATGAAGTAGTCTGTTTCTTGAGTCAAGGGTTGGTATGAACATTTAATATTGGTTTGGACGAGTTCCAAGTTTCACTGTGACACTTTGCATAAGTAGATGACATGTGCAATGACAACATTCTGATACGATCTAATCATTGTTATCTATGAATGTTAGAGGTCGTCAATTTTTATGGATGCAATTGTGTACTTCATATCTTGAATTGTGTTCTTACTATTGCTGTTTTGATCGGGCACTACGTTACGAATATATCAAGTCAATTTTACTCACACTATCATCAATTGCAACAGAAATAAAAATGGGGGTAACTCAGGGTTCTATTCTTAAGCCAACTGTGTTTTCATAGTCCACCGATTATGCATATTTATATTTTCTTTATATTAGAAAATATTTGTATGGAGTAGATGTCTATTTATACGTACTACAACATCTTAACACTAATAAATATGTACATTGGCCCAATTTAAATATGGTTATAATTTACACGGAATAAATAATTTTATTTCAGTTGTTACCATCATTTTTGGCAAATCAAGTAGTTAAAAATGTAGTAATGGACAAATGAATACTTTATGAAAGAGGTTAGTTCTTCAGAGCCGTTTCTCAAACAAACCCACTAAAATGTCTGGAGAAGTCTTCATATCAAACCCTAGTCATGTATCGTTCTCAAGCTAGACGTTCTTTTAACGCTGTTCATATCATTTATGTACAAACCTAAATGTAATTTTGTATTACAATGAAGGGTTGTCAAAGTTAAACGTTGACTTCAACCAAACCTTTAATAATAGCTTCAGACAAAAACATCCATATAAAAAACAAATCTTTAAACTACAAATCAAAACCTACTCAAACGTCACTGTATAACAGTTCAAAAGTTGAAATATAGTTGACGAGGTTTTCCATAGTTTTTTAGTGAACGAGAAAAACACGACGTTTCGGGAACCTCATCCCGTCTTCAGGTGAAAAATAACCTAAAAAATACCACAACGTTCAAGTGCATGTTGTGTTGCTTTCTAGGCTAGTTGTTTTAAAGTTAAATAAATAAACGAAAAGAAAAACAAAAGATAAAGAAAACAAAAAGAATGTTGTTTAGGGTATTTTTACCTGACGTCGGGATTGATTCCAGTTTCCAAAACGTCGTGTATTGTTTTTTTTTTTTTTCAATAATATTTCAACCTCCAAAATTTGACCAAGTCAACAATAAACACCGATTTTCAATACTTATAGCCACTAAAGCAACAATCGGAAGAACTTTGGAGGGAAAAAGGGATTTTTGAGGGAGAAATGGGGGTAAACCTGCGCGTGGGCTCAGTCTCTGCTCTGATGTTGAGTGGGTGGTTAGTGTGCGCTGCGCTCTTACCCGTGGCGAGAAAACGTTGCTCCGCCCTTGTGTGGATAGTTTACGAGATTTCTCACTTAATTTGAGAAACTAAACTCGAAACCTATTTTTGTGTGGTTTGTGCTCAAATGTCACATGGATTTGTGTACGGTTAGTCAACCATGAGAGGTGAGACTTTAGGTTTTATTTTATAATATAAAACAACACGATAGTAAATAGTTTGTGCTTTTATTGCTTGAGTAAAATATAGTAGCACACATGCGTGAAAACTATTTAAGTAGAGAAAATACAAATAAAGCATGATGCAACACTTCTTTCAATAGTGAAACAAAACATTTTGTGTAAGATAATTAATTGTGACGGTCTATGGTACACCATTGTACTTTTATATTTTAGGGGGCACTGCTAAGAGAAGTCAGCGCGGCCCTGAAACTGAAGTGTGTTTTTCAAAGTCTACTAACCAAAAGACCTGGTCAAACGTAAATTTTAAAATTTAACTTTAAATGTTACTGAAATAAATGTATCAACTTTAATATTATAATAATAACGATAATCACACAGTAAGAACATAGGAGGGTTGTCACTCGATGAGAATTCCCTATACAAATTATGGGGCTACCACCCCCCCCCCAATCACCCATTTTGAAAACAGGGGCAAAGTGTCAGTATGTATTAAAATATACTTTTGATAACTTTACTAAGATATAACGAGTTCGGTTGCGGAACAAGAACTGGTTAAAAGGCTATAAAGCTTTCCACACTTTCGCCTGATAAAAACCTTTGTTACTTAAAATTGACGCCATTTCTTTCTGGGTTAAGTTAGAGTCTTCAAATTTTCAGCATACATCAACATTTTCTAAAACCTTCAAAATGAGGTGTCACTCGATGGGGTTCCCCTATGAAAATTATGGGACTACCCCCAATCCCCCATTTTGAAAACTGGGGCGGTGTGTCAGTGTTCATTAAAAGGTACGTTTCTTTACTCTTATAAAATGCACCGAGTTCGTTTGCGCTGGAAAAAAACTGGTTAAAGAGTTATAAAGGCGTTTCCACACTTTTGCCTGACCTTGCATAACATTCAAAATGTCCCCAAACGATACAAAAAACGAGATATTATTCCGAAATCTGATGTACATAAAACAATGTATCTCTACAATGTCTCGTTTATTAATTTCAGCTTTGTTTGCCCAGTAAATTAATGTCATCTCACCGCCCCCGCGGTCTTTACTCTTCCGCCATATTTTAATTGTTTCCGAGTTCTGACACTCTGTAAAACAGGAATTTAATATTCAGGACGTTTTCTCTTACTTATTTTACAGATGATAATTATTGTATCTGTATTCCAAATTAATAAAATTTTACTTAAGTAAATAGTAAAATTGTACCCATAGTTGTTTGCAGGATATGTTTGTTTCCTAATATCTCTGGGATTATAACGTGACGAACTTATTATATTGAATTTGATTTTTTACTCTACCAAAGCAGTTTTACTGGCGAAAAATAAGTGAACTTGCCTATATTTATAAAGCTGTAAGGTTAGTATTTACTAATGACCCATTGTAAGGAAGAGTCGGCCTTAGTTTGTAACAAGACTACACCTCATAACTCATTACTACCACTCATCACACTCATCCTTCACCACATATTTGCCTGAAAATACCCCCATGAGAGTGGTCGACATCTCAAATAGTTATATAGATATATTTCTGTTTTTGTTCAGTTCTAGTCATTGTTTGTATAATTTTTTGACTGTTGTCATATTAAAAAACTGTTTGTTTGATACCCAGTATTAAAACTTAATCAATACATCTAGTAGAACTCATTATTGGATTAGAAATTTTAATCTTGAAATAAACACAAATGATTCAATAAACAAACTTTTATAGTTGGTGAGGCTTTTTGAAAACCATGTTCCCATCTACACACCACAACATCAACTATCAAGTATTTTATTGTTTATTTTGTCATGCTGCAAGTGTAAGGGTGTTATTTGTAACCAAAGAAAATATTGTTATGCCTTTATAAAATGTTAATTTGTTTATTCTAATGATATTTAAGCTAAAACTGGTCTCGTATTGAACTGACTTTAAAAAGGGTTTATAATAGTATTATAGTTCTTTACTTTAGTTTTTGATACTAACACTTTCTTAGCTGCATTTTTCTCATTTAACATAGGCCTACTACGACTAGCATGTTCCTTTGAACAGTTATGTCAATTTGAATTAGTACCTCAGACTTTAACTTCAAAATAGCTTACAGTCTTTATTACCCTACTTAGTTTTTCTGTAAACTAGCCTACTACTATTAAAAAAACGCGGACAAACTTGAACTCCCAAATCGGGTTAAATTTAAATACACTTAAATATGTATAAATAAAGTTACTTTTAACTCAACCTTTAACCAAAGACTTTCTTACCAATACCCATATACAGAGTGAGTCATAACAGTCCTCCACCTTAATTTTTGAAAAAAGAAATATTTTAAACCCCTTTGGCGAATGTTTTTACAGGATTGTGAAGTTAGTTTTGACGTACTTTGCGTCACCCACCCCCAGCCAAAATCCGGGGGGAAGGGCCCCCAAAATGTTTTTTAATACAACCCCCCTCCCCTTTTTGGCACCTCAAAAGAAAGGGAATTTCATCAAAAACCCAACAACGCAAAGCAAATTGTTTATCTCGGCTTGTTTTCTTTCATACCAATTTTAAAATTACACAAAATTAGGTTTAAAATTCCACATTTCACATAAAATTTATTTTGAATGACAACATTTTCTTCAAAATACTCTATGGGGTTATGTTGTATGGTTGAAATGTTTCTCTCAACATATTTTGTTAACAATATTTTTTGAAAGTAAATTGTATGTTAAACTTGATTCTGTGTCATCTTTAAACTGGTATAACAAAAAACGAGTAAAGTTAAAGTTTTCTTTGCCTCGCTTAGTTTGTGTTGAAATCTGCCTAGGGAAAAAATAATTTAAACGATTCTTTAATTTCCTGGGTTTAGAAGTGACACTTTAGCACTTCAATCCATAGGTTAAAACAGGTGTTTCAAGAGCAGATTGACAAAAAGCCTTTTTAGTTGATTTACCAGAAAAACTACATGCTCAAAACTCACACATTTTCTAAAGAAACTGTCCAAACACAACTGAAGGTTTCAATGACTTACTTAAGTTAGTTAAAGTTCACTGTACACAGTTTACAGTAAACTTTAGAAGACTTATGCAAATAATAACTAATAAAAACTGTTTATCATCAAAATGATTATATTATTAATTTTGTGTTACCTTAAGGTATTTACTAAACCATAGAAAGATGAGCTAGGAAGACTGAAAGTACAGAGCACTCAACTCAAATACATTACTCACACATTTGAATATAGACCTTTCAACATCTTGTGTAAGTTACATTTCTCCTGAGAGCTCTCTGCAAAGTAGTCGTTACCAAGAAACCTAGGAACAAACTAAAATGTTGTATAACCTTCAACTGAAGGTGTTCTATTGTTGCACAGTGAAAGTTAGGTTTAGGAACCAGTTCCTTTGAGTTATTCCTAATCAAATAGTGCCAGAACACAAACTTTGTTACGATGTTATAGGAAATGGCTGTCAATTCCCAATTTTATTGTGTTGTGCCTACGTGAAAATGTCATACTTTATCAGTGGTTTACAAAAGCCGAAGAAAAAATTGACTTTTAAACGTTAAACAACAAATTGTAATATTTGAAACTAAATCTGCACACATACCTAAGAAAATAACCGGGAACAAAAATATGCTGCATTGCATTAAAAAATCATTGAAACAAAAGTTTAAGATACATTACGTAAACATAGAGTTAATTCTTTTATTTAAAAATAACGGTAATACTCAGGGTAAAACTGTTTACAATTAAATAGAAATAGAAATATTTTATTAACCTCTTACAAAGGTAGCCTTTGCATGGGCTATAACAAAATACAAAAAATAACATTAAATAACAATATAAATATAAAACAATATTTAAAAAAACTTATACATAAAAATAAAAAATAAATAAAACAACAGGAAAATAAGTTAAATAAAAAAGCAGAAAATAATAAAAATATAACAAAACAAAACAAATAAATTTAGGCTTCTGTAGTCCAATCTTCTCTCTTCATGTCGTCGTGTAAATATTCATTATTGAGTAGTAAACTTGTCTTGTCAAAGCTTTTCTTGATAAAACAATGTGTTACATTTATATCTGACTTTTGTTTTCTATTATCACTTTTAAGACTCCTACTATTCGAATATATTTTCATCACTGGGTCCTAAAGTGACACTTTTTGAACCATTCACAAGAAGATCACACACAAAGATCGAGACAAAGTCACAAGAAAGGTCATCAAAATAATAATTTATATACATGGGCTTAAAACAGGACACTTTAGCACATCAATACATGTGTCTACAGCCGCTGTTTTAGAGTATAACGGCAAAAATTATACTTAGTATCATATACTTACTGATTTCAGTTTTTTAGACCAAAACAACACAATTCAAAGTACATTAGTCCGAACGCACTATTTACTTTACTATATTTTTAGTATTTAACCATCCCTCAACGATCCAGTCCCAACAATAATTCAGGTTAGAAGTTATGACGACACTTTTATGAGTAAAAACAATGGCGCTGTGTTTTAAGCTTTCATGAACAGAATCGTTGGCCTTTGATGTACGACGCGGAGTTGAAGACAGCTCTCGCTGTTCAACCGTACCATTTGTTCAAAGTTATGGCACAATTCCGCTCTGAGTACACTACAATAGTACAATAATGTTGTGGTGATTATACTTTAAACTATCTGAACGACGAGTATAAGTAAATAGTTCACGGATGAAATTAATTCATCTGGGAAGTCGTTCGAAATACGTTTGACTCGTACTTAACCAGCTGATTTAATAGTATATTTCATCACTAGGTCATAAAGTAACAATTTTTTACGCGAGGTCAAGTTAAATGACCGAGGGTCAAAAAGACATTTTCGGGCCGAGTGATGAACGATATTCTTTGTCATGTCGGAAATAATAATGAGCAATAAATGTTTTAATGTTATAATCAATTAGTTAAGTAAACATTGATTTGAGCTCAGCAGTTTGAATTATATGGACCTAAATATGGCCTAATTTGGACTTGTATCTAAGTAAGACCATTCTTGGACCTTAGTTAGCGAACAAACGGTTGGGTTATGAAAAAATGTTATGGTTAACGTTTTGTAGAACATGTTACTGCCTATCTATTGATACCAATATCATCCAAATCGATTGAGAAACAACAAAGCATTAGTAGAAAATCTAGCTAAAAATTTAAATTTGTCCACCTCATTAACTTGCTTTTGGCCATGTTTTCCACTATAAGTTTGTCGATTTCTTATAAATTTTTATGAATTTGTTGTAATTGGATAGGTGATAGCATTTTCTACAAAATGTTATTCACTTCATTTTATTATGAACCCCACCGTTTATTCACTACTAGTTAAGGTGTAACGCCAAAAGATAATACCCTAAAATACTATAAAATAAAATATTCTGGTTAACTTTTGGTAAATGGTCTTACTTAATTACAAATTTGTATTAAGTATCAGAAAACAAATAAAAGTGGTGTGAGAGATAAAAAATAAATGGGGAAAAATGGTGGATATTTGGTTAACAAAGCCAAATAGTTTTTGGAAAAAATCCAATTTTTGCTTTTGTTATGTTGACCCAATAAACGTAACTCTAAAGTTTGTGAAACCCTGAATATGAACAGTAAATTAATGTCTACGGTAGTACATTGCAAACATTAAACTTATCATTTTAAGCAAACTCATATTATTACTGAATTTGGTATACACTAAATGCCTTTGGGTAGTTTTTTGAAAAGTCCAACAATGTGAAACCAGCTTGAAAACATTGGTCTCGAACACATCGATCTTTTCAAGTAGTTGGTGAAAATCGCCGATCAGGTGTGTTAGAAGTTGAAAGATAATTTTTTATCAGCTTATCAAAACCAATAGTACAAATAGTAAAGTTAGCCCTTGCCCAACGCGTTTTAATAGGCCAATACCACATAGAATATTTTGGTAGCTTATCAGCTGAAGGGTATGAAATAAACAAAACAATTTAACACAAAGTTACAAATTATGTAACTTTTGACACAAAAACATTTGTCTCGTACTCTCCTAAAGGTCTTTTAGGCAACGCATAGCTTTTAAGACAAATGCAAAACATTATTAGGCCTATGATATTCAAAATAGTGGTCTTAGCACAGTGTTTACAGAGTTAAACTTTAAATATGCTTTAGACAAACTTATGTAAACACTTTGTAGTGGTTCGACTTTGTTTAAAGTCACTAGACACATACAGTACTAACCAGTGGATCTGTGGCGAATTGGCATTGCGCGCGACTCCGGAGCTCATCACTCCGGTGGTGCTGGTTCGACCCCGCAGTCACCACTGACAATTTGTATTGTGACTATTGTAATGTGACTATACGGTGAAGATAGGTCAAGGTCAAGGTTGAGTGGTCCTAAACTTCGCCTCGTTGAACAAGGCAAACTTTACCTTTACCTTTATACGTCAACTGGGCTGGCGATAGAATATTCAATTAAAGCTATGCTACTAAAATTAACTCCAACATAAAACCACTTATTTAATAATTTTTAAATGTAAAAATGATGTTTTAAAACTTTGTATGGAGGGAAGCATGTAAACACACTGACTAACTACACTGTAAACCAATCAAATTTAACCCTTGGGGCAAACACAGCTAAACCAGTTCAAAGCAAATCAAGTACCCAATCAGAGTGATCGCTTTGTTTGTGATCGCTTTGTACATTCCTAACACGTTTAAATGTTTAATAATAAGCGAATCCCGGTAGAATATACACACAGGATTATCAGGATTATTACACTACAATCAGAGCTAATGCAGTTATTACTAGTCCATGATGTAGTAATGTGCATGAAGGAAAGTGATCGTTGTGCCTGATCATACTGGATTCAATGTTGCTGTTCATATTGATGGAATATATGTAATGGTAAAATAAATAGCAATATTTGTGGAAGACATACTATTACTGACGATTTCCATTGGTATAGCTTTTTGAGTGTATAAGTGAACAAATAGGACACGACGTCTTGGAATCTGTAACCTTAAACTTAACACAAAATATTAAAAATTACCTACTCCTTAATTACTAGTATGTAGTCTACTAGTAACTAGTAGTATAATCAGTGTAAGCTGACCAGTCACCACCACCAAACAATAGAAGCTTTCCAGTTTTTTCAAAACTATTTTTTTAAACAACTACAGTATCATATAAAACAATTAAACATGTACAAAAACTTAAAGAAATAAAGACACAATAAGATAAACTAAAAACGTCCACACCCAATGACAGCTGTCCACCAACTGACCGGTTGGCTGGCTGAGACCAGCAGACAACCAATCGCAGACCTGTGTCAGACCAACCAACCAAAACAGAGAACTCAAAACACCTGTTTATCCCAAACATGTTTGTGCCAATATAGGGACAAAATTCATTGGGTTTTGGCGAATGAGTCATGTCTTTAACAAAGGAGGTGAAGGTGACGATCAATAGCGACACATTCTAACAACGACACAGGTGAATAAAGACACATTCCGATTTGGACACATTGATAAGGCAGCTTAGCCAACCTGTGGAAAGAAAAGTGTTTAAAAGGGAAACAGATATTTCTAGTAAAGACTAAAAGACACGGGTGAATTTTTTGGTCGTGATAAGGCAGCTTCATGGAAAGAAAAGTGTTTAAAAGGGAAACAGATTTTGTGGTGATGGTGGATTTTTGTGGTGACGCTCAATAACGACATATTCTAATAACGACACGGGTGAATAAACACATTCCGATTTGGACACATTGATAAGGCAGCTTAGCCAACCTGTGGAAAGAAAAGTGTTTAAAAGGGAAACAGATATTTCTAGTAAAGACTAAAAGGGATTTTTCGCTTCATGGTGGGATTTTTGTGGTGACGCTCAATAACTACAATATATTCTAATAACGACACGGGTGAATAACGACACATTCCGATTTGGACACATTGATAAGGCAGCTTAGCCAACCAGTGGAAAGAAAAGTGTTTAAAAGGGAAACAGATATTTCTAGTAAAGGTTAAAAGGGATTTTTCGCTTCATGGTGGGATTTTTGTGGTGACGCTCAATAACTACATATTCTAATAACGACACGGGTGAATAACGACACATTCCGATTTGGACACGTTGATAAGGCAGCTTAGCCAACCTGTGGAAAGAAAAGTGTTTAAAAGTTAGTTTAAAATGGAAAGAGGTATAATTATGTAGTTTTAAAATTGCGTTCTTGTGATCTCTGCCATGAGGTCGCGTGTACTGACATATACACTTGTGAGGATATTCGTCGGCCTCACACGTCACTTGTGAGCTTATCCACCCTTTCGAGCATATGCTCAGAACGCCAAACCTATTCCACGCGATTCAGAAGACTCGTAGGTTTCAGAAATTATGTCATTTGTTTCTTTTTCAAATATTCTGACAAGGGAATTTTTTGGGTATCATCATTGGTTCCCAATTTGCCCACCAGAGCCGTGCTGATAGTGGTGTTCTTCGGCCTGTGTGTGCTAAAAAGGCGAGGATATTGTGAATGTGTGAGGATAACTTTATGAGAATATGAGTGTTGATTTTCACTACATTTGTACTCCCCGTTACCTTACATAATACAATTGTATACTAACCAAATCTGTACATACTTAAATATTCAATCTGATGTTAACTGTTGGAATCGTACATATTTTATAAATCTTAAACATTTGTACAACTCACGCAAAAAGAATTTATAAAAGAATCAAAATACAGTACTTTTTGGATACATATTTGCTAAATAAACAAAAAACACATACTTGGTGATGTATAGTTGTTTATTAAACTACTAGCCGGCTACCCGTGCAGCGCACCTCCACCAAAGTTTGCAGAAACTTAGTACATGTTTGCTGACCATCTTATTTCGATAGTACATCTACAAGGATATTTAGTAAACATTTTAAACATTTGGTTAGGCAAGTTTTGGCGGAACATACCTCAAATGGCAAAACGGGCATTCCAATCATATCTGACTAACAGAAAACAGATTCTCTGTGTTGGGGGTGCTCAATCTCAGCCTATGCACGTAGAATATGGAGTCCCTCAAGGGTCAGTCATCGGGCCTGTCCTTTTTCTGGTTACCATCAATGATTTGGATCAGCTGGGAATCTTGTTGTTGTTTGCAGACGACACGTCCATCTACGCAAGTGGCATACACACCGGAGGAGGCAGCACTTATAGCCCAGCAGAAATTTGCAAAAGCAAAAGATTGGTTTGCTGAGAACCGCTTATGCCTTAACGAAAATAAGACACAGGTGATGATGTGTAGCCTGGCAAGGACAGTACCTCTAATACCTAATTTACAAAGTGAAGTGAAACTCCTAGGCTTTACACTCGATCCTAAGCTGACATGGAGAAGTCACACAAATAATGTATGTATCAAGTTAGCCCGTGTTCTTCATCTGCTACGTAGACAAAAACCAATGTTAACAAAGCAGTACCTACTGACAATTTACTTTGGCATGTTCCACAGTCATATTAACTACGGTTTAGAGGTTTGGGGCCATGACGCAGGGTGTAGAGAGGTTTTCATTTTTCAAAAAAAGGCTGTTAGGTTGGTTTCATCAGCTGGCCACATTGACCACTGCCGACCATTATTCATTGAGCTGGGTGTATTGACTCTATTAAGTCAGTACATCCTTTCCAGCCTATTAATTTTGAAGGTGAACCTTGGCAATTTTGCAACAAGGAAAGACATCACTCCTACAATACCCGAAGAAATGATCATCTGGACCTCCCGTACTGCAGGGTTAGTAAAAAAAGGACTGCTACCCACATCTCGCTCTACGAATGTATAATAACTTACCGGTGGATATTAAGAACTCGTCACCTGCGGAGTTCAGGAGCAGCCTGAAGACTTGGTTACTTGCAAGGCCATTTTACTCGCTGGGCGAATTTCTTGTCGAAAAGTTCTAGGCTTGCCATCTTGTAAATAGTGTATATAGATTTTAAATTAATTGACGCTATCCATCCAGCAGAGCTGGTCACCGATTCAGGGGGAGGTAATAAGGTAATTACGACACGAAATTGAGTGAAAATTTCTCTTCAACACGTGATGGTTCAAAAATTATTTAAATTATTGTCATAACCCTCCGTCGGTCGCATCTGTTTTCATACAAGAACGGTCGCACCGTATGTAGTAGATACCTTTTAGTTCATTCTACTTGCAAGCCAATTTTCTATTCAATTTAATTGAAAACTATGTTACTGGACTCAAAATGTGTATCAAAGACTGTCAGATATACTGGGTTTAAAGTATAAAACAAATGTTGGGCGATTTGTTTTAAGCTCTACAGCAGAATGGCTGGTTATTTTCTATTTTCAGCCAATTGTATCAATAATGTAAAAATGGTGTTACCGTAAAAAAAAAGAAGATTAACAAAATCTAACGAAAGTGGCAAAACGTTTTCCACCGCCATCTTGGTCTGTCCGAACGGATTTTGGGACGTTTTGAACTTATATTGGTTACAGAAAGAAAGGTATTCAAATGTAGTACAGTTTCATCGATGTTAATACTTATATACAGTTTATATACAGCCTTAACTTTCATACTTGGAAAAACAGCCTCCAATCAAAAGTAGTATGCTGGTTACGAACTTACCGAAGAAATGTACAAAACGATAATTTGTACCGAATTTCAACAAAGAAGACAGCATTAAACAACTTTCAAAAAGCTGGCAACCAGTGCTGATAAGGTCTTCTCGATAGAGTCACAGCCAATGAGAACATCGACAATTGGAAGGTTGGCACATCCCTGTTCCGTTGGACGGTTGGAAGCCCAACCACCAATAGGATAGCAGACAGCAAGTAGCTCAGTTTCAGCCAATCATTTACTGAAGATGGCACTCCACAGCGAGGCCGAAATATCTCAACCTAATTTTGAAGTTTGGACGTGGTGTGAACCGGGAGAGCTAGATTATAGTTGAAATGTGCAAGTTGAAGAGTAACTACTCATAAACATACATTACAGTTTGGTTAAAATGTAGCACGAATAAAACGATTCAGTACTAACTCGATGCTGGGTTTAAAGTATAAAACAAATGTTGGGCGATTTGTTTTAAGCTCTACAGCAGAATGGCTGGTCGGTGATGAATTATCAACTGTACAGGACAGCTGTTGTACAATAGACTTCTTTTTGTTGGCACATTTAACCGATGATATAGCACGAGCGACTAATGGAAACACATGTTATCTAACAATACATACTGGAACTTAAAATTAATAAAATACTGAATGACGCTTCATAGTGCAATTCACTATGATTGTAAAACTAGTATGTTTTTTTAATGATTATTAAAACATCCTATGCTGTGAATTGAGGACTATTTAATAATCAGTTTTAATAATGGACTACTAAAACATAAAGTATAAAAAAATATTTATTTAATATAAGCGTGGAATATAATGTACTGACAGACTGTACACGATGATAGTGCGAAATAAAATATTTACATACTTTACGGTTTCCTGTTTTCATTGGTAGTCGGGTTGCAAAAGTTTAAAGGGGGCATTAACAAAGCAACCATGATGGCATTTAATGTTTTAAATTGATTGTTTACCTTATTGATTTGGCGTTATCTTTATGGCTGGATAAGATATATTCTAAAAGTTCAGAATGGATAGTCTAATGATTTGATTTAACTTATCTGACAAATATAATGTTGTATAAAATTGTCTACTGTAAATCTTTAATACTATAAATTAGTATTTATCTGGATTTAAGACATGGCATTTGGGTGAAAAGTTGCCGTTTCACACATTATTCCTAACTTAGGATTTAAACTTATTCTAACTTATGAGGGGAAATGGGTTTTAAACACTTTTACACGATACCTATATATAATAAAAACACATAAAAAAATTATATTTTCTCAATCGAGTTTTTATTAGCCTACGTTTATACTGTTTATTCTATAACACACGTGATAGAAATTGAAATAAACAAAATGTATATAAAACAGTCCAATATACAGGGTGAGTTTTATATGCCCCGCTCACCTTAACTTTTGAAATAGGAAAAAGTTTGAAAACCTCTTTGGAGAATGTTTTTATAGGGTTCTGGTGTTTCTTTTGACGTACTTTTCGTTACCCACCCACCACCCGAAAACCGGGGGAATGTCCCCCTTAAATCTTTTAAATACGAACCCCCCTTGTTAAAAGTTTGAAAAATGTATCTTATAACATATCATTTTAAAGCTTTGAGTACCCAAAAACTAAATCTGTACTTTTTTCTAAATTTTTAAAAATGTAGTGACAGCGTCCATTTATTGGCTTAAAAATTGAAAAAAGTTTTAAGCCGCCATTTTGTACAGAAACGTCGTAAAATATTTTTAATGGCATCAATGAGTTTGTTTTTTATACCCTTTCAAATAATGTGTCACAAGGGAGGAGGGGGTTGTATTTAAATGATTTAGAGGTTTTTGGATGGGGATGTGTAACGAAAATTACGTCAAAAGAAACTTCAGGACCCTATAAAAACATTCCCCAAAGAGTTTTTCAAAGTATTTCCGCTTTCAAAAATTAAGGTGGATGGGACATATAAAACTCACCGTGAATAAAACAAACTGTTTCCTGATGATGAAGATGTTTAACTGATAAAAGAGCTGACTGGATTTATTCAGTTCTGAAAGTATAACAATGCTACAAAAGAAACGATTAACTCAATTGTAACTATAATAAACATAAAAATGTTTTCAACGATGAATTTAAGAGTTCAAAATGCTTATATCGTTCTTCAAGTAGCTTTGAAAACTCAAATATAGGCCTACCCGCTTGAAACTGAAATATCACTGGAGCTTTTCTGAGGCTTTGTTTTCATCAATTTATTCAGTGAGCTTATCCTCTTTTTACTGGGTTCACCATTTCCAATCAAATACAACTCTACACTGTTGTAAAATATAGTAATGTAAGGTATTTTTCAATCATTTTTGTTTACGATCAAGATTACACATCATTATAAATCATACATACTTTTAATTATAAAACAGCTTCTCTCGAAAACATTAAATGTTATTATGAACTTACACGCTTTGACAGTAAATTTTTCGGTTTAAAACTAACAAGCTTTCTTTCGTAAAATTATGTGCCTCCCGCAAGTCATTTTTGGGAGGGTAGGGACTTACTAACTTACTTGGGAAGGGTAGAAGGATTAGGAACTATGCAGGGTGAGTTAAAAGTATGGATACAACCTGTTAAATTTTAAATGGAAAAAGAAAATGAAACCTATATAGGAAATAAAAGTAAAGTTTTAGTCCATAATTCAATTTTTGCCATCGCCCCAAGATGGGTCTTTTGCGGGGCAGCGCACAGTTTTTAAATTGCAATTTTTAAATTCCCAAAATCTAAATGTTCCGATGTTATCAATAAATAAGTTTTAAGTCATATCAAGTTCATTGAAAAGGTTTAGGTACAAGAAGAAGGAGAACATTGGAAAATATAGCTCTCTAAATCAACCCATTACAAAATAGCAACTCATTGAATTAAGAGAAAACTGAATGTAGACGTTTGAGTTAAAAGTATGGAATCACCCAGTAAAATTTAAAACGGATTAAAATGGAAAAATGAGACAATTTTATAGGGGAAAACGTTTACCCAAAGTGAACCTTTCGGTCTCTATTACAACTTTTCCCATTTTTCAAAATGGGATTTTTGGGGGGCCTAAAATTTTTGAAATAGTAAAACCCATTAAGTCACATCTAATTTTAAATGCCTTGGCTAAAGAAAAGGAACAGACAGTGGACACTAGAGCCTTCTATCTCAACCCAGTATAAAATCTGAGCTCATTTGAACATGTTGAGTTCCCCCCAAAATACCATTTTGGGGAAATGGGCAAAGTAATTATGATGACAATAAAGTTCACTTTTTCCTCCTATAAAAGGGCCCTGAGTATAATTTTTCTCTCTCAATCCGTTAACTGGGTGTTTCAATATTTTTAGCTCCCACGTATCTATTTAGTTTTCTTTAACTTCAATGAGCTGCCATTTCGTAATTTGTTGCGATAAAGAGCTCTAGTTTCCACTTACCTTTTTTTTACATAGACCTTTAAAATTTTGGGGCATCGAGTGAAGTGGTTATATTGACAAATAAGTTCACTTTTTCTTTAGAGGTATCCTGAGTTTTATTTGTCTACCGTTATTCATTAAAATTGTACCCATATTTATAACTCACTCTCTACAAATTGTTATTAAACATTTGCAATTGACTCAGTAGGTTTTGGAAGCTCAAAAATGCTTTCTATTTTATTGTTTATGACGATGAAATAAATGAGTTTCTCCTTTTCTAGAAGTTCGCAAAAATCACAAATAAGAAGTGTTTAACAAAATCATTCTGTGGCAACACTTAAATGCAAAATGTTTCGATAAATTTGATGGCTTATGAAAATAATATAGTACAATAATCTTAAAAATCTTTCTCAATAATCATCGTTTAGCCCTTTACCGAAACTACGCCATTCTTTGTTTAGAAAAAAATCTAATACAGTACTAACAAAACATAAACTTGACTGGGACTCGTGGCGTGGTCCTGTAATCCAGCTTCATGGAGGTCAGATTTTGAGGATGATATAGGTCTAAAGCGGCTCAGTGATCATCTGATGATACTGGCATCAACTCTCACCATCGTTTAGACATATCAGACCATCACCTGTGTGGTTCGGAAGTCACGTTAAGCCGTTGGTCCTTGTATTTCCATTGGTCATTGGGTTATTAATTAATTGTCCATTCTAAGGAAGAGTCGGCCTTAGTTTGTAACAAGACTACACCTCATAACTCATTCCTACCACTCATCACACTCATCCTTCATTACATATTTGCCTTAAAATACCCTCATGAGAGTGGTCGGCGTCTCAAATAGTGATTTAGATGATTTAAATCCTATACAATACAAAACTCATTTGGATCCACTTTTTAAAGTATACATAAATATGTCCATTCCACACAACTTGTACTGATACAAACATTGAACTAGAATGAAAGCTACATTGGGACCGCTTCGTCCATAATTGAACTGTAACGATACATTCAAATTCAATTACAAATATGGACATCATATCTCCGGGGAACAATTTCATTCCCTTTGATATTATGAAACCAGCATTATTCGTTTACGATTTCATGAAAACATTTCTCTTCAATTTCAGTGCTTTGTGAGTGATTTGTTTTTACATCGAGTTTATCACAATGAATAATGTTGTGAACATAATTGTGTAGGAATGTAATGACTCTTCAGTGCACGCAAACAATTGTTTTTGGAAAGGTCCAATGTATTAAAATGGTTTTTTGTACTTTGTATACTTTTTATTGAAGAAAATGTATTGGATAGTTAATACTTGAAGAAAAAACTTAAGTGAATTAGTGATAACCTTACATACGTTACTTTTTTTAAAGCTTTTGTTATATTCTTACATCCGTTTTGAAGGTAAACTTTTTTTATAATGTGTAGGTGTCTTGATTTTCAATGACCAAAGTACAAAACATTTACAGTAGCTAAAAACAGTGTTACAGTACTTCATATAATTATACATCCCAATATTTCATAACATTTAATATCCAACCACTCATCCTCTAGCTATAAAAAAGGTAAAGGTAAAGTTTGTCTTGTTTTACGAGGCGAAGTTAGGACTACAAAGTCCTCTCTACCACTCAACCTCGACCTTTACCTAGCGTCACCGTATTAGTCACATTACAAATGTAAGTGGTGACTGCGGGGATCGAACCGGCGCCACCGAAGTGATGAGCTCCGGAGTCGCATGCGATACCTATCCGTCACGGATCCGCTGAAACAAACGCTATACTCAAAAATATCAGTACACATTTATATTGAGGCTGAAATTGCCTTAAAAATGACCACTTATTACCATGTTTCCAGGCTAGTCATGACTATAAAAACATAATGTACGTTTATTTGGGTGCCAAAGTCTAGTTGTGTAGGCCTAATACAGTTTCTACACTAACCTCTTTTAAGTCATTCATTTATGAAGAAAATAATCAAGTAATCATTATGATAAGTTATAAGATAAGCACCCTGTATAGTCAAACTTAAACAGTTCTATACCCTAGAAATGAAAAGAATTTCACCTCTTGGTTTGCACAAGTGATTACCCTTTTGCAAAGCTAATCGTACTTGTAGTTGTATAATCCATTGTTTCAGAATGACTGCATATTTGAGACCAATCCTCTAAGAAGCGCACAAGTGTTATTACAATGATTACAATGTTCACTTCGTGGACGAGAGTGGATGTAATGCGATGATCATGATTTGTCTGACAATACTCATCGCAACTATCATGTCTAAAGGTAGGTACATCATGTCCATCTATCACGCACTATTTTATGTATGTGTATACAAAGTGTTTCTTGGGAAACTCATGGTTTTGTTTTGGGTAGTGCAAGACAGGTAGTAAAGGGACCGCAAAAGAAAATTCTTGTAGTGTGGATGAGATTTGGAAATGTTAATCGCGGCCAGTATTTTGTATGTGTGTGCAGCTTGGTGATATTATACAGGGTGTAAAGTTTTTCCAGTGAATGAAGAGAATCTTCGATGACAATGAACGCGCAGCTCAACTCTTAAACGGTAAGGCTGCCCCTATCGCTCCATTTTAATTTGTATGATTTGCAAACGAGCAGTACTTTAGATTTTGGTGTTTTTAAACCCCCATGGTACTGCAAGAACATCATTTACGCAGTCCTCGACGGTGTGGTGTGAGGGAGGTGAAATTGGAGGCAACCTCTCGTTTTGGAAATATTCCTTGTCCTCCCAGTTCGGCTGATTTAACCGTTCCGATCTTTATTCTTTAGAAATTCTTGAAGTCACGTGACTATGTTGATGAACCACGCACGTCTCATTGGAGGAATCCATCTGAAGAGAAATTCAAAGCATTCCAAATGAAATGTTACAAACACCATGTGAACTTTCAGGCAACGTTTGGAAATATGTATTCATTTAGAAGGGCGCCATCTACGGGATGTAATATTTACACCTGGGTTTTGAAACATTGTCCTGAAATTCTAAGTATGTAAAACAACATTACATAGACCAATACATAATTTGTCAACAATTAAATTTTGTGGCTTTTCTAAATCTATGCTTTTTTCAGGAAACACCTTGTGTATGACAAGGCTATCACGGTTTTATCAATGGTTCAATACACTTGATTTATTGATTTCTAGGTTCGACTGATAATGTGACAATAACAACTTAGGACCTTCTTCTAGGACGGTCTACGATTAAAACGAATGCTGTCGATTCAAACTTATAATATAATTAATAATACTTAGTTACATCAAATGACAAGAAAACATAATGTGTGTGTATGTGAATGAGTGTGAAGACCTTTCCTTTTGCGATTCAAAAATGTTTAAGGTGACTTAAGTATTATAAAATATTGAGAGTGAAGATATGTATTAATACTATTTGGCCAGGTTATAAATTACGTATACATTTGAGTTTACCCCACAAGAATTAGGTTGAGCTAGGAAAGGATTGGGTTAAAATGGAGTAGTTTCATACGTGGAAAGTCTCTTCTTCAGTTATTGCATTCAAAGGTCTTGAAGAATGGAAAGTTAAAACATTGATTACCCTTTATGAAAATTACTTTTGAGTTTGGTAATCGGATAAATTGTTTTTTATCCAGGATTTAAAGTACTTTCACAGAAATTCAGAAACCATAGACTCACAGCTGTATTTATTATTAAAACTTGGTAATATAACAGCACGATGATTTGTTCAAGGTGCAAATCCCGCAGAAGGAACGGAAAGATGCGGTGGAGTGTTATCTTCTCCTCGAGGAGTTATCCAAACTCCAAACTTCCCTCGTCGGTTCCCGGTGCCGCTCCACTGTCGCTGGGTGATTGACGGATCTTCTCACTTGTCAACTTCATCCTCATCCTCAAACTCTTCAATTGTTGTCTACTTCACACAGATGTTCGTCACGGCAGGGCTCACCTTCACAGAGTTTGACTATTATGAGCCTGACTCAACTTTTCAGCTAGGAGGCCGCGAGATTCACAGGTAACTGGGGAAGTTGTGGGGTAAGATTAAGGGTTTCTGAAGCGGGGTTGAACGGTGGAAAATTTAATTGGGAGAGTTGTGAAATAGGATGAAAATGTTTGTTGACATTTTCATATTTATGTAAGAACCTATCACAAAGACTGTGTGTTTTATATTAGTTTCCGATTCTAGAAATATGTATTTAAAAAGAAGGGTAAAAAAAAACTGTTACTAACTTTTGCTTGTTTTTACGACAAAAGTCAGTTTTCATTGGTGTGGTGTTACTCTTTTTTCTTCAATCGTCTACACAATATTCAGTGGACTAGTTAAAATAAAATAAGGTTAATCAACTGCTCACCTTAAATTACCTTAGTAGTACAATGTTACCTTACTACTTTATTAGTATCACTTACGTGTGAAAAATAGTCTTAAGTGTCGCATTGTATTCATTTAGTACTCTAAGAATGACATATAAACAAATTATAAGATCAAGAAACGTAAGTATGGCTATTTAAGTAAGCAATTATTTTAAATTAGAAAGTAAACAATTCTATTTTAATAAAACAAAATTTTAAACATTAAACCAATTTTTACAACTTTTATTTCGGACGAGGCCTTTATCGTCAGGTCCGCTTAAAATTTACAAAAAGTAAAGTTATATAAATGTTATATTGTGATGCTTTGTACCACCAGGAAGATGGGATAATTCCCGAAACCGGTAGTGGTTGAAATAAATATTTAAAGTGTGCTTCTCAGTTGTATCAATTCTTGTAGTAAAATGTTTGAAAATATAAAACAATAACAATCATGTGGTTAAATAAATCATAAAATTATCTAAATTAATAGGATTTAAAATTCATAAGCCCGGAAAACAAATGAGACCTATAGTATCATCAATTAATTCCCCTACATACAATATTTCCAAATGGTTACAAAATAAATTTCAACAACTAGGTACTTTTCAAACTTTTCAGTTATAAACAATTATGAATTTATAAATAAGGTTAAAGACTTAGAAATCAAAAACGATAAATATTTAGTTACCTTTGATGTAACTGCATTGTATCCTAATGTCCCCATGGACACCGCAACTATTTTAATACAGGATTGGCTTGAATCTCTCAATTTAGATCGTGACACAATTAATGAATACATGCTTTTAACTAATTTCTGCACAACTCAAACTACTTTTACATTTAACAACATACTTCTTACACAAAAAACGGAACTGCGATGGGAAACCCGTAATCATGTTTCATTTCAAATATGTTCATGAGTCATTTTGAGCTTTTGGCGAAAAACTCTTTTCAATACTTTCCTCGGATTTGGATTCGTAGCGTCGATGATGTTTTTGCAGTATTTGACCGACAGCAAAATATCACACAATTCGTTCAAGACCTCAATTCTCTTTATGGCACAATTAAGTTCACTTTTGAAACAGAAACAAACCAAACTCTTCCCTTCCTAGACTTATTAGTAATCAGAAATAAAACAAATTGGAATTTAATATATACAGAAAAAAGACTCACACAGACAGATACATCACTAATGACTCATTTCACCCACCCGAACAAAAAAGAGCTGTATTTCAAACTTTAATACATAGACTTCTCAACATACCATTATCAGAAGATATATTTAAAACAGAATTAAATTAGGCTACATTAAAAACGTTGCAGTATTCAATAGCTTTAAAAATTCACTTGTTGAAAACATGTTCCAAAAAGCAAAAAGATAATATAAAAAATCTCAGAAAACTACACTAACATCAACAAGACAAAAAGAAAAATTGGGTGAGCACCACTTACACTACACTTTCAAAACCCATACAAAAAAATATTTAAAAACACACAGACATCAACATGTCTTATAAAACAATCAATAAATTAAAATACCAAATCCTAAAGATAAAACTGATCCCAATAAAAGTTCTGGAATTTACCAAATAAACTGCAATGATTGCGATAAATTATACATAGGACAGACTAAAAGAAACTTCCATTCAAGATAAAAAGAACATTTGGCTCACATAAAATTCAATCGCCCAGAGAAATCAGCAGTTTCAGAACAATGCATGAAATTTAATCATTTCATTTCAGATTAAAATTTAAAAATTTTTGAAAGTTCTTCTTCGACTAAACATTTAAACGCCTGGGAAACATATTTTATAAATTTAGCTGAAGGAAACAACATTTTAAATCATGAAGACGGACCTATTCAAAATTCTAGTTTATTAAGAAAAGATTTCATAAAACAATTCGTAAAGTATAATATTATTTTTAAATCCTATTAATTTAGATAATTTTATGATTTATTTAACCACATGATTGTTATTATTTTATATTTTCAAACATTTATATAACCTTACTATTTGTAAACTTTAAACGGACCTGACGATAAAGGCATTGTCTATGAAAGGCCTCGTCCGAAATAAAAGATGTAAATATTCGTTTAATGTTAAAAGTTATGTTTTACTCGTATTACTCTTTCCAATATTGAGCACGAGTAATATTACTCCAATATTACTCTCTACCTTCAATGTTATTTTACATTAAAATTACCTGTTAAATGTGATATCAAGCGCGTTTTATCTTAATAAGTGCCTGAGCTGTATAGATTCTGCGATTACATTGTTCTCATAAGAGTAAATCCAACATGGCCACAAACTCCTGCCAGCTCTTAGAAATATATGTTTTTGAGAAGAAAATTGCAAAGTGGGTCATGATTCTATATTTAATGTTTTCTATTGAATTAACTGTTAATTTGGTTTCATCAATTTCTTGGAAGCATTATTTTTGCTTGAAACTCATTCGATAGAAATACCGTTTTCTAATTGGAAAAAAGAAATGCTCTTGTAGTATTTCAATCACAAACAAATTATTAGTTTTCAACTATGGAAAATACTTATCATCGTATTCAATTAAAACAGCTCGTCAGAAATGACAACCAGAACACTGTTATTCATTCTGCTAAAAGATTTCTGCTTCGACGAGTTACAATTTGAATGTTGCCAATTATCTCTGAAAGAACTTTGCAAGAGTGGAAATGACACTGATATCGACATTCAAATCAGTTCTTCTGATAATGACAGTTCAATATAATTATTTAGAATATTACTGTTGTGTAAAGTTCTTTGAATCATCAGCTGTAAGATGTATTTTAACAAGTGAAATTTTCAGGAAACTTACTTTCGGAGAACTGTTTGTTTGATTTCGAAACACGATTTTTCATAACCAACTCTAAATTGTATACTCCTACATACAGAGTGTCACCACAATGTGTAGCGCGCTATGCAGAACCGAATTCTAAATACAAAAGTAAGTCGAAAATGCTGAAAAAAGATTTTTTATTTCGGTTTAATCTAGCCATAATCTACTATTTTGTAATTTTTTGAAAATATTGAACAATTTAACAACCGTTTGAGATATTTTTGTAAAACTGGGTGTAAACATTAGTTGTGTTCGTAACAACGTGTCCTACCCATATGTTTTATCTAACTTATAAAAATGTCAAAACGACGACATTGAAAATTCAAATTTTCAAATTCTAATGGAATAAAATTGGGATTTGTTTTTGAAATATTTTAATGGTCGCCATTTTGACATTTGATAAGTTAAATAAAAAAGTATTTTTAGGGGACGTTGTTACGAACACAATTGAGGTTTATACCATTAACCGAGGATGGCTTTCAACAGCGAGGTCGAAACCTCTAGCAGTAACTATATTTCAACTGTGACGCGGTGTAAACCGGAAGCCTTACATCATAGTCTTCTCTTCATTTTTCCTAAGATTTCTTTTGCTGACTATAAACTTGAAGAGTAGACATTAGGTGACGGTAATTTATTTCGAATAATAGTGATGAAAGCAGCAGAACTCATGTCGTCTAATGAAGCATTGTAGCTTAAATTACATGGGATAAATCCACATACAATATTTTAACAACAATATTGTGACTTTTTTAATATTGTCCGTACTAAAAACCTCTCGTTTGAAATACTTTGGTAATATTTTAGGTAAGGAAGTTCAGACCTATAAAGTTCATTGATTTGTATTTTTCCTTATACAACTAGAAGAAGGGTTGTTATTTAGTAGAATGAATAAGCTTTACATTTTCAATTTGGCCCTACGGCTTCAAACCTTCCTTACCATATTCACCCTGTAACCTCTTCCCCCAGGGTAACAGAGCAGAACTCCACTACAGTGCAGTGGTTGCTTACACACAGACACTACCTGGTGATTGACTTCACCCTGGACCGCCTAGAGGGGCACCACCTGCGCGTGTTAGACGAGCTCCTGGACGTCTAAACCCTGCAACCTCTTCCCCAGGGTAACAGAGCAGAACTCCACTACAGTGTGCAGTGGTTGCTTACACACAGACACTACCTAGTGATTGACTTCACCCTGGACCGCCTAGAGGGGCACCACCTGCGCGTGTTAGACGAGCTCCTGGACGTGTACGGGTTTAAACTTACCTTACCAAACTCACCCTGCAACCTCTTCCCCCAGGGTAACAGAGCAGAACTCCACTACAGTGCAGTGGTTGCTTACACACAGACACTACCTGGTGATTGACTTCACCCTGGACCGCCTAGAGGGGCACCACCTGCGCGTGTTAGACGAGCTCCTGGACGTGTACGGGTTTAAACCTACCTTACCAAACTCACCCTGCAACCTCTTCCCCCAGGGTAACAGAGCAGAACTCCACTACAGTGCAGTGGTTGCTTACACACAGACACTACCTGGTGATTGACTTCACCCTGGACCGCCTAGAGGGGCACCATTTGCGCGTGTTAGACGAGCTCCTGGACGTGTACGGGTTTAACATCACCTACGAGACTGGAGGGGAAGTGCGCAACAACAGCTGTGGTGTGGTGTCCTGCTCACTGTCAGGACACTGTTACACTTCCGCAGACCACAGGTAACTTTTCTATAGATTTTAATGAAACTAAGTTTGGTTTTCAAGACCTGTTTGAAACTAGAATCACCTTGTTTTTAGCATGTAGGTCATCTGGAATCTTGAATCAAGGACTGTCCGCAGGACCTTCAGGCTTTGAGCAAGGTTTGTTTGGATTTTAATAATAAGAACAGGTGTTGTTGCGCGTTATAGAAATATTGTGCTAGAAAGTATTGACACGAACACTTGTCTAAACTGTTAAAAACTTTTACTTTTAAATTGAACTTTTAACACATCTGGAGAAAATATATTGCCAAATATATTTGAGATTAGACAACTGTCCACTGACTGACTGACCTGCTAGCTGGGAGACCAGTCGCAAGCGTATGTCAGACCGACCAACCGAGAACACCAAAAACCTGTTTATGCCCAGGCAATGGAGGGAAATTCTTTAGAGCTTTGATGATTGAGTCAGGTTTTTCTAAACAAGTACGTTAAAAAGATTTACGAAATTTAGATACCCACTCACCCTGTCAATCACGATGACTGATAAGAGGCCTAACGGGCAACCCATAGAACTCTTGCAGAGTCTTTCATTGGTTAATTTTCTGCAGTCTGTTTTAAGACATGATTGAGGTTTTTTCTCTATGACCAGCCCTTATATGGATTCTAGTGTTGTTTTCTGTCGACAGTAAATTCTGGTGCTCGTGCTTCCAAGGTTTCTCAGGCCCGGATTGTGGTCGAGGGCCTCTCTGCAGGAAGCCTGGAGTTTGCCTACAAAGAGCTACTTGCAGGTACTCTTTACATCAGTTCTACTTTGCCTTGAGAACGCTCTAAATATGAAAGGTTGAAAATTCCAGTCGAGTTGACTTTGTTTTTAACCGGTTCACTAGGTTTTGCACAAGTAGAGCTTACTTCTTCTAAAGTTAAACCTCAATCCATTCTGCTGATCCATTGTTCAATGTAAAAGAACATTTTTTTATTTTAAAGACAATTTTGTATTTATTTCCTGATTTTATATTTCTTGTACATTTGAACTAGGTAATGTTTTTGATTATTCTTTCAGAGGTTTTTGTAGACTCCTATAATATTGTTTGAATATTTACTGAAACATTGTTTGCAGGCAAGCCGGGGCTGCCGCTGCTGTATGTTTATGTCCTGAGGGCTTTTCTGGTCCCAAGTGTGAAGTGGCTTCATCTGATGAAGGTAATAATTGCCGAAACGTTTTTTCTTTGTAATTCTTAATAAATACTAAGTTTTGCTTTGTTTACACCATTTTAAAATAAACAATGGATGTATTAAAGTGTTTACTTTATAGTTGATGATTACGAATTGGTAACCTTTGAGACTATACAAAGGTTTTATGGAGACTAAACAATCACCATTTAACCATATAACAATTACGTTCTATATTTTTTGGAGCTCTTAGCTTATAAAGTAACAAATACTGTTTTCATAAATTAAAAATATGCAATGTTCTTATTTTTTTCAGGTTGCACAAACGAGAACGGCTGTACAAAACAGTGCATGGAGGACAACTCCGGTCTGCCCTGCGCATGTAAAGATAGCATTGGAGCTTCTACTAAAGGTATTTCTAGAAGAAATTGTATTTTAAACTACTAAAAGGTGTATTTTGTTCTATACAAAACTGTAAAGTTTGATTTTTTAACTAAAATTACACCAATATTGTATTTTTTATCTTATATGAGTCTTACTAATATTTGTACTTTTCAAGATACCTAATCCTTAAGATCAGTCTTGCTGGTTAAAACGTACGTAGTCAAGACATTCTATTATTCTTTGCTTTTAGACTTAAACCTAAGACTAGTTTTGATCATACAAACATACTAATACTTTGTACTTACAGATTTCAATAATTTTAAGTTTCTTTTAGACATCTTTTTATTTAAATGACCATAATGGTGAATAGAGTTTGATTTGATATTTAAAGTGTATTTTTATTCTCAAGACTATATTTCAGGTGGAGTAATAAAATAAAGTACGAACGAAATGACAAATGATGTTCTGCCAATGGATGGATGCAACAAAATGACCTCAAATCAATATTTCGTACTCAAACACTTATATCTGAAAATAATTTTTGATAGTTAACATTACTAATACTCACTAATACGTACAACTTGCTTACTATTTACTAATACTTACTAGACGTACTACTATTTTGCAATCACGACTACAACCTAAAGATCGTTTTTGATAGTTTACACTACTAATACTTACTAAAACATACTACGGTACTTACTAATACTTTATACTCATATCCCAAAACCAACAGAGTGTATTTGGCAGTTCAAACTTGCCATTATTGTGGTATCTTGAGTTCTAAGTATGAACTACTGTATGTTGTACAGACAGGGCGAGGTATGAAGGCACTGTACGTCTCACCAATGTGTCAGCTGTCAGAACTTGTTTAGAGTCTCCCACATGTTCCTTGAAACCCCTTCTCACGAAGCAGGTGAGCTTTCAACTTGCATAACTTATCACATTTATACAAACCATGTGTTAAGTTAGTCTTTCAATAGTTCATAGTAGCAAACATAGACAAGCGCTATCGTGAATCACAGCGAATTTCCTGTAACGTGGGGATAGTTTAAGCTGGAAGTGCTCTTTTGGGGGGTTGGGTTCGGGAGCTAGCGGAATCCCCTTTTGAGGGAGACTATTCACCAAAAGAGCGGGTTTGATTAACTCAAAACAGTACATTTCATCCGATTTAATAACATTAAAAAACATGTATTTAAATACGTACTATCCATCATTATACTCAAAATTATTTAAATCCGCCAAGTCGTTGCAAAATGGCGGCCGTAAAAGTTATTTTTCGCTATTACAGCGGAATGAGCAGTTTTATTGAAATGTAAATGTGTTTTTCCTTTTATGAATTATAGTATAACGTCCAGTGAAAACCCCTGGAAGTCTAGGGCCGAAAGCCGAAGCGAGGCTGTGAGCGTAGCGAATTAGAATAGCAAATAGCAAAGGAAATTTGGTTCGCTCATGCCAGGGGCGCTTTAGCTGCGTGACGTCCTGGGTTTTATTTCATAGTAGGGAATCCAAAATATTATCAAAATAAGAATTACAACTGTGAGTTTTGTATAATATTCAGACAACCTTTTGGCACCATTTATAATGTATTTATAAACATTGCCATTAGACTCAGGGGGTGTTTTGTTCTGAGACGTTCCGTTCTTTTTGGCGAGATATTTGAATAGCTACATTGTCTATAGAAATTCGCTAACGAGGTTGTTACGAATATTTCAGGTTTTAGTATAATGTTCTGCCGGAAAATATGTTAGATCATAACACTTTTCAAAACGTTTCAGACTGATTTTGAATGATGTTTTAGATAGCCAGGTACTTGAGAGTCAGTAACCTCACTACTATGGAGGAGTTGAAAGTCATTGACGTTGGGTAAGCAACAAATGAGTCCCCTTCCTTTTATATTATTAATTATGCGTTATATCATAAGTTAGTAATTAATTTTAAACAATTCGGTGCTCATAGGTATTTTTAGGTATTATTGTTGACAAAAAATTAACCTGGAATAACCATATTGATATAATTTGTAAAAGAATGGCTTCTGGGATATTCTTATTGCCAAAACTATATTCTCACTGCAGCGCAGATGTTTTGAGAATGGTTTATTTTGGTCTTATACATCCCCACATATTATATGGCATAATTTTTTGGGGAACTGCGGGGACAGAAAAATTTCTAGACTGTTGATTCTTCAAAAATTGGCTGTAAGAATAATCGCAAAACTAAAACCTAGATAATCCTGTCGAAATGCTTTCAAATAAACTGGAATACTGACAATTACGTCACTTTACGTATTAGAAACTTTTAATATTCTGTTTTCCAACATTTCAATAATTGGTAGAGTCTACTCACTCTTTTAATACCCATAGTGCAAACATTTCAAATTTGAATAGCCACCGTTTGGAAATGTTCAATAAATTGCCGATAAATTCTGGTAAAAAGATGTTTAACAAATTACCAGAAAACATCAGACAAATTCAAAATTTTAAAACTTTTAAGTGAGAACTAAAAAACCTTTTATTGTCAAATTCGTTTTATACAATGGGAGAATTCGTGGAAAATGGGCTTGAAATTTTAATTTGCATACTAATATTTTTTACCATATAGCTGAAGATGTTTTAGCTATCTTTTCTTACCACTGGTAGTAGATTTTGTGTTTTTGTTTTGTTACACTATATAGCTAATTTGTTGTCAACACAAATGTTAAATATTGTATATTGACAAATAAACTTACTTACTTCATCACTCCGGTGGCGTGGTTCGATCCTCGTAGTCACCTTTTTGTAAAGTGACTATACGGTGACGGTAGGTAAAGGCCGAGGTTGAGTAGTAGTCCCAAGAATTATGGTATGATGACATCCATTGTAATATGTAATGTTATATTGTAATATGTAACGATTATGCAACTAAGATTGCTGAGGTAGGAAAGTCAACATAGTTGCGTCAGCTTAAGCACAGATAGCGCTGCCATTTCGCGCCGTCTTTCCCCCTCGGCTCCACATGCTCGAGTTTGTCAGATGTCTTGCACATCATTGTAAGGGGAACGCCGTGCGAGTTTAGCAACGCAAGGCCCGCAGTATAGACCTGTGTGTGAGTCTTGCATACAGATATGTGCAGGCGCTGTCCACCTCACACAACAAATTGTGTGTCAATGGTTTAGTACGAGTAAGTTTATTAGAACTTGTTTATTGTTTAAAATATGTGTCTTACTTATTTTTTATTGTAGGAGATATAACAAATGTTGTTTCAATTTACATAAAACAAAAAACTTACTAAAATAAATGGTTTTATCAAACTTTACTTAGTTTAAGAAATAACTTGGAAATATCTATATAACAATGATTTATATAGTGTTCAGGATTTCAATGATCATGAATTTACTATAACGCTCAGGCATTGCATGTCTTAATTGTGACCAAATCGTAAGATTTTCGAAAACGAACAAACTTGTGCGTGCTGACAGTTGCTCTCTCTACTTGAGATTAAAATTATTCCCTCGCAGCGCTATCTGTGTTCGGGCTGCCGCAACTAGCTATGTTGATTTTCCTGCCTCAGCCATGTGACATCCACGCGTAATCTACTTACTATAACATAATATTTGGTATTCCTAACATTACCTCGTTAAACAAAACTAACTTTTTTTACATTTCGCATAATTTTTAAATGCTACTTCCAATTTCAAAACCACTCTGGAGAAAACTTTATTTACGCTCTAACACTAGACCATTTCTTAACATCGGTCCAACCCGTTATCAGTTTCAGTGGCGAAGTGCGCTTCCACTTCTGGGGGGAGCGGAAGGAAGGGTCTAGAGTGAGGGAGGCTTTGAACAGACTGGTACAGAAGGGGAGACTAGGCAATACTAGTCTAGTCCCCACTCACCTGGCCATCACCCAGGAGCCCACCCTGCTCTTGAAGGTAGGATCACTTAAGGAGGAAAAGTAAATTCATCAAAATGTGTTTAATTTCGTAAGGAATACATGTTGAAGTAGAATAAGTTTAGAAAGTGACAATCAGTTGCGGAGTAGGGGCAAAAAGGTTGCAGAATGTTGCAGAAATAAATGACTTGTTATTAACTGAGTAACTGTAAATTTTGAATTGTTTGATGAAAAGTCTATAAATCTTTAACAAATAAAAAATTTAATGTCCAAATTTAATTTTATTTTGAAAAATTTGCTTTGAAAAACACGAAAACATAGTATTTTAGAGCTTTGAAAACTTCATTTAAAAGTGAAATATCAGAATATTGGATTCGTTCCAACCTTGATAATCTAATTTAAATGTGTCACGTTAAAAAACATAAATTTACCGTCCTGTAAAGGCAGTTTTAACGTCAAATACTGAACATTCAAGATAGTTATGTCTTTTAATTTAACATATATTATGATGAAAATGAACACACACCAACCAAAGCTCTCTTTGTTATTCTTGTTGCAAATAAATCATTTTTTAATTTCCCATTGATTAATAATAGTTTTAACAAAATCCGGTCGAAAAATCTTCAAATAGCTCATAGCATAGTTAGATTTGAAATGTAACCTGAGGATTTAAGCTACACTGTTTACATCTGATAGAAAGTTGTGCTTAGAGTGTAGGTGTGAACCAAGTGAGACGAAGAGTTAGACAAGGAGAAGAGTTCATCCTGTCCTGTTCAGCTCACGGGTCGTCTCACATGTCGTTTCATTGGTTCAAGGATGACGTGTTCATCAACATCACCAGAGCTAGAAGGTGAGTTGTGCTTAGAATGTAGGTGTAAGCCAAGTGAGACGAAGAGTTAGACAAGGAGAAGAGTTCATCTCGTCCTGTTCAGCTCACGGGTCATCTCACATGTCGTTTCATTGGTTCAAGGATGACGTGTTCATCAACATCACCAGAGCTAGAAGGTAAGTTGTGCTTAGAATGTAGGTGTAAGCCAAGTGAGACGAAGAGTTAGACAAGGAGAAGAGTTCATCTTGTCCTGTTCAGCTCACGGGTCGTCTCACATGTCGTTTCATTGGTTCAAGGATGACGTGTTCACCAACATCACCAGAGTTAGAAGGTGAGTCGTGCTTAGAATGTGCTTAGAAGAGTTAGACAAGGAGAAGAGTTCATCCTGTCCTGTTCAGCTCACGAATCGTCTCACATGTCGTTTCACTGGTTCAAGGATGACGTGTTCATCAACATCACCAGAGCTAGAAGGTGAGTTGTGCTTACAGTGTAGGTGTGAACAAATTGAGACGAATGGTTTGACAAGGAGAAGAGTTCATCCTGTCTTGTTCCTTTTACGGGTCGTCTTACACGTCGTTTCATTGGTTCAAGGATGATGGGTTTATAAACATCACCAGAGCTAGAAGGTGAGTTGTGCTTACAGTGTAGGTGTGAACAAAGTGAGACGAATGGTTTGACAAGGAGAAGAGTTCATCCTTTCCTGTTCAGCTCACATGTCGTTTCACTGGTTCTAGGATGACGTGTTTATCAACATCACCAGACCATTTTGAGTACAAAGGTTGAGGTTTAGTAATTAAAAAACAATTTTCCAATTCCAAATTTCAACTACTGAATAATGATTGTGGTAAAATCCCAATTCTCACACATAAAAAACATTTTCATCATGCATTTTATTTTAAAAAATTTTGGTCTTATCGCTACGAAAAACTAACGGTGGGATCTATGTTAATTGTTGAAAATTAAGTGATATGAATACAAGCTTCTCCATCAGAATTAGTTGAAATAATCCCCCCGCCCGCAATAGTTTCAGCTCTCAGCGTATAAATTATAAACTGGACACATAAACCAACACAGTTCAGTTGAGCTGAGTAGTTTGTTGGGTTGTTTTATTTGATTAGTAACTTTGTATCCGAGCTAAAGCCATTACACTCAGAGCTAGATCCCTTTTTGCTTACTCAGATAATATCACTGATGCAAAGCTCCGTCCCTGTTTATCCTCAACTGTACAAAGCCGTTGCAAATCATTCTATTCACGATGTTGTCTACAATCGCGGACGAAAGTAAGTTATAAGGAGTTTTACCAGTTTACTCCGCATGAAAACATCATAATAGTTGGCTTGAAATATTTTGGTCTCGCTATAGAGTATCATCTTTGGCTGTAACTGAGCTACTTGGTAGTTACTGTTTGCTATAATATTGGTCACAGGGAGGCCAACCATCCATTGAAGCTGGGATGTCAACTGTCAATGTTCTTACTGGCTGTGATACTATTAGTTACGAGTACTATTATTTCTTGGGCTATAACTGTAAAACATTTCCTTGAAGTTAAACTCATTTCTACTCATAGCTGTTTAAAATAGACCATGAAATATACAGGATGAATTTAAAGGGTTCCAAAATACGTGGGGGGGAGGGGCCCTAATGTTTTTAACACCCCTTATGGCACCTCCGAAGAGAGGAAATTTCAACACATTTCAACGACGCTAAGAAAAATTGTTTATCTCGACTCGTATTTAAACCCCCCTCCGGATTATGGAAGTAGGTGACGCTTGAGAATCCTAAAAAAATTCCTCAAATTGTTTTAACAACTATTTCTTTTTTTTCAAAAGTTAAGGGGTATTTTAAACTCACCCTGTATAGTAGTTATTATGTTTTAAAGTTGTCTATAAAAGTATTACGCTTGCTAATGCGTTCTTGGCGTGCTTACTTCTTTAAAAGCAATGTTTATAAAATAATTTGTTTAAAGTAAGAAATAACAAAAATAATTTTTTTTAATAAATTATAATATATTTGTTCTTTTGACAGGAGCATGTGGACGCGCCTTCTACCCCTAGATGCTACTGAGCTGTACACCGCCCTGTTAGGGGTGGAAAGGGCTGACCCCCTGGACACCGGTAGATACACCTGCCAGGTATCCGACTGGGGGTATCAACAATGCCAGAGTGTGTACTTGGAAGTGATGCAGCCCCCACGGGTCATGGTGTATCCTCTAAGCCTGACGGTTGAAAAGGTAAAAGCCATTTGCGTTTACTGCCTTAAAAGCATGGAATTTAATATAGATTTCTTGGAAGATATGAAAAGTTTTAAAGGTAAGTGATCCCAATTGGTTTTTCTTCGCTGATGATCGAACCTGTGACCTTATGTACTATATACCTATCAACCAACAATGAACGCTGTTAACGTACTTAAACCTGTTATCCTACAAGTTTATTAAACCTTTATATTTAAATTAACTAAACTATTTTAAGTTCATTTAAGATATTTTTTCTCAATCCATTTGTTTCCCAGCATGTTATCAAAGTTTATCATTTTACTCTGTATTCCAATAGCTGTTTATTAGTAAATATACATTGTATTTAAATTAAACAAGCACAAATTGCACATACCTATGATAATCACTAGAAAGTTGATTGTCATTGAATTACTATGATAATTCTACTTTCAAAATATGATTCATCAATATCGATGTTTTGGTGTGTACTACATGTTAACAGTATTTTTTTAAAGAGAAACAATAGAATTATAAATGTAGTTCCAATGTTTATAGTGTACTTACACCCTGAAAACTATCTAGTCAAATACCATATTTTTTCATTAGAATTTAAATCTTTAGATCATTAAATCATTATTTAATTTTTAAGAGCTAGCTTTCGTCAGGTAAGGTATCTTCAGTTTGATAACAAAGAACAAACTATCTGTATAATAATGTTAAATTAATAAATTCAAGTAAAATATGTCCTCAGTAGCCATGTCTGTCCTGTTATAAATATATTATTAAAATTTAGTTTCCATTCAATTTGAGCCTAAAAATCCTTGTTTAACTAGGCCTACCTTCGTCAATAAAAGTTTGATTTATTATATGGTTGTCTATTTTAGGCTGTGCTACGTTCAAATAATATCGTGCAACGTCAACTTAATATTCTGTCACAAATATAGGAATATTGCTTGAAAAATATGAACAACTGTAGCTTAACTTATGTTACGTATGTTTTTTGTGTTTAAAACTTAAAAGGCATTCTTTAGTAAAGTAGGTGTAGTTCATGAAAATACCACAAATGTGTATAAGCAAAAGTTAAGAAATATTGAAAGTTACAGAGTGCCCAAGCCATACTTCACCTTTTATACAAGAACATTTAGTTTCATTGCCCCTAGAATATTTAACCAACTACCTGAAAACATTAAAGTAATCAACACAAAAGATTTGTGTAAGAAAGTTAAAAGAGTGGCTTCTCACTTTGGAAGACGTTGATTCCTTGTTTTTTATTCAAAGATAAGATCAATTTCCCAGACCAAGAATGTTTGTTTTAAACAAACTGTTGTTAAAATAAATTTTTAATGGTTATTTATTGCTCCTGTTTGCGTTGTGTTGTGCTCGCTTCCTTGTTCCTTGGTTGTTCATGTCTAGTATGGGCTGGCGAAAAGCCGGCTGTCTTTGTTTTATATGAAGGCTGTGCTGTGTTGGCGTCCAGCCCAGGAACGCGTGGATGCCTTGGTCCAGGGGGGTGAGCTTGCAAAAAATGTAAAATCGTCCAGGATTTTTCATGTTTCTTAGATTAGGTTTTAGTTGTAGGAATAAAAGTGCACTATTCATAAATAAAATCATACAGCACTACTTTTTGAAAGACCAGTAAAGAATCATATATTTTTTAAAAAAACTTCTGACCGCTGATGAATAGATTTAAGTTAAAGTAAACGGAACCTCTAATAAGGCATTTGCTTTAGAGGCACTAAAATTTCCTCCGTTTATGTTTATTAGTTTGTAGCAGTGATTGTATATAGTTATGTAATTTAATTATGTTAGGGCCTAAATATAATTTGTAAACAGTTGTAAGTTTTAGTTTGTAATATATTTGGCAAGTCACCTTCTGAGAAGCTTAATTGTGTTCAACAAACTTGTATTAATAATATTTTAAAACTGCATTTGAGGAAATAAATCAATTTGAATTTGAATTTAACTGTCGGGTTTTTTCTTACACAAAATGTCACTGCTTAACAAGACACAAGGTAGCGTTAAGAGCTTCAAAACTCTTGTGAATATGTAAAAAGTGAAAGCAACATAAAGTGTAAAAGTTACATGGAACCAAGTGAGACAAGAAGGAAACTTTGAATAATTAAATAAAGTTAAAAGAAGAGAACTCCAGTTCCTGAGGCGATGTAAGAATACTCGAGAGAGTTGTCAGTATGTAACGAACTTCACTTCAATAAAGTAGCAAATTTATCCAGAGAACTTTGCCGGTACAAGTTGAACATCAAGTTTCAGTTGTAAGTATCTCAGTCTCGTGTAACAGTTATTGCAGTAAGTACGCGTGTACGATTGACAAGTTTCGTGTTTCGATCGAATTTTCTAAATACTACGTACGACAAGTTTTTTTACGCTCTTCGTGGATGTATTTAAAGTCTTATAGATTTGTTTAAAGATACGTAAAAGGTAAACAACAACACCATCGGAAATAGGCAGTGTTCTATTACCAGCAGCTTTCACGAGATTAAAAACAATTGAATAATGATCAAGGTGACTACTAGGAGTACTGTGCCAAGTGACTAATACAGTAAAATAAAAAAGAACAAAAAGAAAAGGAAAAGAGGTGTTGCAAACTTGTGTCAGTAAAAAAAACGAGTACATGGTTAGAGAGAGAGAAAAACAGTTATTCTGAACTCGTTTGAATTAATATAAACAAAAAATGTCATTATTTCAAAGAATTTTGAAAACCAGGTGTTGTAAAGCCACATGTATACTATGTTTTTTTACTATATTAAACAAAAATAAATTATCTAAAATTTAAACCGAATGAGCTTGTGATTTTGAAACTAATTGGTGTGCCAATTCAGAGTAAGTTTTTTAAAGGGTTGATAGAAAGTTTGTAAGGTTGTTAATTGTTGAATATTTATTATTATTATTACTATTTACTGTACGTGAATAATAATAATAACATTATAGGGCCTAATTAAAATGTTAACTGACTGTAAGTCATTTTCTCACGGGTAGGCCCTATAAGGAATGTAAAAATGTTTACGCATACATTGTTTTCTTGCGTCTAAAAATGCCTCTTTAAGTCTTTTTTATTGTTTTAATGCTAGTAGCGTCTATACGCCGCAGTCGTAAAAAAATAGTATTGATTTATTGTCTTTCAGACTTTCACTTATGTCTTCAAAAATCTCTTCAATGGAGTAATATGCCTTAGGGATGAGTATGCTTTTTGATTTGCCTCCAAATTCGTCCAATTTATTTTCTTTTTAGATATCTTCAGGTAATTTATTAAAAATTTTAAGTCCGAAAACTCCTTTTTTTACTCCTTTTTGTGCCAGGGTTGATTTAACTCTGTGTACGTATAAGTTACTAGATTGTCTTGCGTTATAGTCATATACTTCACAATATCTTGTGAACAATTCGGGTTTTAATTTGACAAAAACTGAAGTTTCCATTATAAAAATACTTGAAATGTTAGAACTTTTAAATTTTTGAGACAGTGATTTGCAGTGGTTTGGACGGTGTTCTTTTTACTTATTTCTGATTCAAATAAACCTCAATAATATTAGCTTGCAAATGGAACACCACACCAGGGATAATTGATTTAAATGAAAGTTGTTAGAAGCAAAGTTCGTGTTAGTTAATTGTTTCACTGTTAACGAACTTTTGAACTTTCTACTTCGGGCTTTTGTTTGAAATTGTCATAAGCATGTAGCCCCATTTTCAATTTAACCACATACGCAATTGTTTGTAATTTGTAGTTTTTGTGTACATATACTTGTATAAGGAGGTTATTGTAATTTTTCTCTTTGATCTACTTAGGTTAGATTAGTATATTTATTTTAGTTGGAACATTTCATACGCCAACAAAGTTTGAGGTTTCATGGCGATTTCTTTAAACTAGATGCTTTACAAGTTAGAACGAAAAGTCTTAAAATATCTATAGTGAAATCATAACTTACACAGAACATTTCAAACTGATTTCGAATTACTTTAAACCTAATTAATTAAATTATAATTTTTTTTTTTTGCATTTTAAGGGTTCCAACGTGACGCTAAAGTGTACGAGTGACAGGCTCCAAGAGGATAATAAGTTGGGGTACAGTTGGACTAGAAATAAAGCATTGTTCAAGATGACCCCTGGGCTGGAGTTTTGGGAGGATCTTTATCCTGGCGGCAGTATACTTCGTGTGAACACAATCCAGGTAATGTGTAGTTTTGTCAAAGAAGCTTTTTGAAAATTTGCTTTTAGAACCTTTAAAAAGATTCAAGCTTGATTTAAAAAAAAAATAGTTGGCTATGATTTTAAATAGACAGGTCTAAAGTTTATTTGACCTAAGCTGGACTTTTAGCAATATATATACAGGGTGTTCATAAAAAAATGTCACAAACTTTAGGGTTGTACTTATTGAATTAAAATGTAAAGAAAGTACAGAATAACATTGTTTGAAAAACACATTGTTTACCAGATGCCCTTCATTTTATTGTTTGCCCTAATTACTTATTAAGTTATTAACTCCCACAAAACTTATGGGATTTGGCTCAAACTTATTATGCATTTGTATTGAAGTAGGACCAGCATTTTGTAACATTACCAGCATAATCTAACTAACTGTTTAAAAACTATGGTTATATTTTGTTTTTTAAGAAATTTTTATGTTACACCTTAATTATTGAATAAACGGTGAGGTTTAAAAAGGCTTTAGAGATAATTTTATGTATCTATCTATCGACACTAAGGTTATTAAAATTGATTCTGAGTCAACAGTGTCACAGTGGAAACCGTGGAAAAAGCAAGGTAACAAAGCGAAAAGTTGTCGGTGTTTGTTGTTTTTCAATATATATTTATGTCCTTGTTGTCAATAGATATATAACAAAATTTGCTACAGAACAAAATTCCAAACGATAAGTTGTAAAGCACACAGTTTATTTGGGGATAACACCAAAAACGCCCTAAATATACTATAAAATAGCCACTATTTTAAAATGGTAAGTTAAATCACATTGGTAATTTTTTCCAAAGGTGGTCTTACTTCAATAAATTGTTGTTACGTTTGAGCCAAATCCTATAGGTTGTGTTGGAGATGATAAGTAATTAATGAAAACAACTCGAAGTGGTGGATATCTGGTGAACGAAGCGTTTTGAAAAGAATGTAATTCTTGTTGTTTTGATCCAATTTATAGTTTTATGGGGTTGACCCTGAATCTTAACTCCTAGTCCAAGTTCAAGAGTTGATCTTTTACCGTTTTGAAGAAACCTGCAAATAGGTGTGTGACGTGTTTAAATACAACAAACCCACTTCACCAATCTTTACAATACTGCCTTTTACAGAGGTCAACAATATACTCATGCCACGTGCACGGAAGCGTCAAGCCGATTTCAAAAAGCGTCCTTGTAGAAGTCCTGGACAAGACCACCGTGCCGTGGTGCGAAGTAGACCCGTCAACCGGCGTTGATTCCAGCTCAAGGGGCGTGGCTTCTGCAACAGGGGGCGTGGCGAAGGATGTGAGGGGCGTGGTTAGATGGCCTAGGGCGGGGCCAGGAGGTGTGGCCAAGCTGGATTGTCCCCCCTTCTACTCTGGCACGGCGAGTAGACTCTGCCTGCTTGTGGACATGGCTCAGGCATCGTGGCAGTCTCCGGACTTCTCTGGCTGTGTGTCAGACAATGTATCGAAGATCATTGATGATGTAAGTGGACACAAATATGAAAACCTTTTTACCTTACAAAGTATGGTCCAAAGGCTTACAAATTCTAGGCGTTTTTGAAAACAAAATTTTTTTATGTAAAAGATATTTGAAATTGCAAAAGTATAATGGTCCACGGTTAGGCTTGGTAGGACCACGTGACTAGACGGTGTTTTACTTGGAACAAGCGGTAAGTTTGCTGTGAACCCGACACCATTTTTATTTTATAATTTGTTACCAGCTCTCTCAACTTATTGAACTGCAAAGCTACACTTAAGTTCAACAACCAAACTCCTAGGGCACGGGAGTTGAAACCCGCAATTTTAAACTCTATAGTCTTATTTCATAGTCATATTAATAAATGTTTTAGTGTCACTTTTAGTTAAAATTACTATCACTAGTTTACTCAATACGAGTATAAGAATCCAACAAAGATCCAAGTAAATATTTTATTACGTAAGGTTTTCAAGGTGTATTTCGATTTATGATTTTTTACATACCTGCTACAGATACGGTATATTGTATTGTTTGTATTTGCTGACTGAAAACAATTTAATTATTTTATAAATTAATAAAATATAATGGACATTAAAAATAAAATACAAAATGTTACAATTACATAGATTGACCTTGTTTGGTAGCTTAAACATTCTGTGAGGTAGGCGCTTCTCCCAAATAAGGTTTTCATTAAATAATAAGTACAAAGAAAACGATATACGAGTATTTACATTAACCAGCCAACTAGATGCCACTGAACTTGCTGTCATAATCAGTATAAAATTGTGTAAACTGCATATGTACTTATATGTTTTGTTTACTCCAGCGAAGGTTATCTTAATTAACACACTTTAATAATAGATTGTATATTATCCTGAGGTGACAAAAACTTCATTAGATAAACCAACTTTTGTAAAAAATTTGAAAAGGGAATAAAAACAAAGAAGATTCTAGACACTTTCGTTTAAAACGTGTTCAACTAAAGGTAAACAGAAAGTGACTCTTTTTTAAAGAGTTTTTTAAACGATTCCTGGAATTTTCCTCGTTTCGTTTTCAATAATAGATTACTTAGAAAACGTAACAACTTAGAATTATCCAAACAATAAATTCAGTAACCATGAAAACAACCCTTGTAACAACCTACCCAGAAACAGAGGCAAAGCAGAGGGATTATTCTTGGCAGCGACTCATTTGAGTTTGAGACCAAAGCTAATTTATCAACTTACTCACTCCACCACAGGCCTCTACCTAACCTTACCACTAATTAGTCTGCATAAGCGGAACCCTTCAGTAAATCTCCACATGTGCCACTCGTGTTGAGGCCAATACAACACTCTAAGCTTATTAATTAGTATTGTTTTCCTTTAATTTCAATTATTTTTTTGTTTAGTTATGTGTTAATCCGGGTATATTTTCTTATGTTTTCATAATCAAACTGTTGTTTAATTATTTTGTAAACGCAGGAGCTTTTAGTTAACTTGGAAAGAAACTTGCTTTTTGTGTCGGTAAAAAGAGTGGTGGAGTTGATACAATTTTAAAGAGATGAGGAAAGGAGTTTTTATACCTCTTGAAACGTTGTGTAGTTTTAAACACAACAACTGCTAGAAAATGCCACCTATTTTTAGGTCAAAGAAGAAACGTTACATCGTTTTTGTATGTCTATAAAAGCTAATTAAATGTTTAATAATCCAAATCAGAAGCAATTCTTACCACTATCATGGTCTGGCAGATTGGGTACTGTTGGTTTTTAGTATACATTTTGGCTATGGTAGCACGCATTTTATACCACGTTTCAACGAAATAAGTTTTAGTTTTTTATAGGCCTAATATGCAGCTTTTGGAGCAAACTTAGGTTTTATCAGTATATTTTCATCCACGTTTTAAAGATCGATTACAGGACGTTCGCTAATGTTCGCGGTAGCGCTCATGGCTACGCGTCGGCTATCTTAAGAACTTCGGAGCAAATATTTACTACTGTGGCGTGAATCTGTATAACAAGTTTTATCGAAATCAAATTATATGGGAACCTAAGGTTAGTATATAGGACTAACCTTGATGCACACTGACATATTGGGAAAACACAAAACAATTGTCTTTATTAATTACCTTGTATTAGGCCTGTAGATCCTACCGTTGCTGTAAATGTGGATATACGCATTTCGCCCCGCTTGTGGGGCATCGTCGGCACACTTATTGTCCTTAACTAAAACTTATGGTACACTATTTACACTAAATTATTGTCTTATACACGGGGGCGCGAACGCGGTGACGCACTACGCGGGTTTTTCGTCCGGTGGCCGTCTACGAAACATCACGCACTGGGGGATGAATGTACTACTGGCAGGTAGGTGGTGTGCTGGGGTGCGGGGGCTGGCCTGGGAAGTCCCATGGCCGGTTTCTCTGCTTTGTCTTGTCTGTGGTGACCTACTTTCTAGCTGGCGCGCGAATTTAAAAATTACTGTGTTCTTCATATCTTCTTTTTTGTTTAGTAGTGAGTTGGATCCGTGGGTGTCAATGTGTTTAAAAATGGCATAACTTTCGTGTGATTTTGCTAAGTTTTTGTTATTGATTCGTTTGATGACTTCTAGTGATTGGGGAACTGAATACTGTGTGATTGATTGTTTTTTAAATGCATGGCTACTAGATATGTGGGCTTTTGGTGATGTTTGGCTGCGTGTTCCTTAAATCGGGTTGAAAATTGTCTATTGGTGTTACCTATATACTGCTTATTACACCGGGGGTTGTCGTTCTACAGTAGGTTCTACAGGCCTAATACAAGGTAATTTATAATTGAACTTTGGTCCTACACTGGGTTTCACTTTTAGTAATTGTCTTTAACGACCAGATAAAAATCTAACCCATTTTACAGTTCGGTTACTGAGAATTTAGTAGGATTGACAGTGGTACAGTTTGTGCTCTGCGTTGGATGTTTTGAATTCCTCATCAATCGTAACTCTACTAAAAAAGACTTTACGAAAAACTAAAAACAATGAAGACTACATAAGATAATTTTTTAACATCTACAAATCTTTCAGTTCCGGAAGCTGACTCTCGGCTACGGAAACGTGACGTCTCTGAACGCTCTGTCAAGCTTGAAGGACGTGCTGGAGCGTCGTAGTACCAACTACCCAGGAGAGATGGAGCCAGCTGTATCTCTCCTGCATAGGGTAGTGACGTACATCAACCAGACAGGGGAGTGGGGGGATGGTGCAAACTCAACCGACACGTTCTTCAAGGTCGTGGATCTACTGTTGCAGAAGAAGAATAACATAATAAATCATCAGGTATTTGAACATATAAACTTAACTCTTAGGCTTTCGCGGCCGGTATCACATCTATAATCTAGTTCTTCCGGTTAAAACCGCACCCAAACTTCATAGTTGGATTGAGATATTTCGGCCTCGCTGTGGAGTACCATCTTCAGTCACTGATTGGCTGAAACCGAGCTACTTGTTGTCTGCTGTCCTATAGGTGGTAGGGATGTCAACCTTCCAATGGAACTAACGATGTTCTCATTGGTTGTGGCACTATCGAAAAGCTGACAACCAGTCGTGAAGAAGTCTTTTCGATAGTTTCACGACCAATGAGAACATCAAAAAAGAGAACGAGAAAGACTTTACCGTTATATTTTTATGAATATAGGCTAAGTAATACGGTATGACAATCACACATTTGGAAAATTAAACACCTAAGCTAACCATTTGGATGTTAAAGTAACTAACCATTTTCTAAATAAGTGTTCATTTTAAACAACTAGGCTAAATAAGGATTTCAGTATTTTACTCACGTTTACAACTCCTAAAGAGCAAATAAATTATCTGGAATAATTGTTTCCTCTTGGTTGATTCAAAAGACCCATTCGTTTTGTGCAAACGTTTCCGTTTGTGGGATAAATGTATTTATGAGTAAAGTGTGAAATGAGTTAAGATCTCCTTTGATATTCATTAACGTCGAAACATTAAGACACTATGAACTTTAATCGAGTGAACATGCAGTGTAACATGCTTGTATATGCTCTTTTCCAATAATATAATTTGGTATTAAGTGTTGATTTTAATGTTGGAACTAGTTATCTATTTAAAGTGGTTGTGCTACAAAGTTTTAGCAAACTGTTATCAAAAAACTTTTACGATAATTTACGGTTATTGCTTACGAAGGTCTTTGGCTTTTGATTCAATCATATGGACGCGCCTATAAAACAAAGGTTCACTATAATATTACAAGCGTAAAATAATGGCCAAACCTTAACAGCTTTCTAGGAAACCTTATCCTAAAACTGATTGTTTACTTAAAGCGTTAAGTTCGATTTATATTATTTAATAGACATTTATAGGCATATATTTTAATGTCTTTTTAAAACCTCTGTCAGAGATAATGTAGACTACTGAGCAATATGTAAATTATGAAAGTTGATACAATCAGGTTAGTGAAAGGGTAGGGTCTGATTACGAAAGGGTTGGTTTGCTGATACACCTGGTTTTCAGTTGAGTTAACGCCTTAAGAGGTCAGGATTGATGAGACCAAAGTTTAGAATTCAAGACCTCACTCAATTACTCAATTCCTTATTGTCTTTGGGTTACGTTTTTAAATTAACTTATATTAAATCTTGGTGATCTTGATACGGTCAAAGAACATTTTTTAAACCTAAAGGTATTAACAGTTTGTGCCATGTATATATTTGAAACTGTAATGACCGTCAAAACTAAAGAGGCAGAATTACCTAAACTTGGTGACAATCACCAATATAACACAAGATTCAGATATCACATTGCAATACCAAAACATTCCAAGGAGTTTTTTTTAATAAAAAGCCCAGTAGTGCTGGAATTAATTTCACATATAAATTACCTAAAGAAATCACTGCCATAATTTAGTTAAGTTTAAAAGACGTTTAAGGGAGCTTTTGATAACTAAAGCACCGTACTCTTTTGACGAACTCTTAAATGTTTGAACATTTGTGTTACTCTTATATTATAACCATGTTGATTTTAATTTTTGTTTTGCTTAAGAGTACAAACCCCAATTATTTAAAAGGAAATGTTCTTTTGTTCTCATGTTATTATGTAAAATTTAATACTATATTTATTTATCTATACAGGGTGATTCTAAAATAGGGCGCCAAAATTCAGGGGTGGGTTCCTTATGCAAAAACAATGAAAAAGGGTTCCTATAAACATGGGTCCTAAAATTCTTAATTAGCCCGGTAGCCGCCATTTTGTATTTTTACTTAAAAATTTATATCTCCAGAACGGTTTGACCGATTGCATTCAAACTTGATATGATGTTTATGTGTAGCAAAATAAATTTTAGAAAAAAACATTATTTCATAAAAATTTACAGAAAGAAAATGGCGGCTGTTTAAATTTTTCAAATTAAAATACCATAAAAATGGCGCATAATACAAAAAAATACAAGAATAAAAAAAGTTGTATTTTTTAATTTGCCATTAAAATACAAACTCATTTTTCCTAATTTTACATTTATATTTCACTTTTTACGTCCTTTTACAACTGGTACATTACCAGTAGATCTATTATGTTCACATCTTAGGTGTACAAGTTGCACCTGTCAAACAGGTGAATAATATTTACAGCTGATCCAAAAGTGAGAACTATTACCACATTAGGTTTAAAAACAGCTGTTTTCAATTTCAATTGTTAACCAGCTGATAGCTAAAAGTATTTGCAATGTTAATATTTATCAATTCATTGTTTTACGCTTTCTTGGTTGATTTTACGTTATTGTGACTTTTCGTTAAAATGGTTCAGTTCAGTATGCGTATTAAGAACAAGCAGATATGATATTTATGTATGGACGTGCCAATGGATTTGGCCAAGAGGCAGCACAGTTGTATTTGCCGACTTTTCCTAACAGACAACAACCAAACCATCCTAGTGTTTTGCATCCCTTTTTTGAAAGCTTGGTGAGACTGGGAATCTGCAAGTTAAAACAGAAAACCGAGGAAAACCATGGTACATGAGAACCATCGATCTGGAGGAAAATATTCTAAATTCGTATACTGAACCATTTTAACAATATTAACTTTGCAAATACTTTTAGCTATCAGCTGGTTAACAATTAAAACTGAAAACAGCTGTTTTTAAACCTAATTTGGTAATAGTTCTCACTTTTGGATCAGCTTACTGTAAAATTTACAATTATTTAATATCATTCACCTGTTTTTGTGGTGCAACTTGTACACCTAAGATGTGAACATCATAGATCTACTGGTTATGTACCAGTTGTAAAAGGACGTAAAAAGTGAAAATATTAATGTACAATTTGGAAACATGTGTTTTTTATTTTTATGTAACATTAAAAAATACAACTTTTTATATTCTTGTAAATTGTTTGTATTATGCGCCATTTTCATGGTATTTTAATTTGAAAAATTTAAACAGCCGCCATTTTTTTCTGTAGATTTTTATGAAATCATATTTTTTTCTAAAACTGACCTTACAACACATAAACACCATACCAAGTTTGAATGCAATCGGTTAAACCGTTCTGGAGATATAAATCTTTAAGTAAAAAATACAAAATGGCGGCTACTGGGGTAACGGAGAATTTTAGGACCCATGTTCATAGGAACTTTTTTCATTGTTTTTGCATAAGAAACCCACCCCTGAAGTTTGGCGCCCTATTTTAGAATCACCCTGTATACTAGGTTTAAATGAGTAAATTAGTTGTGAAACGCCATTCTATGTTTGTCATGTATTCATGTACAAATTATGAACAAAGACATTTTTGACTTTGACTAACGAAAGTTCAAAATTAGTATATTTAAAAAAGGCAAGAAAGCTTAAAAACGGGAAAATCTAAACAATAAAGAAGAAAAACAACCACTTTTGTAATTCTTTAGATTTGTTATAAACATATATTTCAATATGTTAAAACTATTTTCTCTTGCACAAAATCAAGTTGAAAATCCCTTAATCTCTACGGTTTTATAGAAAAGCAATGACCGCTACATTACGACTGGAATGTTACGATAAATTTTGTTTTCAATGTGATCCTACGGAAACGGTCTCTGCTCTCTAGAAAAACACTCTTATATGGTTACACAAAACAAAGGTTCATCGTCATGTTATGCCCATGGCCTTAAAATATCGGTCCTCGCTTCATAGGAAACCTTAGCTTGACACATAAAATGAACAAATGATAGACATATTTCTAACGGTTGGAAATTATTTATTTCAGAAAGTGGAAGAACTACTAGACACAATTAAAATTTGGTCAATATTGAAAAATCCTCAAGAAGCCACTGGAAAATTTCATTTGTCGTACGACTGTTTGACTGTGGATATCGTTCACTATGAATCTAACAACATGTCCAGAACCATCACTCTTCGAGACAGTGATCAAAATATCAGGTAAAGATTTTTTACGGCAATTTATGATTTTCTTTAGTATTTTAATAACATTTATGTTTCGCAAAACTTAAAACCGTGATGTTTCTTTTCAGTCATTATTCATGGATACCAAGAAGACTTTCCATCCATATTTTTCCCAATGTTGGTAGAGAAAACCAAAGTTTGGGCGCTTTTGTTATCACCTACCAATCGCTTTCTGAGTTCTTGCCTCAGAGATACTCTTATGTTATGAGGTAAATTATCAACACAGTTATTAGAATATATGTATAACGTAGTTTTAACTACTTCGCAACGATACGTAGTTACTTAAATGAGGATTATTGTAAGTCAGTTAAGATAGTCCGGCTTTCCACTCCTCGAGTTCAACTAGCTGTAACCATTCTGGAAGCATCTGTTTGCTCTCGATTATGTGATACAATTATAAAAACATAAATGATTAACTTCTTAACTTCGTTTTCGTGGCCGGTTCCATCACTAAGATCTAAGGCTTCCGGTTTCCACCGCATAACAGTTGAATTACAAATACTGCTAAACGTTTCGACCTAGCTTTGGAGAGTCATCTTCAGTGGCTGGTGGTATCAGCCAGTGATCTTAGTAATGATCAACTTATTTTAACAAAACACAGACATAAAGAGAACGCTATTATATACAATAAGTCACTAAAGAAACATAAGAGCAAGAAAATATAGAGATAGCCTACTCGTATTTTTGTTTTAACAACTTTTGAGCATTACTTTTCGTTGTTTTCTAAGTCATATTTTACAATCCCTTTAACGTTGTAACTGTTGAATGATACATTTTTGTTATTATTTGATCTAAATTTGTTTTAAAAAGGAGTTGTTTTTAAAGTCGTAAAGAGTAAAGTTTGAAACTAAAAACAAAAATAATATGACTGTAAACCCAAAAACTGTGCAGAAAATCCAAGGTTACAATAATTTAGTTCGAGCGAAACACATAATTAGGCCTATATCCGAATAAACATTTTAGCAGGAAGATAAATTTACCACGGAACATTTTATGAAAACACAATTATTGCTAATTAATTAATAAATATAATCGTATCCTAAGAAATACGATTCAAAGAAAACCTACCGAATTATTAACCTTAGCTGTAGGATAAACTAATAAGCAGGACGAGTTACAAAACTACTTAAAAATCGTAGCCGACACTACTGTGAATCTTAGCGAATTTTTAATTAGAAGAAAGTTTTGTATACGCTATCCCCGCAGTCAGCACTTACATTTGTATACGGTTACGCTAGGTAAAGGTCGAGGTTGAGTGGTAGAGAGGACTTGGTAGACCTACCCTCGCCTTGTTAAACAAGACAAACTTTTTTTTCTTTCTCTTCACCTTCAAGCCTCTGTGATCTCCCTCTACTTGCAGGAACGGCGAGGAGGTCTTGTACGAGCTGGCCTCCCCGGCGGTCACCCTGCTTGTGCAAGGCTCTGCGCGCGCATACGTCGAGCTGGAGATGACGTCATTGTCTCGACTAGGCTGGGAGCTAGTGTGCGCAGTGTCACATAGACTCACAGAACACTGGGACATGAGTGTGTGCAAGACTCGACACACTGAGGGGAATACAACTGTGTGTATGTGTCACACGCTCGGTACCCTTGCGCTCGTCTGGCTCAAACATGTCAATCAGGTGGGTTTAAGAAAAAATATAACTGTTATTATATTTTTATTTTACCGTTATGAAATATTTAAATTTTACGGCAAAATTTCCTGTCTCTAACATTTATAAATAATGCGTTTAAAGCTAACGTCAAAGGGCGAATAGTGCTCAATTTTGGAAGGTAATCAAATTAAGTTTACTAATGTAAATTAAGTTATTTGAATGGAGAAACAAAGGTGTTACGAGTGACTTGTTTTTCTTAAATCTAAGTCATATATACAACTCTTTTTGATGCATGCGCTGTACAGGTCTCACCTTTTGCGACGTTCCTTTTGGAAGTCTTTGGTAAAATTTGTTAACTGGCTAAATCGTTTAGCCAACAACTCTCTTTTGGGAAGGGGCGCGTTTTAAAATCCTTTTAGGGTATAAAAATGTACATTTTTATAGTTATATATGCAGGCTATCGTTGTCAACAGTACCTAAATAAATCAGCTAAATCGTTCAGTCAGACCAAAGTAGTATGAAAGCAGTTTCTTCTCCAATATCTCGGTCTGGCAGATCTAATTTTGTTGTTTTTGATAACCACGTTGGATATGATGGCGTTGAGCTTCGTTAAAATGAGATCATAAAATAAAGTTTGTGCAGCGTAAACCCTATTTTTTCGGAATACATTCCCCAAAAGAGCATTTGTGGTGTTAACTATTCCTTTTTAGTAAAGTCCCCAAGCTCTCAGCAACATTTCAACTCTGACTTCCTCTGCAGGTTGACTCCCCGGCCAGACTGATGTCACCCCCCGCTGTTCTGGTCGGTTGTGTCTGCTGCCTGGTCCAGTCTTTACTGACTCTGTTTCTGCTCGCTCTTCGCTTCTGGAGACACCGGACTTGTATCCTCTACCTCAAGATCCAATGTTGCTCCTCCACCGCCACCTCCATGACTGTCTTCGTCTACGCGACCAGCCAGATTGTTCCCCAGGTACCAATATCATAATTATTTTCTTTGTGAATTGGGAATTTATACCAGAGTTAAAACTATTATTGCGGACATTTTCCACCGTTAGTGAAAAAATTACCACGACGTTTCGGGATCTGCAATCTGATCTCGTCTTCAGTTGAAAACTAACCTAAATCTTAACACAGAACATTGGATAACGAGCTAGCTTAAAGTCTAGCACAACCTAACAACATGTTAAGGTCAAAATACTGAAACTGATAAATCTAGGCTAGAAATCAAAGCACAAGCGTAAGACACACTAAAAACTTAGCTACAAGAAACAAGTAAAAGAAACACTTCCACTTTCGGCGGAGGCTTCTCCAGATATTGATACCGGTATGCAACTTGAAAATTCTTTGAAAAAAGCTGATTAACAATGGACAAAAGTCTGATACGAATTCATTTAACGTTCCCCGCTGTATCTAGTTTCCTTCACTGGGTATCAGATGTGGCGAATTGATGGCACTTAATTGATTATTCAACACACTTTTAACTATAATCAAATTAGAGCATTTTATCATATTGAAATGTTAGAAAGTAATCAATTTTCCTCGTGGTTCCAGGGCATGTTCTCGACAGTGTCCACAGTTCTCCAGGCTTCCGTGTTGGTGAGCATGTCCTCTCACTTGAGCAAGGTGTTGATCGTCTACACTGAAGTCGTGTACCTTCCCAAAGTCAACTACATACGACAGACAATCATCTGTATCATAACTGGTGAGTAACAACTGAATATGATTGAGCTATGATAAAGCATTGAATATTGAACATAGTTAATGTGTTTGTTTTGGAAATCTGTACAGGTGTGCCTCTTCTAGTGGTCCTCTGCAACCACATCGCCTTGAGTTCCACTGACGTCACACCCTCCTCCTGGTGGCTTGTCCCTGACACCCTGACATTCTACACTTGTGTACTCTGTGTACTCTTTCTGCTCACTGCGTTTCTGTTCCTCTTCTTTCAAGTCTTCAGGACTCTCAGAGACTTCAGCTCAAAAAAGTGTGAAGACACGAAAAAAGCAATTTCCAGAAGGTAAGCTATGAGTTTGTTTTCTTTTATCTTGGTATTTAGTTAGACATAAGATTATATTTAGGTCACCCTACGCACTAGTGTGGTTTGTAGAGTACGTTTACCTTAACGATTTTAGACTTAGGCTAATATCATAATTTATATATATTCAGGAACTATTATTCGTTGCTTGTCCTTTTTTTTAAAGTCAGTTATGTCAAACAACAACAAAAAAACACAAATTTTATATTGCCTAGTTTTGACATTGAGTGATCAAAATTAAAATGTGAATCTAAAAATGAGCAAAACACGCTTTTAGTGAATCATGAGGTCTTGAACAGTTTTTAGTAGACATTTTACGTTCTTTACTAGTTCCCATGTAAGTTTTCCCTAAAGGAGTCCTTAAAGTCCCAACTAAAAGTAACTTGACCTAAAGGCAAATATGTGTTATTTCCAGGATAGGCTTGTTGATCAGGGCTGCCATCCTGATGACTTCCACTGTCCTTATGTTTATCACGAGTATTGTATACGCGACCGCTCTTACGTCCAGGCTGCAATACTTGTTTAGCTTCTCTAGTGCCTTATTGGTAAGTAAAAATCTATAACATGTATAAAATAAAACAAAAATATACTCACGAAAGCGTGTTGATGAATGCGTAATGAACTTTATTTGAGCAGGTTAGTGATACTTGGCATACTTTACGTTGTAATTGACAAACAAACAAAAGAAGACAACTTTTCCTAAACAAAATCAAAATATTGTGGAAAAAGTATTTAAAAGTTATAGCATATATCGGTTATTTATGGGCTTTTTGTTTTGTTCCAGGGGTTCTCTTTGTTAATATGTTACGTCATTCACTGTGAATCTCCTCTTCATTTGAGTTTGCTTAGGACTTTCAAGCTAGACAATTCTTTCAGTTCAGACTCCAACAGCAGCACTCTAAACTGTAAGTTTTTAATAATACGTTTATTAAATAATATAGGCTTAATATACTTACTATTTCAACAAGTAAATATTTTGACGTCCGGGACGCACCATTGCCATCTCTACATTGTTCCAATTCATCAGAACGATGAGATAGTACTCAACATTTTGTTCCGATTAATGATAACTTTGAGTTTTACATCAAAACAAACATTTAAAGACAAAATATGTGAACCGAACTGGGGTTTGAGCCTGGATCCCTCTCAGACTTACCAGGCGAGAATTCTGACCACTACACTATTCTATACATCCCATACAGTCGTGCCTTCAAACTTTCTACTATTTAATCTGATTTTTTATCCTTAACTTGTGACCATCAATGGGGACCTAAATCTAGCCGGACTTCCCGCCTAACAAGTGAAATCCCGGGTTAGATCTACACAGTTTTCGTCACATTCTTAAGTTATTATATGTGTTAAGATTAGGCATACTTCACATTTGGCACTTATACAAATTATCTTAAAATATTTTAATGCATGGTGCTATAAGATTCTTTTAATAAGAAGGCTTAAAGTCAGAACAAATACCAGACTAACTTCGTACGCTATTCCCTTGACGTGCCTTTGTAGTTGCAGTATTCACAAAGCAAGAAGCCGAGAAGGATTGTAAAGCGACTCCCACGAGAACACCCGAGACTGTGCTTGGGCCCACGTTAATGAATGGGAAAGCGCAGCCTCCTCGCGAGGTACCTCCTATACTGAAGACCCCCAAGTCTCAGGAGAGACGAGTACCGAAAACTGTCACTTTCAAAACCGACCCAGGTAATTCGTTAATGGCATATTTTATAATATGCACTGAAGCAAAAGCATAGACACGTCAGTTAAATACTTACAAGTTTTGAAATTTGTGTGTATAATTTTGTAATATTTTGTATGTACTAAAACTTTGTCTAAATTTTGAATGAACAAGTGGACTCATACAAAGGAGTAAGTTAAGCTTTATGTTGGAAAACTAAGACAAACCTTAAAAAGAGCAGCGGAAAACTTTACAAAACTTCGTTCTGGAGTTCTTATGCATAGAACTATGTAATTATGTTTCCCAAATAGTTATATGCATCGTATGACAATTTGAATGAATTTAAACCAAAATATACTGAATTTAATTGCTGGTTGCGTTTGAGCCCAAGCTCAATCACGTTTTGAACTAATTATTATATTGGATGTCATATGTAAGGTCAAATTCTTAATGTATCTCAAATGCTGTGTGATCTTTAAACAAAACTATTCCTTAAAAACAATTAAATATACCATATTTTTCTTTAATACACAGTTTTGATAACAGTAAACTTGAATTTATCTTGTCCATAAACCTATATGGATATCTCAAGTTTTATTTTTGGAACAAACCATAACAGTAGGTAATTTATGCCTACTTTCAAAAGCTAATAGACTCACAAAAAAATGTCAACTCGTTATGTTTGAAGTTTGATGTTGTCGATGAACGTTAAGATCCGTGTAGTGTAAAAGAGCTTTGCAAACATCTCCTTTGTTAAGTCTCGAGCAATAAGACGTCAGATGTGCCTAAGCCCACAAGCAGGGTAGACCCGTTTTCAACACTCACCCCTCGAGACGTCATTTATCGACGTTGCACAGTTGCACAAGAGGGTCTCCCAGAAGTTTTTGGTCCGCTTCCCAAACCTGAGGCATCCTTATCCATCCCACTATTAGGCCAAGATTATTGGACTTCCCGGTCTTTACCTGGTTTGCCAACTAAAGTACAAAATTGATCTTTCTAATCTTAGGATGTATAGTTTCCAAACTCTGAAATCACTAGTTTCTCTCAATCTACATAATATTCCTCATAGAACTTGGTTCTGTTCTAGGTCCAGGCGGCGAGCAAACCGCAAAAGACCCCTTGTGCATGGAGGTGTACCCGAGCAGCCCCCGAAAATTCCCCGAATTCCCCGTTCCACTCTGCCTTCCCTGCAAATGTCCCGACCTCCCCCTCCCCTGCACCTACCCTGATTCCCTCCTCACCTGCAAATGTCCAGACCTCCCCGAGACATCTGCAAGAGTCTGCGTCATCACCAGCGTGGTTGTAAACACCCCCAGTGTCGTAGTCTGCAGCGTTGACGTGGAACCATGCTACGTGCTGGATCAGTCTATAGTGCACGCGACTGCGCAGGAAGTGACTTCACTTCCGGTACAAGAGAAGGATAAGGAAGAGGAACTGCTGGAAGTGCTGTTCACCCCAGGCTCAGAGGCGAGCACACCGGACTCAGACTGTAAGGGGGATGTCATGGACAGGATCTGCCATGATTTGGACTATTTGCTGGGGGGAATTCCTCAAGAGTTGAAAGAAGACGTTGGTAGGTCTGAGGAGAAGGTTGAAAGCAACTATGAGGAGGTCAAGTTATAGTAATTGTGTGGGGATTGGAATTGATAAATGTGTGGTTAGTTTCATCAAAAAAAGTGTTATAGTAAGTAAATAGAGAACATATTCCAAATGGCATGCTTCGGCCATATTCGGGTCGTACACATCGGACAAATCCGAACATGTGAAAGCCTTGGAGGGGGGAGACGGTGGCCCTCGCAGCGCATTCTGTGCGTAGGCTGTCTCAACTATGTTGGACAACCTGCCTCATCCATGCGAAATCCAAGCGCTACTTCCCACTATAACACTGACTCTGATACTATCAAACATATTTTATTACAATGTTTATAACAAAATATATATGTTTAATTAACATCATAAAATGTTTATTTCACAATTATATCCATAGGTTTGTGTACACAAGTTGAGGCTGAACGTAAAACTACGTAAGATATCATGTATGGCCTAAATAAATAAGATATTATAAATTTATTAATTTTAAGCTAGATTTGACAACTTATAAATACAGTATATGGTTTAACTGTAATCACTTATGGTGGTTTATAAATACCAATTAATATTCTTTTCAGAAATGTGTTATAATGTTTATTACAATTTTATTAAAACTATAATTATGTGTTATGATGTTTACTACAAGTCCATATTTTACTACTAAAACGGTTTGCTTAGTGTTTGTTAACTAATTAATGTTTTTGATGCTAAATGTATATTATTAAGTTTTATATTATTATTATTAAGAACCTTAATTGTATAAAATGCTTCTGAAATTATGACGTTATTAGTAAATACAGGGTACTATTTTTGCAACAAAAAAGTTATTATATCTCTTATCCTCTTATCTCTTAGTATAACGGTTTCGTACCATCAAGAATGTATCCAGAGATAAACCACAAGATCACCTCTAATTTGTGGTGTTCCCGTAAAAAAACAGAAACAAAATATCAAACGAAAAATCTTTGCATGAGATGAGAAAAATACCAAAGAGCAGTGGGTTGAGCTCTAAAATAAACTAGCAAAGCAAACACAAACATGATTTTGACACGTGTTTTTGAAATTTGCTCAGACTATCGCACAAACACCCTTCATTTGCCAAAGCTTTCAATGGATTATCATCAGTGCATTTCGGAGCGCTAATGGGATTATTTAACTAGCCAACAAAGCTCTTAAATCCTTTACCAATTGATCGCTTAAAATATCAAACGAATTTGATTTTAAAACAATAACAATTAAATCAACAACGAAAGTAATGCATTACTTTTCTAATTATTTAAACAAGGGAAACAATAAAAGGTTTATTCTTTTAAGTAATCGCAATGAAAGTCTCGTTCGTATTTTAACATTAATTCTCTTAATTTATTTCAGAGATATCCTGACGGCTAAGCAACAAACAAAAAGACGTTTTTAAGTAACATATAATTAATTAACACTTAATTAAACTCACAGTTATTTGCTTATTTCCCATATTTTGTTGTAAACTCGAAGAAATTAATGTTGATACAAGATTAGCTATCTAAATATGTTTTTCATAGTTTTAGTGTCATACAACTTACTACAGTAATCGTATAATATCTTAATAAGATTACGTTGATTAAAAACCAACATCCGTTGCAAGACATCAAGTGAATACACATTTACGCACTTATATGGCCAATGAGTGCAACAGATCAACTAAAAGCGGGGATCAGCAAAATGGAGAGATTCATCAGCAAAGTGCTGACGTACAACTAGTCACTAAACCCAGTTACACATTGTCTATTGCTTCTTGTCAGCATGTAAATGGACGTTTGTGCATTGGTTCAATGAGTGCATCAGTTAAACTAGAAGCAAGGATCAGCAAAATAGAAGGATTCATCAGCAAATTGCTGACGTACAACTAGTCACTGAACTAAGTACACATTGTCTCTTGCTTCTTGTCAGCATGTAAATGAACGTTTGTGCATTGGTTCAATGAGTGCATCAGTTCAACTAGAAGCAGGGGATCAGCAAAATAGAAGGATTCATCAGCAAATTGCTGACGTACAACTAGTCACTGAACTAAGTACACATTGTCTCTTGCTTCTTGTCAGCATGTAAATGAACGTTTGTGCATTGGTTCAATGGGTGCATCAGTTCAACTAGAAGCGGGGATCAGCAAAATAGAAGGATTCATCAGCAAATTGCTGACGTACAACTAGTCACTGAACTAAGTTATACAATAGCTATTGCTTTTTGTCTGCACGTAAATGAACGTTTGTGGCTTGGTTCATTGAGTGCATCAGTTCAAGTAAAAGCTGGGATCAGCAACATTAAGAGGTTCATCAGCAAAATGCTGACGTACAACTAGTCACGAAACAAACTTATTCATTGACTATTGCTTCTTGTCAGCACATAAATGGACGTTAGTGCATTTGTTCAATGAGTGCATCAGTTCAACTAGAATCAGGCAACAGACTTTTATGGTTTATCTACATCACTAATTAAAGAACTACCATACTTCTTTCCAAACTTGCTAAATATGGAATTAGAGGACATTCTTACTGTTGGTTTGAGTCCTATCTCCTAAATAGGATTCAGTATGTGGAAATCGATCATAATCTTTGTTCATACCGTTCAGAATATCTCCAGGTTCAAACAGGTGTTCCCCAAGGGTCTGTTCTTGGGCCTCTTTTATTTTTATTGTTTATTAATGACTTGCCTTCATTTCTTAACATGTTCCCCACCTCAAACAACTCTCCACACACTGTTCTGTTTGCTGATGATACCAGCCTTCTTTTTGATGCAGCTGACCCTCAATCTATGCAAGAGTCGTTTGAGTTTTACTCCTCTTTGTTAATGAAATGGTTTAATATCAATAAACTCCATCTAAATACTTCAAAATCCAACATCCTCAAATTCTCTACCCGGTCTTCAGATCAAAATCAAATGAGCTTTCAACTAGGTAACTGTATTTTAAAACCCGAACATTCCATGAAGTTTTAGGCATTTTCATACAAAGTAACTTAAAATGGAATTCTCATATAGACCATCTGTGTAGAAAACTAAATTCGTCCATCTATGCTTTGAGACAGCTAAGTGGTGTTGGTACTCGGGAGGTTCTTATGTCCGCATACCATGGTGTTTTCGAATCCATATTAACATATGGAATCATATTTTGGGGTTTCACCAGCAACAAAAACTTGGAGAGGGTATTCGTTCTTCAGAAGAGAGCTCTAAGGATTGTCTGGGGACTTGGTTGGGCTGATAGCTGTAGAGGGCACTTTGAGACAGAGAACGTTTTAACCGTACCCTCGCTCATAATCTATTTTGTTTCGATTTATATTTTTCAAAATCAAAGTAGCTTCAGAAATGTGCGTCACAATTTAAACACAAGAAATAAATCATTTTTAACATCGCATCATACTTTTAATTTAGAAATCTGTAGGAACTCAATTTTTTATCGTGGGCCAAATTTATTCAATAAACTTCCAACTGAGATTAAGAAATCACCAAATTTAAACATTTTCAAACATCGACTTCGGCGTTATCTGTCTCAAAGGGTTCTTTATAGTCTGTCGGAGCTTTGAGCACTTCATAGTGGGGAAAATGTCTCAATTTCTGACAAAATTTGTTGTAAAAATTTTGATTTATTACATTTTATAGTAATTACTTATTGCAATAATAATTGTGTGTTATTTAAATATATTTCTAAGCATTTTATGTACAATTGACCTGCAACTAAATGTATTACATCAAATGTTGTTAATAAAGAATTTGAATTTGAATTTAGAAGCGGGGATCAGCAACATTGAGATATTCTTCAGCAAAGTGCTAACGTACAACTTGTCACTAAACTTACACATTTTCTTTTGCTTCACGTCAGCGAATAATACTTGACTAGATTATTGATATTTTTCTAGCAGTGGTGTGCCGTTAACATCAATTCAAAATTCAGATTGGTTATATTTAGAATTTGCCTATCCAGTGACCAGTCTACGATTTAAGATATGATTTTCAATAATTAGAAATATTTTAAAATTAGTTTAAAATTGTTCTGTTGATCCTTCATGCTGGAGAGTTGTTTGCCTATTATTTGCATTACTGGTAATGATTTTGACTTACAGGAAATGTTAAAAGTAAAAAAATAACGTTATTATGTCTTAAAAAATTATTTCAAATACACATTTTAAATGAAAGTGCAGACACGTTCCGAAGCTATGTCAGATTAAAGTTATCTGTGAACTATTCGAATAATAGTCCATTTACGAATATTTATTTATTTTCATCGTTAAGTTCTTGATAAAACTTTTATGGATTTAAATAATTACTCATTTTTTATTTTAATTCAATTATTTGTTTGAAGTTTTTTGTTGACGATGGGAGGATTTCAGAAGTTCAACTATTATTGCGGACATTTTCCATCGTTAGTGAACAAAAAAGAGCACTAACGATGTGTTCGCTTTTGTTCACTAACGGCTGATTATATGTATATTATTATTAGTAAGGTAAGTTCTTCTTACTTGTAGTCAAATCTAACTCATCGGTCATACACGTGCACAAATGTCTATTCATGTGCTAACAAGAAACCATAAGTTGTGTTAAACGTAGCGTAATGACTCAGCAGTACGTCAGCGTTTTGCTGATAAGTCCCTCTACTCTGCTACTGTGATCTCCTGTTAGTTAAGCTTTTTTGAGTCGTGTCTCTGAGCTCACAGGAGTTTTCAGGAACCCTCACTTATCTATGAGAAAATAAGTCAGCTGGATCTTACAACTGTGAACACAGCTGTTGCCTGAGGGGCGTCTACATCAGTGTTATCTATGTGAACAGGTGAGAAAATAAACAACGAGTTTCTTACATAATGTGGACGCTTGTTAGAAAAAGCTGCAATGAACAATTTAGTTCCATATGGCTTTAATTTCCTTATTAAATACTTCTAAGGCTATAACTTATTCATCTTTATTTAGAAGTGACTACTTTAAAACAAAACAATGTTTCTTGAATTATAAAGCCAATGAATATTATGTAATTTGTAAGTTTAGCTGATACCAGGTTGTTGTGTCCAATGCGGGTATGTATGACATGTGATCACCTCAATAAACACCGCTCTAGTCATCATTACATGCACATGGTATTTGTGACATTTGAATCTGTCGACAGCAAATTTCATCATTATTGCCAAAGCTTCTTTTAATCTTATAGCATTCATCCATTAGAAGACTTATTTCTTTTCAGTATATTGATTCAAAATATAGGTAGATATTCTTCTTGTACAGAAATACAAATTTAAATAATCTCACGTTAAAAAGGTTTTTTACTTTTAAGTAATTTTACAATGATATCATAAACAACCGTGTTGACAATCTTAAAACCCATAATCTAGTAATTTTTGTTAAATAATGTAGTAATCAAAATTTCTAGCTTAAAATCGTTTGAGAGGCAATTGGTTACTTAAAGTAAAACGTAAAATCATAAGAAATGTGTTTTTAATACAGAATAAACTAGTGAAATAAACTAAAAACTTAAATTTAAACTTTAACTTAAACTTAAAATTGTTTGTTTTTTTCTGAGTCTAAGTGATAAATACATCAACAAATTTAAATACCTGCGACCTTGGAACTTAAAACGTTACTCTGATAAAAACAACGATTCATAATTATGAAGTTTGTTACAAGAACTCTCATATAGGTTATAACACGTAAAAGATTGGACACCCAAGGCATACAACAGTCTCTATTCTCCTCACGTATTTTTCGAATAAAGTTAAACACTATAAAACACTTCCAAACCAAATTCAAAAAAATTCCAATCAAAACTAATTTTCAAATTTTAAACTCGAACACTCAAAATGATTTGAATGTTGGTTTTTAACTAGGTTACTTTTAGTTTGATTAGTATTAAAATAAAGACGTTTAAGTCTAAATACAATTTTGAAAGGTTTTATTGATATAATCTTAATACGTCATATGATGAAAACGAACACATCGTTAGTGTTCTTTTTTGTTCACTAACGGTAGAAAATGTCCGCAATAATAGTTCAACTTAGTTAACTCAATTGTGTATAAAACTTAAATTGAATTAAATTGAACTTTTTTAAAATGAGTAATTGTTTTAATATATTCATGCCGAAAATGAACATTACATATTCTATTGTAATGCGATATACCGAAAGCCTAGAATATAGTTGTAGTTGTGACTCCGCCACTCAAGCCTACTTATTAAGAAAAATCCAGTTTGGATAAGTTAGAGAAATAGTTCTGGAACACACAATATCGAAACATGTGAGTAGACTTTACAATGATTTTAGATCTGAACTCACTTCTTCCAAAGGCGTTTGGTAAAGAGGCTTAGACAGTTTTAAAGTCAACTGAGTTACGGTAGAGACGTTTTTGTGTTCAATGCTGATTCATCGAGTTAATGGTTTTAGTGATGGGAAATGAATGAAACTTAAAGTAGCTAGTTCTATTAGTTGAACCTGTTTGTCATTCATTTCACTATTTTAGGCTATTCCAAAACTACCAAATTTGAAATTTATCGCGTTCAAGTTCATTTCTTTAAAAGAAAGACTAAAAGGAAAAATAACTTAAGGGATAAAATAATATTACAAATCTAATAAATAACACATTTTTAAATTTTTCACTGAATTTCTTTTAGTTTTACACAGAAGAAAATTACGAATTTAGTTTAATGCTAGCAAACGAACGATTGGGTTAAAGCATTATAAATTGATTCATAGTTACGGAGAAATAAAAAGGCTTTTAATTTTTTGTATTAATTAGCCTCTCTAATCCTTATACAAATTACAACTCACGTTTTACAGCACAGTAACTAATGCAACTAATGTAAATTATTTAATTACAGTCGAATGTAGAAATAAAATTTTACAATTGAATAATTTTATTTGGTTTAGCTTACTGTAATAATACCTAGCTGAAATTCACATTTAAGCTTAAATGTTAAATCATTGTTTATTTTCCGAATTTTATGGAACGAAAGCATAAAGATTGTATACATTAACACGAAAAAAATCATACGACGTATTAAGATTATATCAATAAAACCTTTCAAAACTGTATTTAAATTTAAACGTCTTTATTTTAATATTAGTCAAACTAAAAGTAACCTTGTTAAAAAACCAACATTTAAATCATTTTGATTGAACGTATGTTTGAGTTTAAATTTTGAAATTTTGTTTTGATTGGAATTTTGTTGAATTTGGTTTGGAAGTGTTTTATAGTGTGTAACGTTATGCGAAAAATACGTGAGGAGAATAGAGACTGTTGTATGCCTTGGTGTCCAATCTTTTACGTGTTATAACCTATATGAGAGTTCTTGTAACAAACTTCATATGCATCGTTGTTTTTATCAGAGTAATGTTTTAAGTTCCAAGATCACAGGTATTTTAAATTGTTGATGTATTTATCACTTATACTCAGAAAAAAACTAATATGTTTGTTCTTTATTTCACTAGTTTATTCTGTAATAAAGTCATTTCTCATGCTTTTATGTTTTATTTTAAGTAATCAGTTTCCTCTTAAACGATTTTAAACTAGAAACTTCGATTACTACATTATTTAACAAAAAGACTAAATTATGGGTTTTAAGGTTGTCAGCACGATTGTTCATGAAATCATTGTAAAATAACTTAAGAGTAATTACCGTTTCAACATGCGGATTTTAACCAAAATGTATTAACTTTTTTATTTCTGTACAAGAAATTAGGTAGATATTTTGAATTAATATACTGACAAGAAATAACAGGAGATCACAGGAGCACAGTAGAGATATTTATCATCAAAGTGCTGACGCACTGTTGAGTAATTACGTTACGTTTAACACAACTCATGGTCTCTTGAAAGCACATGAATAGACGTTTGTGCTCGTGTATGACCGATAAGTTCAGTTTGACTAGAAAGGGGGACAAGCAGAATAGAGAGATTCATCAGCAAAGTGCTGACGTACTGCTGAGCCATTAGACTACCTTTAACACAACTCACGGTCTCCTGTTAGCACATGAATAGACGTTTGTGCTCGTGTATGGCCGATGAGTTCAGTTTGTCTGAAGCGCAGATCAGCAAAATAAAAAGATTCATCAGTAAAGTGCTGACGTACTGCTGAGCCAGTACACTACGTTTAACATAATTCATGGTCTCTTGTTAGCACATGAATAGACGTTTGTGCTCGTGTATGGCCGATAAGTTCAGTTTGACTGAAGCGCGGATCAGCAAAATAAAAAGATTCATCAGTAAAGTGCTGACGTACTGCTGAGTCATTACGCTACGTTTAACCTAATTCATGGTCTCTTGTTAGCACTTGAATAGATTTTGTGCACGTGTATGACCGATAAGTTCAGTTTGACTGAAGCGTGGATCAGCAGAATATAGGGATTCATCAGCAAAGTGCTGCGGTACTGCTGAGTCATTACGCTACGTTTAACACAATTCATGTTCTCTTGTTAGCACTTGAATTGACATTTATGGCACGTGTATGACCGATAAGTTCAGTTTGACTGAAGCGTGGATCAGCAGAATATAGGGATTCATCAGCAAAGTGCTGCGGTACTGCTGAGTCATTACGCTACGTTTAACACAATTCATGTTCTCTTGTTAGCACATGAATGACATTTATGCACGTGTATGACCGATAAGTTCAGTTTGACTGAAGCGGGGATCAGCAGAATAGATAGATTCATCAGCAAAGTGCTGACGTACTGCTGAGTCATTACGCTACGTTTAACATAATTCATGTTCTCTTGTTAGCGCATGAATTCACATTTATGGCACGTGTATGACCGACAAGTTCAGTTTGACTGAAGCGCGGATCAGCAGAATAAAGGTATTCATCAGCAAAGTGCTGACGTACTGCTGAGTCATTACGCTACGTTTAACACAATTCATGTTCTCTTGTTAGCACATGAATTGACATTTATGGCACGTGTATGACCGACAAGTTCAGTTTGACTGAAGCGCGGATCAGCAGAATAAAGGTATTCATCAGCAAAGTGCTGACGTACTGCTGAGTCATTACGCTACGTTTAACACGATTCATGGTCTCTTGTTAGCACATGAATAGACATTTGTGCACGTGTTAGTTTTGCTTTTTCTAATTTTAAAATACTGGGTAATTGGTAGCCGCTGATCTGTAGTGACCATGAAATAAAGGCTATGTTATTGTAAGATATATTTTATATCTGTTTGCTTCCTACTTTCGAAGGAAAATATTTTTGAAAATCTTCCGCGGTACATGGGAATAAAGTTGTTTAACAATCTTCCAGACAATATAAAGCTAAAAAAATCTAATTCAAATTGTAAAAACGTTTTATAAGAATGTCTAGTTAAACATACGTACCATACTATAGACGACTTCCTGAATTCTTCTGGCGCTTTTAACTTATTTTACAGGGTAACATTTAGGCCCTTATTCGTTAACATTCGTTTTACTGCAGTATATTAGTTTCTTTTTTTTATAGTTTTGTAGTTTTTGTCAACGCAAATAATTTTGTATTGTGACAATAAAATGTTTATGTTTTGGTTTTATACAGAGTGAATTTTAAAATTCCCCTTAGCTTTTGAAAAAGGAAATATATTTAAAACCCCTTTTGAGAATGGTTTTATAAAACTCTAAAGTTTGTTTTGATGTACTTTGCGTCATCCATCCCCTCCAAAAACCGGTTGAAATTCCCTTTCTTTCTAAGCGCCCCAAGATGGTGGTTTGTACTTTTTTTTTAAATTGGAAGGCCCTCCCCCTTCCCGGTTTGGAGGGGTGGGCGACAAAGTATGTTAAAACAAACTTTAGGAACCATAACTTCGTAGCCTATATACGACAGTCCATTTACCTTCTACAGGGCGACCAAAACGGTTTTAGCTATAATGGCTTAGCAACAATACGTACAAGGAGCATCGTGGTCTTAAATCAATGTGTTCTATAAATAAACTTACGTGTGTAAGTACACAACTCGTACATGAGACTGAAGATACAATTTCAAGCAAACTGAGGTCTCTTTAACTATTCGAGTCTGATAACAAAAGTATTTTTGTTATTAAAACCCGATAAAATTAAATGATGGAATATGTTTCAATTTTATTTCCAAAACTGAGTTTAATAATAAACCTAACCAAACGACTCCGAAAACAATTGTAAAATAAAACATACTAAGAATATATAAAAAGGAAAAATCCTAAAGAAAGCATAGTTTTGAAAAGGAAATGTCGCTTTCAATTTCAAAGAAAGGTCAAAGATAAGCTGTTAACTTCAAGTTGACAGGTACATTATAGTATATACAGGGTTTTCATAAATGAATGGTGCGGTTTTAACTGTATATAAAACTGTAACACAACATGTTGAAACGCTCAGAGTGGTATCACTGTTTTCGGTAGCTCAAACAGTTTTGTTTACATATTCTACCAACCACCTGTTTTAATTATTAACCTTATTGTTGTTCATAAAGTAAAAGTTGTGTTTTTATCTTAAAAATGTTTTCCTATTAAGAAAAAGCAAAATGTGTTTTGTGGTTTAGTGAATTAAAGTCAATAGTTTTAGTGCAGCAAAGGTTTAGATTCACTTATAATAAGGGTACACCTCATAGAAATAACATTCGTCGATGGTATAATCAGATCATTGATACCGGATCAGTAAAAAACGTCGCAGTGCGGGCAGACCTCCATTATCCGGACAAAGAGTTCATATCATCAGACAGTCTTGCATTAGGAGTCCCAAAAAGTCTATCCCTCGTCGAAGTCTTGAACAAGGAATACCGGTTACAACAATTCACACAATTATGCACAAAAGGCTTCATACGCATGCATACAAAATTCAAGTTCTTCAAAAATGCAGGCCATCCGACAAGGAAAAAAGAGTAGAATTTGCCACTTTCATGCTAAATGAAATGGCAGAAAATTAGGCAATTTTGAATGATGTAACTTTTTCCTATGACGCAACATTTCACATCAATGGATGTGTCAATAGACACAATGTACGAATTTGGGGCACTCAAAATCCTCATGAAACTTTTGAGAAAGAGAGAGATTCGCCAAAAGTTAATGTTTGGTGTGGTTTATCAAAAGAACAGGTTATAGGACCTGTTTTCTTTCAAGAGAAGAATATCAATGGAAATGTTAACCTGGCCATGTTTGAGAATTACTTCTTTCCTCAAATTGAAGGGATGGAAAATGAAGTTTTTTTCAGCAGGATGGAGCTCCTCCCCATTACAAGGAGATGTGTTCGAGACACATTAGACGAAAAGTTTCAAGACAGGTGGATTGGTAGGGGAGGTTCTGTGGCATGGCCTCCAAGAAGTCCGGATCTGACCCCATGTGATTTTTTTTGTGGGGACATATAAAAAACATAGTTTACTCTGAAAACATTCGTAACTAAGCTCATTTAAAGGACCGAATTCGAAATGCTCTTTCTACTGTATCAGCTGACATTTTTAACGACGTTTGGGCTGAAATAGGTCATCGTTTAGATGTATGTAGAACGACCAATGGTGGTCATATTGAAGTGTACTGAATGTGTGAATAATAACTTTAAAATGTTAAGATATCAATAAAAAATTTCCGTTTTCATAACATTTGTTGTTTTTTTCCTATTTAAGATACAAACTGCACCATTCATTTGTGAAAACCTCGCATTTTGTTACGTAAACCCGGAAAAATATTAATTGAAGGGAGCGAGTGTAACTTTTAACCACTGTCAAGGGAAATAGTGGGCAGGTACGGTTTACATTCTCATTTTGGAGTCCCTTCGTGAAATATTCACAGTGGGTTTCACATTTGACAGCCAGTGCTTGTGGTTCTTAATTCTTAAGCCGCTACCTTTGTTTCATGTGCCCTTTTAAACAAAGAGGAGGAAATATATTTTCGATTGTTTTATTTGCTTCCAGTATTATTAACATTTGCATTTATTACTGTAGTCTGTCCTTTATTAGATTATTATTGTGGCTTAAAAGCTAATAATATGTATTTTCATATTTAAACATTGTGAAGTATAGATAAAAGTATATGCCACAAGTAGTACATTTTTGCAGCTTACAACCAAAGGGTTATTCAACAAAAAACACCCAATTATCAATTTATTCTTAAACGGAGGTTAAAATTTAACAGGCAGCAAGACAATTGTAAACTTGTATATATTTTAGGATAAGTTTGTGTGTATTTTTTAATTTTGCATTTTATTGTAATAGATTGTATTTAACTATTTTTAGAATAATTATGAACTTTTAAAAATAAGAATAAAAATAAACATAAAAATTAAAATAAAAAAAATAAACATAAACATGAACATAAACATAATTATTAACATAAACATAATTATTAACATAAACATAATTATAAACATAACATAAACATAAATATAAATATAAACATACACATAAACATTACCATAAACATAAACATGAATATGAACATGAACATTTACATGAACATAAACACAAACCTAAACATAAACATGAACATACACCTGTACATGAACATTAACATAAACACAAACACAAACACAAACATAAACAAAAATAAAAACATAAACATAAACGTAAACGCGAATTTTATCAAACAAAACATAAACACAAACATAAACATAAACTGAAACACACATTACACGAACCCAAACATAAACACAAACATTAATACAAACAGAAATATACACATAACACAAAACAAAATAAACAAAACAAAACAAAACAAAAACAAAAACAAAAACAAAATAAAAAACAAAACAAAACAAAAAAACAAAAACAAAATAAAAACAAATGGAAAACAAAATAAAATCAAAAGCAAAACAAAATAAAATAAAACAAAACAAAAAAAAATAAAAAACAAAACAAAATAAAGAACAAAACAAAACAAAACAAAACAAAAAAAACCAAAACAAAACAAAACAAAAAACAAACATAAACAAAACAACAAAATACAAAAACAAAAAACAACAAAAACAAAAAAAACAAAACATAAACAAACAAAACAAAAACATAAGCATAAAACATAAACAAAAACATAAACAAAGAACATAAACGTCAACAAAACATACACATAAACATTACCATAAACATAAACATGAACATGAACATAAACACAAACCTAAACCTAAACATAAACACAAACACAACAATAAACATAAACAAAAACATAACCATAAACATGAACATACACATGTACGTTAACATTAACATAAACATAAACACAAACACTAACATAAACATAGACATAAACATAAACATAAACATAAACAAAAAACATAAACATAAACGTAAACGTAAACGCGAATTTTATCAAAACATAAACTTAAAAAAAACATTACACGAACCCAAACATAAACACAAACATTAATACAAACAGAAATATACATATAATCATACACACAAACATTAACAAAAACAAACACACGAACACAAACACAATTTTAAACATAAACGTCAACATAAACATACACACAAACATAAACCTAAGCCTAAACATAACTATAAACACGAACACGAACACAAACAAAACAAAAACACACATACATAAACCTTAACATGAACATAAATACACAAAAAAAAACACGAAAACAAACACACAAACACAATCATAAACATAAACGTCAACAAAAAAAAAAAACAAAATTAAAAAAAAAAAACAAAAAAAAACAAAAAAACTAAACAAAAACAAAACACAAATTAAAACAAAAACACAAACATAAACTAAACAAAACAAAAACCAAAACATAAAAAATACGAACACAAACAAAACAAAACAAAAAAACACAAACATAAACGTCAACATAAACATAATCACAAACACAAATACCAACTTATACATCAACACAAACACACAAACATAATAATCGTATTAATTTAACATAAATGGATAAATAATAATATTTCCATAAATTCATCTAGGCTACATTATAAAAAGCCTGTTGGACCAAAAGGGAGTTTAACCTGGCCTTAAAGGTGTTCATATTGTGTATACTTTTTAAATTATCTGCCAGTTTGTTGTATAATTTAGTTACAGTTTGAAAAATAATACCTTTATAGGATGAATAATATTCAACCATATAGGGCCGTTTATTTTCAATTCAGCCTTAACCGGCGGTTAAAATTAGGACAGGGAGCCAACCAATAGAAAAGCAGGATATTTTTTAGGTAAAGTTTTACTTTGTCTGTTTTGATTTTGCATTTTGGTGTTACAGTTAGTATTTTGCTATATTAGCTAATGTGTACATGTTAAAATCAATAAAAATGGTAAAACTAGTCATTTATTGCATGAAAGATCTTCAAATAATTCATTTAAATACTTTTAACGTTTCATGAAAATGTAAACATTGCAGACTGTAAACAACTTAACCGGTGGTTAGTTAACCAGCTGCTAACCAGGCAATTGAAAAACGGCCCTTAGTGAGGCAATTTTAACGTTGCGTGAAAACCTTGCAGATTGTAAACAACTTAACCAGTAGTAAGTTAACCTCCTGGTTAACAGGAAATTGAAAAAACTGTCCTAATAATACACATATTAACCAATATTAAGTGTTACTCGTTTTTAAAACTTGTTTAGTAGGTCCGTCCAACAAAACAAGTTCGAAAAAGCAAAAACCTTGTGATTACTCATATTTCTCTAAAACTTAACACGCACCTTCAAACTTATTATTATTAAATTAACCAACAGATTGTTGGATCAATGTTTTCCACGCTAAAAATACTATGAGTTGTAAGAAAGGTTCTCTTACCATTTAAACAGTTTGAAAAGTATATATGTATACAAAAGTAAACGATAAAGCAATGTAGTTTAACAACCAATTATAAACTGGGTGAGGGAAAAATAAACTTTGCTCTTACGAAGTTCAGGGTCAGTTTCAGCGAGTTTAGAGTGGCTCGTAGCTTATTAGCTTATTTAACAAGTTGATGTAAGTTTGTTATCTCTGAAACTTAATTTTAGTATTGGTATATAAAAACAATATAAATTTTAAATGGAGGATTTTGGTTGAATTTTACTTTCTTAACGGTTTTTTTAACTTATGGCACAATAATGAAACCATATTTTTACATAGTCAATTTTCTTTACGAGCTTAGCTATTTTTTTTTTTTAAATGATGGTGGGTATAGTGGCTGACAAACATTGTAAATTGGCATGTTAGTGTAATGTAATAACAATGTTTTATACAAATGTCCAGAGGATTTCTAACCTGCAAAAGAGAACGTTTAGAATAATTTGTATGCTAGAATTTAAATAATCCTGCGGAAACATTTTAAATACTTATCCAATTTGCCTTTATCTTCTCTATACATTTTGGAAACTTTGTTGTCTTTAGGGCTAAGTGTACTATTGTCGAGAACATTAATCAATACAACACAAAAAATAAAATTTTGAACTGACCAAACTACCATAAATTTTCCATTGAAGCCAGTAGAAGATTGTATAAGAAACTTCATGACAGCATTAAAAGTTGCTTAACGGTAAACTCTAAAAAAGACTAACCTTGCTCAAAATGCATTTAACAATTTTGCAGAAATTATTAATATCTAAAACTATAACCCGAAATTATTCAATTAGGGTCAAAGTCTTATTTGTGGTATGAAAATTATTGATTTTATAAAAAGAAAATACACATTGTAGTTATTTGACATGAAGTGTATTGCTATTGTGGTTAATTATTTTGGCTTGTCAAATATAAGAAAAGGGGAACCACCTTTTTGTCCAAAAACGTGTTTCTAATAGTCAATAAAAGCCATGTGGAATCATATGAAGGACTTAAAAAATGTAATATACCGGGTGGCCACTATAAAGTATCCTAAACGGATTACAGGTGTACATTAGAGCTAGAAACGTGAAACAAACTTTTCTCTCTGGAAATCGTATACGGAGATTTCAGGAAAAATATTTTTAAGATTCTCAGTATACAGGGTGTGTCAATACTGAAACTCACGGAGCCAAAACTCGAGATTTTTAAATGCAAAGGTGGGTCATATTCTACATCATTTTAAACAAAAGACAACTCTCGACATATTGACGAAACAGTTTCTTTGATATGTTGCCCGTTACAAAACTAGAGCTATAAACATAAATCGCGTAAGCGTTTATGGAACGCCTTGTACCCAAATTATCAATTCGATTAGAAATATGATGTTTACGTATTGTTTCTTAGATTTCGACGAGCTTTTCAACGGTATGTCGTAAAACCATGTTTTGGAAACATTTTTAACCTCAAAGTTGATGAAACGTTGAATTTTTTTAATAATGAATAGGTAAAAAACATCAAATAGTAAGGTACCGGTATATCATGTTGCATAATATTGTAAAGATAATTTTAATATTAACATTTTTTATATTATTTATTTTGTTGTATCTTTATTTGTTTAAGGACTTTAACAAAAAACCAATTTTAACTTAGTTTTTAGTAGTTTATACGGTTGTTTGACCTAACAATTGTTATATTCTTATTTCTGGTTTTTTGTAATTTTTTTAGCTTTTATTAAGGAAAACAACTTTATTAGAATTTGGCTCAATTTAGATACCAAGCAGGTCAAACGACCGTAAAATTAAAAATGCAGGCAAAATTGTTTTCCTTAAAGATAAAATACAAAATAATACAAAAATGTTACCAAAACATACAATAAAAGCCAACATGACGACATACAAAAGCCCGAAAATCTGAGAAACAATACGTAAACGCCATATAATCGAATTGATAATTTGGGTACAGGGATTAAACGTTACGCGATTTGTGTTTAGCTTCGGGGCAACATACAAAATACACGGGAAAGATAGTATTTACATTTACAAGCTCTAATAGTACTCCTGTAATCCGTTTAGGACACTTTATCCTGGCCACCCGGTATATCAAATTATATTTATAATAGTCACTTTTAGGTATAGATATGTAACAAATAGGTAGTATTTACTTTACAACATGTACTAGTAAACTACTATGGGAGTCGCTTTAACAAGCAATCCAGGCAAATTTATTCAGAGTGCTTTAAATACGTAAAACGCATTTGCATTAAATTGTTTTCCAACTCGAGTTTCAAATCCCCTCCTTTGTTTCCTTGAAACGCTTTTATAAGAATGTCAAACAGAATAATAATAGTTAATATCAATTAGTAATATACACTTACGTATTTGTCAATTATATTAATACAATCTGTGTTTAACGGAGAAGTATATTCCAAGGGTTACTTAAGGGACCCCTTGAAGTGCTTGTTTATCAGCAACTAAGACAAAGAAATAAAATAAATATTATAAGTATCCAACACCGATAGTAAAATGCCAAACTCTTTTTCGTTCTATAACTCTTCGTTCGAGTATTGTTAACTTTCCGCAGGATCCAACACAGATTATAAATCCTGCGGTTTTGGTTAAAAGCCAAGCTTTGATAAAAGCCACAAAGTTGGACCGGTCTTTCAACATCCGTATGACTTCCTTGTTCCCGCAGTGGGCATTTATACTTTAAATTCACAAATATTTTAAATTTTGATTTATGTCCTTCTTTTAAATTTTGTGTAAGGAAGTTTGGTTTTTAATCTTATAACAGTTAAAGTGACTTTATATTTTGTGATTTGTTTACGTAAACTTTGAAATAAACGAATCCATCTTAAATTTATGATTTAAGATTTTTTATGTATGTGAAGAGGATGCGTGGTTTACCAATGTTCTGTAACATCAATGAGCCACCTTCAACAGCACCATATAGATAAAAAACATTGTGTATACAGTCGAGTCAAAAGTGGTTATATAAAACCTGTTATGCAGTGCCTAATGAAAAAAATAGTAGAAAAGTGAATGTTTCTCTGATTTTGAAAAGATCAAAGGTGTGGACTGTTTTTTTTATATACGGCCTAAACCGTTTGAGTAAATTCGTACGAATCTCGTTAAATATTTAGAATATAATTAGATGCGTGTAGTGTTTTAAACCAATAATAGCAATGGTAAACAAATGATAAGAGCCTAAGTCAATGAAAATAAACTAATAGACGCCAATTGTCAAAACAAAGTGTGGAAACCAGTATCATCTTTCATATCAGTAGTTTTATCGAATTGATTTTAGAAAAATGAGATATTCATGCCGTCAGCATGGTATACCCAGACCCGGGACCATGAAATGAGCACCGATCCTGACTTCCGGAACACTCGTTGAGCATTTTTACAACACTTGTTGATATGTGTGTACTCTCTACAGGTCGCAATTTCGTCCAATTATCTTGAAATTTGGTACAAATGTTCCTACTGTAAATATCTCGGTCAAGATCTGACCAGATCAAGACCAGAAAAGTCGGACCACCGCAGATACTTTGTATTGGGGTGTTTCTCAAAAAAGGGGTTTTAATGCTTTAAAACAGTTAATTTATTTATGTACTCAAAATTATAAAAATTGATTTTGTTGTTTCGAAATGGCGGCCAGGCAAAGTGATAATATAGTTTTAGCTATAACAGCGGAACGAGTAGTCCTAATTCAAAATGTGAAATTTAAAATGTGCTATTCTTTAAAATGGGTAATGAAACGTAAAATACCAGTAAAATAACATGTAATTTAAAGACCGAAGGCTGAAGCTACCTCGTAGTGCCCGCGATAATGACAACGTATGTCTGAGGCCGAAGGCCGAAGCGAGCCTGTAGGTGCAGTTAATTGGAGTAACAAATTGCAAAATAAATTCGATTTACTCTTACCAGCGGCACTTTAGCGCTTAGCTGCTTTTTGGCCTAGTTTTATATTTTTACTGGCAAAGAATAATTCAAACATAATCAAATTATACTATGAAACGTGTAAAGCAGGAAGAGAACAGTTTAAAGATTTATGTTCAGTCATGTCAACAAAAGGCACTGAGATGTAAATAATAAAACTGTAATAAAAAGATCGCAAAGATCTTGGACGCTATAATCCTCGATATGTGAAGCACTTTGGGATTTATATGGAGCACTATCTCATCGACAGAAGGAGGTCAATCCTTACTTAAACCCAACCAGTAGAGTTCCCTTTGTGTCGTTATTCAGATATTGTTTCTGGATAGAATATTATTAGAATATTATGTGTTTAAAAAGATATTTCGTCTTTAAAATAGTTTTCTTCTAAATTCCTTAATTCGCTAAGTTCAAATTAATCTACTTCTAATAAAGCTTAAATGTTGTTTTCTTAGACTTCAAAATAAAATTCAAAATTTAAACTTTCATATATAGAGAACTTGCTCAGAAAATTTAGTTTTAAAGTTATTAACTGGCTTAAGTAGGGTATTTACAGACTGTTCTAACATATCATTATCTTATAATTTATTCTCTAAAAACACAAAATTAATAAAATAGATAAAATGTTCAATGTTTAATTACTTTTTAAGTAGATAAGTGCCAGGTCTTAAGCTATAAGCTACGTTTGTCCTATTTTTAATTGTCTCAAAGTCAAAGTCAAATCATTTATTCCCATTAAACACTATGGTACATGGACACACGTCAAAATGTATACAGTATTCAAATAGGTGAAAATGAGTTTTTCTAGCTTACTCAGTCTCTACCTTTCATGGTCCAGAAACTCACTGACATTATAGAAGGCATGGTTTTAAATTAATGAAAACTACCTTAAAAGTTAAAACATTTTATAAATAATTATGCTGCAGAAATAATATTTAAACTGAAACAGAAAGGTTTATTTTAAATTAAAAGCTTTTAATAAATATCTATTTTCCCAGTTGCAGGACCTTGTTTTATTACAGTTACCTTGGTTGAGGGCCTGTAGATCCTACGGTGCAGGTTGTAGTCTATAGACTACAACAGGTTGTAATTTAGACTACAACATGCACCGTAGGATCTACAGGCCCTCAACCAAGGTAACTGTAATAAAAGCTTTTAGTTGTAGGAGGTTCACAAAGTGTTACTTGTATAACTATTAGGAATAAAGAAACATACATGACGCCCTGTTTCAACTTTAAATAAACTTACTTTCAACTTACATTTGTCCAGCGATACATCCGAAGTCGTTTTTATTGCCGAAGCGTTTCGAGAATTATCTCATCTTATCGCTGGACAAATGTAAGTTGACTTCAAGAACATCCCAGAAACCAATTACAATCAAACTTACTTTGATGAACCGGTTTCGACCTTTAGGACATCTTCCATATGCAAGTACAATTTGTAAATTTAAACGTGTTTAATAAAACTACGATACATTCTTCTATTATTTTTTTAACAACGCATACTGTGAATAAAATTCAACCAATTTTATGTATTTTTAAACCCACATCTTGGGAAACAATATTGCCAAATATCGATGTGTTCTGGGCTCGTGACAATAATTGCAAGATTGTGAAATCTAATGAGCTTTTGAGGAGGGAATCTTATCATTTTGTTTTGGGGTGAAATAAAATTAATCATTCTACTAAGTTAGGAAAGTAAGGTAGTAAATCTTCCCGCAGCCAAGTATAAGAAATTCGAGAAATCCCCAAGAGAGCGTAGTGGACTGAACAAACTGTTTTACGCCGCGAACTGGAAATTCTTACAATTGAATAGTTTGTTTTAACTAGTTTCACAATAGTTTTCTTTTAACAACCTTTGTTCAAATCAAAGCATGGAGGTAACATAGTTTAGATGTATATGTATATACGTGGTGAAGTCTATTGTTAGTGAACAATACAGCATTGTTCCATTGTTACTTTGTACCCTGTACCTAAGACATGGAATGATATGATCAAAAATATCATGAGCGAGCAAAGATCATGTTATGGTAGGTAGATAGCGTATGGATACCGAATGGCTGAAGCAGGAAATTAAACATAGTTGCGGCAGTCCAAGCACAGATAGCGCTGTAGGGGAATTCTTTTCAGTCTCAAGTAGAGCCACGGACGCACGTGCAAGTTTGTTCGTACACAAAATTATAGGTCTTCGGAATCGGACAACTCAAGCATGTGTAGCCCGGGGGCGGCGGCGAGAGATGGCAGCGCTCGCAGCGCTATCTGTGCTTGGGCTGCCGCAACTATGTTGATATTTCCTGCTTCAGCCATTCGGCATCTATGTGTTGTCTACCTACCATAATACGAATTTATTCTTTGGTGTGAGTCACAAGCTAACAGTACAACATTTGGCTTCTGAAACTATAGAAACTATGCTTCTTTATTGTGTTACATATAAAAACCACTGTACAAATTGATTGACTCCAACATCAAACAACAGAGGGTTTAGCTAATCGTTAGTAATTTATTTCGATTGTATGAGGACTCAACTGGTATAATATGAACGTATATGTTGGAAATAAAATGTTAATTCGTCACCACCAGAGGGACGTTTGTTTTATACACATATGTCGCGAAAAATATCAACTTTTGAACCATATAAAAAAGAGTAAATTATTCACATTTTTCTGGAATAGGTTGCAAAGAACTTATTTCATATTTTGCTTAAGCTAGGCCCACACTGTAAGTTAGTTTATCGTTTGCTCATAGCTTGCTGCTTTTAAATGAGATTAGTATAATTGTTGTGGCTTAGAACCTGATATTTCTTTATGGTCTTTCTTGCTCCGGTTAACCAGGATAAATGGATAGAAATGTAATAATCAATATAGAAAATGATTCGCAAAAGAAAATGCTTCCTCCTTTATTACCCTTCAGCATTTGCACCCTATTCAGAAATTAATTAACTAAGGAAAGGTTTGCACTAATTAATAACTATGCAAGAAAAGTATTGCATTTAATTCCAAAGGAGTGGAAGGATTTGTTTTGATAAACAATTGAACATTGTGCAAGGATGCTGTCAAGGAAAACAAGCTTTAATTAAAGACCTTTGTGTTAGAAAAACAATCAAACGCTCCTCAACAGCGAAAAGCTTTCAAATTTGTTTATAAAAAAATATACATCTTAGTCTACGAGATAAAGTCTAGAGTACGAATTTAAGACTCTTAGACTTAAGTCGTTTACCTTTACCCAGTAAAACCGCTGGATTGGACCACCAAAAAAAGCTGTATTTGCTTTAAACAATCTTAATGTGCGATTTGTTCTGTTCTAGTAAAGCGGTTGAAATATTTTTGAATGTTAAAACAGACAATGAATGAATGATTCAATCCAGAGGGTTTTATTAAGTTTTCAATAAAAATTCTTCTCCTTCACTGATTAGTTTGTAACAACGCGCCAATTAGCATGAATCCCGCAGAGGAGAGTATAAACAGCTGTGACGAAGCCCCCCACCACTCACCGGTACATTTTCCCCTCACGCGGCTCAGTATAGTCCGCTCCAACAGAATTCAAAATGGTGGTTTGTTTACAAACAGCAACTATTTAAATTATCTTGTTTCTTTAACAGAAATAATTATGTATTTTGATCGTTTGAATTCAGTATGATTGATTTTGTGTTATTATTGTTAACAGTTGTTTTGCAATAAGTTTTAAAGCTAATTCCAAACTCCGGTTTAAAAGCAGACGTACAGCAAGATGAGGTTATGTTATTTGCATTTGTTGTGACAGCTACAGCAAGGTTTGCTTGTACTAAGCGGGTAGGAAAGGGGAGAGAGATATACGCGCATGCGCAAGTCGTGAAAAAAGGGATGAGTAAAGATAATAATAGGATAAAAAAACTTATGTATGCACCGAGGAATGGAAATTATTATGATTTACTTGCGTCAAACAAGCTACCATTAATAGTGCAATAACAACATCACATTAAAAAATTAAAAAAAAACAAAAATGTCTATTTCCAGTTTATAAACATCTCACCATTAAAAAACTGTATCACCTATATTTTCAATCAGACAATACCTAATAACTATTCCATAACTTTAGGCGCTAACTGCAAGTTTGAAGACAACGGCTCCCAACGGCGTGGTGGCTGACTCGGTAGCACGCGGGACTGCGGATCCAAAGTTCGCAGGTTCGAGCCCCGCCTCAGCCAATTAATTCGTCCGTAAGGCTGCATGGTGACATTCGGATTAAATTTAATAACAGCTTATAACACATAATAATAATACTAATACTGTAACGTTAGAAATAATTAACAACGTAATTAGTTCGTAATAAATAAGATAAATGTATTTACTTATAAAGTATTAAAATAGCATTTTCAATAATACATATGTTTTACCTCCACGCAACATACAAAATACTCTTTGTTTGCAAATATCAATAGCAAGGAAGCCAGGGAACTATATATCTACTGATAAGAACGTGCGATGTCTCAGCAAGAACACAAAGCCAGTCTGAACATTGTTCAACTATCTATTGTGAACAGACAATAGACCAGCTATTGACTACGCTAAGCATTTTTATCTGCAGTTTTGATCGTTCGGGAAATGCATAGCGTTAAATGCACCATTAAGAGGATTAGTCAACCAAGCAAAACCCCATCTTTACCCCTGAAATAGCAGAGTATTGATTATTTCTCTCTGGTGGACGAGAGGTAGGTGGCAAGTGGATCTTCTGGTCAGAAAGCATCGAATCTAGTAGTGTTGTCTTGTCTGGCAAGTTCTTAGTTCTTTGAATAGCCGCGTGTGCCTCCAACCTTGCTAGTCAAGAGAAATGGCAGAAGCGATATTCCAACTTTGCTCCACTCACTCAAAAAGTGGCAAAACATGGTTTCTACACCGGGAGGCTACTGTTACCGACGTCGTCTGTGAACGAAACGTATAAATGCAGGTTTATATGATTATATGATAGGTTGGTTTAAATCCCTTATACAAGGAAAAAGCAAAAACTGCTTGTGAAAAATATAATACACTTTTTAAATTTGGCCTATTTTTGGTCAACTGTAACATTTTTTTGTCAATTTTGGCGGACGATAAAAAACAGGTAATACAAAACTAGAGACCTTTGAGAACATTGAAATCAAAGTTTTTAATCTCTACGCCAAAAAATAGCGTCCTAAACGGAGAACTACGAGAGCATGTGTTGTGCAACTTTTTCAAGGGTGATCAATTGAGATCATTATTAGTCTACCGATGGTATAACTAATGGAATTTTCATTTTACCTGGCAGTAAAAATGACTGTATACAGTACTTTTAATTTTTTTATCGAAGTACATTGAGTTGTTCTTTTTCTGTATCTTTGTAAGTTAAAGTTTATAAGCTATTATTGTTGTTTTATTCATACTCTATCATTAGGACAACGGCTGTATGTCTAGTTCTTCTTAGTTTGGTTTGTGATCTATTAAACAAGAATTGATCTAAAACTTATAACCTTGTAAAACCTGCTGATACCCAAGACTAAAACGTTGTCATTTACATAGGTTCAAAAAACTGATTTTAAGTCCCGTACTTAAAACTTAGAAGTAAATTAGTTGTGTTATACGAAAATCAAGTATTTAACTTATATTAAGTTATTTTCTAATGTACAATAGTTAGAATCTTAGAAGAAAATAAAAATAAATGTCTGCCAAACTGTTAAGATACTTTATTTAACTAGAAGTTGTTTAACATAGTTATTAAGAATAATAATCAGAGTAAATATGACAGTAATAAAATATCTAGGAATACATTTTACATTCATACAGAAATCATTTGAGTCTTAAATGTTGATTGATAACACGACAATTTCATCTCAAAACATATAATGGATTTTGTACAACAAAATTGTTAAAATAAAATCTGCAATAATTATATTGTCAAAAAGGCGTAAATATTGTCCAGAAGTTTACAAACAAAGTTTCCGAGCATCTGAATAAAAGACAATAAAATGCAAATGGCAGTTATGTATTAAACATTTTGGACTGACTTACTTTTCTTTTGTTTCACGTCTCTCTTCAACAGGTTTGCAATGTGTATATGTTTGCATTAAATACTCGTATATGTAATGTTAGAGTTACGAATCAAATATGACTAGTTATTGTTTATGTTAACTTCTCCAGTTTTAACCCTAATTTACATGCCAGATCTCCTTAGTTCACATCCATGAGATATACCTCGTTTTAATGATGACGTACGGTTTCAACCTGATACATATTTAACTTCAATAAGAACGACAAACAAACCGTAGGGAATCGATTGAGTTGGATGTACAGGGTGTTTCATAATTTGTGCCAAAACTGTAAGACATTGTTTCAGATACAAAATAGAGCCAGAATATCGTGCAAGTAAATTACTTGTAGGTGTTGTTATTTGTACAGCTGTCACTAAAAATTTTAAAGTTTTTTCGTTTCTTTTTATAGTTGTTTTGAATTGTTTAAAGGGGATTTGAGCGATTGCCTTTTAAAACCCCAAAACGACCATACCTTAGCTCCTCTTACTAGAAAATGGTTTACTACTTCGTTTGTTCAAAGATAAATATGAGTTTTAATTTGTTCGTGCAGTTGTTATCATTAAAACAGACAAAGTAGTCAACAATATCCCAGTAGGATGAGCTAAGTTATGGTCGTTTTGGGCTTTTAAGAGACAATCCCTCGAAAAAGCATTATAAAAATGGAATTTAAAACATTGTTCACTCATCCACATTGAAGTATCTATTAAATGCTTTTCTATGCCTCTGGTTTGTTAAACAGATATTATGGAAAGGTCAAAGCAGTGACTATTAAAAGCAACCTTATAACGCCTAAACTACAGCTTATATTCCCGTTGCAATGATGATGAGCTGTGAAAGCGGGTTAACAGCATAACCTAAAAACACTTCAAGGAAATCAGTAAATTGCGTTTTCTACGTAGTCTTACGTAGTCAATACCTACTTAACTACATGATGTGCTAAAATATTGGCAGGGTCTTACAACTCCCTTGTTTTAATCTATGAAAACACATAGATGTCTAAAGCTTCCTTCTATAAAAAGGAAATAGGACCACAAAGTCCTTTCTATCATCGAAACCATCCTATTTTTCAGCCGTGAATTTTCAAAGAATGGTTTTTAGTTTTTGGGAAAGACTTATGCATTTGCTATTTTAGTCAAGACAAACACATCTGTACAACATACTTTGTTTACCCACAGGGCACCATTTCTTAGTTTTTAGTTTAAAATTAAACTAACTTAACCTAGAGGTATGCAAAAGTAACGTGAGTTGAAACTTTTGCAGAGGTGGACGAAACATGAGACCTGTTTTCAAGCTTTTTTTTACTGGTGCTGGAATCTAAAAACAACTTCCGTTTTGTTTTACAATTCGTTCCTATGGTAGTTTAAATCAACAACTCTTTTCCTATAATATTTAAAAGAAAAAAATGCCATAGTCTGCTTTGAGTACATTTACGTAGAAATATACAAGGATTTTCTTTGTATTGAGGTTCACCACTATCGAGGGATTTTCAAAAGCTGCTTACAAGCTTTCTGGATCTCTGAGCACCAAATCTTGTAAACTATCACAATAGTTTCACCCGTGTTTATTGAGTCGTTCAAAATGTAAAACTCCTTTCAGCATCCTAGCAAATTATATCGTTTTACTTCATAACCATTAAAGGATAATTTTTGTTAAGGTAGTTTATTATAATTACATTTATTATGAGTACACAGTATTAGGAAAGTAGGACAAGATAATTACATTAAACAAACGCTTTCAAACCCCTACTGATGGAAAACTACTGAGCAGCGTTTCTATAAAGAAAACAATTAAATGCAAATGTCAATTACGTATTAAAACATTCAGAATGTATTTTCTTTTCTACTTGTCCCTCTAAAGCTTTTAAGCTCTTCTGTACACTGATCATTTTGAACTCGTTACTCAAATGGGTTTTAACAATTATTGTAACACCAAATATAAACCAATCGTGACAAATCATCATTAAGTTCAAACATGAAAACTGAAATTTAAAGAAACCTCTCAGGAAAGAACAATCATGATAACACATTATGTCGTATAAAACATGTTTAAAAGACTTATCCAAAAAAAAAGGAGTATATTTATATAAAGGTTCCGGTACAGACTTTGCCAATAAACTATTTACAGTGCTAAGGGTTTTGCTCACCTTACATTCCAGCATTCTCAGTGGACTTGCTAAGATTAGCTCAGGTGATTGTAGCTCTTCCTTAAATACTGTTAGTTGTAGTGCTGCCAACTGGTTCCTTATTTCGTAAGTGTACCAACTGTAGTTGTTAAGATCGGCATATGTTGTGAGGCACAGCAAACCTGATTAGGCGAAGCTGTCGCTATCAACCAATAGACGCTGACGAACTTGATTGGCAGCCGCCTAGATGTCTCTGCACTCCCATTGGCTCAACTGCGCTCTAATTATGCGCAGATGCAATCTAGTTTATAACTGGCTGCCAGGCTCTGGGGTGTTTCTTCACCGTTGAAATGGTTGTTTTCCTTTCTCTTAGTTACTCAGTAATGTAGTTTTACCACAGTACTTGTAAAGTATTTAGCTTGTAAGCCCTTGTAGTGTCCTCGATTCTAGTTTACATTCTCAAGCTGACCTAGTTCATATGCATTAGATTTACATAGATTACACTGATAACACGTATTCTAAAAGTAAAGTGTGAAAACAAAAGCATTTACATAAAATATATCCATAAATGTACATACTCTAAAATGGTTTGGAACCCATCGAGAAAAGCTTTTAATACGCTTTAATAATGCCCTTTTATAGTGATAATGTTTTAGTTTAATATTGAACCTATGTTCATTTATTTATTTATTTATTTATTTTTTCAGTTCATTTATAATAACGTTCATGTTCGTTAAATACATGTTAAAGTTGAATATCGTGTTCATGTTCACTTTAATGGTCAGAAATAAATAACGGTAATAAATAATTTTGAAAATTAACACGATAAAGTTTCCCTGTTTTAAATACGTTATAATATAATAATAAATAGTTAACAGTACTATTTGGTAACAGATTGTTTGATGTTCTTTTGTAATGTTTACTACAAAATGTATTTTTTGTTTACTTTAAAGTGCACAATTGTTCTTTGTTCGTTGTTTTGTGGTTCACGTTTGTTTTGTTCTTGGTCTTTATGGTTATTTGTATTTTATGTTTATATTATGTTTCTTGTTTTTTGTTTTTGTTCTTGTTCTTGTTCTAGTTCTTGTTTGTTTCTTGTTCTTGTTCTTGTTCTTGTTCTGGTTCTTGTTCTTGTTCTTGTTCTTGTTCTTGTTTTGTTTTTGTTTTTTGTTTTTGTTTTTTTGTTTTTGTTTTTGTTTTTTTGTTTTTGTTTTTTTGTTTTTGTTTTTTTTTATGTATTTTAAGGAAACGGCATATAGAAGAATTTATTATGTAACTACTTGTAGATCAGTTTGGTCGAAACCAATTGCAAATAAATCGTTGATTTTTGAAAAAAAATACTATGTTGTTTATGTTTTTATACATACGAGTATTGTTGTAAGATTTAGATTAAGATGTATCAGCAATAAAACACCACATATGAGAAAGGAACCTCACGATAATTTATTTAATAATTAATTAGTTATAATAGTTTAATAGTTTATTAAAGACATTGTGCAAATGTTTTTGTGTTGACTTTGATGATGATGGAGATAATACAACATTGGTGAAATGAGAGGTGAATTGCAATTTAAAAATACAAGAATGGGCCTAAGCCACTGGTGAATACAGTAAGGTAAGGGCTATATCTGTCCAATAATTCTGTCTTACTTATTTTCATTTAGATATTTTTTGAGTTGCTACCTTCATTTTGAAAGAACTACATATTTTACTATATAAAATATTCCATATTATGGGATGTTAGAAGGTTCTGCAATAAGTTCTTCTACAGAGCAAGAAGAAGAACAGGGTGTTAAGCTAGGGTGTTCTTCTACAGGGTGTTAAGCTTTGTCCGGCAAAGGTTTCCCGTTACAAGTGTCTCTTTGCGATCAAGATGTCTAACTTATAATTTATACTAACTTTAATCTGAAGGAAATCACCAGAAATGTTACACGTGTGTTGTTTGGTTTCAAGTAGGTAAATTTACAAAATATATGGGGTTGAGATAATCCTAACCTTTACCTTTGAGGGAGAATGATAAGTTTTAAAAGCGAAATATTTCAGGGTTTGAATACATCAGTAAACGTATTACGAGCACATAGCGAAAAGCTTGTGTTTTTCTTAAATGTATTGATTTAAGCTTTAAATATTCGTTATATTTTCAGATTTTTCTATTTCTTTATTTAATTCATATTTTATACATACATTGCAGTTACATTTTATCCCCCCGAGCTATTGCTGATTGGGGGAAAAAGCTAAAACAAGGTTTACAAATTTCATCATGCATATGTAAACCTGCATATTTTAAACATGTATATCCATAATTAATCCATATAATCCATAAACATATATCAATAATTTAAACACGAAACAATACAGTTTCAAAAAAGTACTCCAATGTAAGAATGTTTATATTTTTTATAATAATTACTACACGGTGTCAAAAAAAAAAACACAACAGCTATTCTGTTTTAAATTATTGTTCTTTGCCAAAACTTCTTTCAGCATTCTAGAAAATTATATCGTTTTAATTCATAACCATTATAAGGATAATTCTTGTTGAGATAGTTTATTATAGTCAGCCTACATTTATTATGAGTAAAGATGTCTGTGTTTAACAAGATAATTACATTAAACAAACGCTTTCAAAACCCTACTGATGGAAAAACTACCGAGCAGCGTTTTTGTCGAGAAAGCAATCAAATGCAAATGTCAATTACGTATTAAAACATTCAGAATGTATTTTCTTTTCTACTTGTCCCTCGAAAGCTTTAAAGCTCTTCTGTACACTGATAATTTTGAATTTGTTTCAGAAATATAACAATTGTAACACCAAACATAAACCAATCGTGACAAATTACCATTATCAAACTTGTAAACTGAAATTTAAAGCAATCTTTACATCTCAGCAAAGAACAATCAAAATAATAAATTATGCCGTATAGAAAAATGTTAAAAACATCCAAAATATAGGGAACATTTTATCTAAAGGTTCCAGTACAGTGTGTCATTAAACTATTTACAGTGCTAGACGTTTCGCTCACCTTACAACCCAGCATTCTCAGTGGACTTGCTGAGATTAGCTCAGGTGACTGTAGCTCTTCCTTGAATACTCTTAGTTGAAGTCCTGCCAACTGCTTCCTTATTTCGTCAGTGTAGGCCTACCAACCATTGTTGTTAAGATCGGCCTATGTTATGAGGCACAGTGAACCTGATTAGGCGAAGCTGTCGCTATCAACCAATAGACGCTGACGAACTTGATTGGCAGCCGCCTGAATCTCTCTGCACTCCCATTGGCTCAACTGCGCTCTAACTATATGCATAGATGCAATCTAGTTTATAACTGGCTGGTTATGAGGCATGAACCTGATTAGGCGAAGCTGTCGCTATCAACCAATAGACGCTGACGAACTTGATTGGCAGCCGCCTGAATGTCTCTGCACTCCCATTGGTAGCTCAACTGCGCTCTAATTATGCGCAGATGCAATCTAGTTTATAACTGGCTGCCAGGCTCTGGGGTGTTTCTTCACCGTTGATAAATTTTTGTTTCCTTTCTCTTAGTTACTCAGTAATGTAGTTTTACCACAGTACTTGTAAAGTATTTAGCTTGTAAGCCCTTGTGAGTGTCCTCGATTCTAGTTTACATTCTTTATATGTAGTCCGGTAGGCTATTGTACAATTTTATTGCTGGTATGGGAAAACATGATTGTGTTCGGTAAGCCTGCATCTTGGTTATATTTAACGTGTTTTGCTCCTCTTGTGTTGATTGTGTGTACTGAATTTCTGGTGTCAAAGTCCTGAAGGTTCTCCCTGATGTACGCCAGAGTATTATAGACATATTGTCCATAGACAGTCATAACTCAAGCTGAAAGAAAAGAGGCCTACAGTGTTCCAAACGGCCAGAAGATGTTATAATTTCTTACAGCTCGCTTTTGAAGTAAAAGCACATTGTTAGGAGCCAAGAGTGACCCCAGAGTATAAGGCCATACAGGACATGGCTATGGAACAATGAAAATGAACATTTAGAAGATAAGGCTGAGTGACTTCATTTTTTTAATTTTGTCCAAGGTAGATTACTCTGCTTAATTTCTTACAAACATAGTTTATATGTAATCCCAATTTAACTTGGAGTCAGGTAAAATCCCAAAAGCAATGTCTGCATCTGGCAACAGCTCCGGATCAAAGTGCTTTGTTAAACTACAGATTAAAGTCTGAAAACTTAGTTTCATTCAATTTTAATCTATTTTCCAGAAACCAATTTTGGCCTATCTCATCAATTTTCGGACTCATGAATGGCTTCTAGGCATGACCCATGCCTATAGTAACCATTGTTGTTAAAGATCGGCTATGTTATGAGGCACAGTGAACCTGATTAGGCGAAGCTGTCGCTATCAACCAATAGACGCTGACGAACTTGATTGGCAGCCGCCTAGATGTCTCTGCACTCCCATTGGCTCAACTGCGCTCTAACTATGCATAGATGCAATCTAGTTTATAACTGGCTGGTTTATGAGGCACAGCGAACCTGATTAGGCGGCTGTCGCTATCAACCAATAGACGCTGACGAACTTGATTGGCAGCCGCCTAGATGTCTCTGCACTCCCATTGGCTCAACTGCGCTCTAATTATGCCCAGATGCAATCTAGTTTATAACTGGGCTCTGGGGTGTTTCTTTACCGTTGATATATTTTTTCTTTTCTTTCTCTTAGTTACTCAGTAATGTAGTTTTACCACAGTACTTGTAAAGTATTTAGCTTGTAAGCCCTTGTAGTGCCCTCGATCCTAGTTTACATTCTCAAGCTGTCCTAGTTCATATGCATTAGATTTATATAGATTACACTGATAACACGTTTTCTAAGAGTAAACTGTGAAAACAAAAGCTTTTTTCGTAGATTCACCCTACACGAAAGTTACATAAATATACATAAATGTACATACTCTAAAACGGTTTGGAACCCGTCGAGAAAAGCTTTTAATACGCTTTAGTAATGCCCTTGTATAGTAATAATGTTTTAGTTTAATATCGAATCTATTAATATGTTCATGTTCACGTTCATGTTCATGTTCATTTTCATGTTCCTGTTCGTGTTCAAGTTCACGGTCACGTTGACGTTCACGTTCACGGTCACGTTCACTGTCACGGTCACGTTCATTTTCACGTTTACGTTACGTTTACGTTATGTTCATGTTTACGTTTATGTTTATCTTGGTCTTTATCTTTATGTTGATGTTGATGTTTAAGTTTATGTTTCATTTTAAGTTTATGTTAATTTTTGTGTTTGTGTTTGTATTTATGTATATGTCTACATTTTAAGAAAAGATAGAGGCTATGATTAAGCCATGTAATATGGCGAAATATAAGACATCTTTTCTTAAAATGTAGACTTGTTCCTTCACTGTGTTTGTGTAATCGAAGAATGTATTAGCCGATTTGTAATACCCTGAAATATCTACGTATATGTTTATATTTATCTTGATATTTATCTTTTTCTTTGTGTTTATGTTATGTTATTGTTTCAGTTTATGTTTATGTTATCGTTTAAGTTTATGTTTATGTTTAGGTTATTTTAAGGAAAAAAGAAATTAGAAGAATTTATTTTGTAAGTACTTGTTTGCTCAAAGATAAGTTTGGTCAAAACCGGTCGCAAATAAATCAATCATTTTTGAAAAAAAGGTACTATGTTTTACTATCTGCTGCTAAGGTACTATGTGCTGCCAGGCTCTGGGGTGTTTCTTTACCGTTGAAATATTTTTTTCTTTTCTTTCTCTTAGTTACTCAGTAATGTAGTTTTACCACAGTACTTGTAAAGTATTTAGCTTGTAAGCCCTTGTAGTGTCCTCGATTCTAGTTTACATTCTCAAGCTGTCCTAGTTCATATGTATTCATATGCATAGATTACACTGTTAACACGTATTCTAAGAGTAAACTGTGAAAACAAAAGGTTTTTTCTTAGATTCACCATACATAAATATACGTAAATGTACATATTCTAAAACTGTTTGGAACCCATCGAGAAAAGCTTTTAATACGCTTTAATAATGCCCTTGTATAGTGATAATGTTTTAGTTTAATATTGAACCTATTTATATGTTGTAAGATGTTTAAGATGTATCAGCAATAAAACACCACATATGAGAAAGGAACCTCACGATAATTTATTTAATAATTAATTAGTAATAATAGTTTAATAATTCATTAAAGGCATTGTGCAAATGTATTTTTGTTGACTTTCATGATGATGGACATAATACAATATTGGTAAAATGAGAGGTGAATTGCAATTTAAAATACAAGAATGGGCCTAAGCAACTGGTGAATACAGTAAAGTAAGGTTGACTATACGTCCAATAATTCTGACTTACTTATTTTCAGTTAGATATTTCTTGAGTAGCTAACTTCATTTTGAAAGAACTACATATTTTATTATGTAAAATATTCCATATTATGGGAAGTTAGAAGGTTCTGCAATAAGTCCTTCTACAGAGTAAGGAGCCTAAATCATTAAATATTCTTTATATTTTGATTTTTCAATTTCTTTATTAAATTTATAATTTATACATACATTGCAGTTACATTTTATCCCCCCGAGCTATTGCTGATTGGGGGAAAAGCTAAAACAAGGTTTACAAATTTCGTCATGCATATATACACATGAATATTTTAAACATGTATATCCATAATTAATCCATATAATCCATAAAACATATATCCATAATTTAAACACGAAATAATACAGTTTCAAAAAATATGTACTCCAATGTAAGAATCTTTATATTTTTTATAATAGTTACTACACGGTGTCCTTAACGTTACGTCCTTAAACTTTATGTCACTGTTTTCTACGTAGTTATCTTCAATAAATGTATTTATACTGTATTCTGTTACAATATCACTTTTTCTGTATACTGTACATGTATTACCACTCACAAATTCACTATGTCGTGTAATTGTTCACACACTACTTATTATACCATCATTTCCCACTCTTCATCTCTTATTCGATGTACTATCCGTGTAACCAAACTTTTGTAATTTGTTTGCGAAAGGTTTATCACACTGTATTACCACCATTACTACTTATTTATCTAGTCAAACTATTTTCGTTACTATGCATGTCACTTGTTGTTACCCATGACCACCGACAACAATAAGTTTTAACAAAAAGAATGATATGTACAAAGAATAAAGTGCCACACTGGTCGGAGTGGTTTGACGAAGTCGACCATGTTGTTTCATTTATCTAACTAAATCTTTGTTCTAAATGTAAAAGATGTATGCCGTTTAAATAAACAAATAACACTATTTGCTGAAAAACATTGCTAAAAAAATCACTAAATCACTATTTGAGATGCCGACCACTCACATGAGGGTATTTTAAGGCAAATATGTGGTGAAGGATGAGTGTGATGAGTGGTAGTAATGAGTTATGAGGTGTGGTCTTGTTACAAACTAAGGTCGACTCTCTGACTTCCGAACCACGGGTGATGGTCTGATATGTCTAAACGATGGATGGAGTTGATGCGGGTATCATCAGATGATCACTGAGACTATCTGAGCCGCTTTAGACCTACTGTATATCATCCTCAAAACCTGACCTCCACGAAGCTGGATTACATTACCACCTTTTTAAATAAAAAGTTAAACACATCAGTAAGACATATGAAATGTTTAAAGTTTGATAAGTATGTCTTTAATACTAAAGCGGAAAATTGGTCAGCCAAAAGACCGTTAAATTTGGGTATAAGTTAAGAAGATAAGAAGTTAAATTTTAAATTAAAGAGTTAAACTTTTACCAAACTGTTTTATTTTTAATCCAACGACTACAACCAAAATAAATTGTCAAAAAAGGCAGATTACATCTGAATAACGTAATGTCAACTAATTCAAGGCCTAAAAGAAGGTAAAGGTGATCTCAAGTTCGAACATGAAAAATCATGATGATAAAAAATATTTCTCTTGTCCCAAAAACCACGACATGCAATTCGCTACTTTTAAAACGCATAAGTAAATACTCGTATATGCAGTTGTACAACCAGTTTGTATTACGGTTTTTTTAAATATGCTTTCGAAATTGTTTTAAAAAATAAAACCATCTCTATTAGAACAGACCTCAGATACTCATATATTACTTTGAGTACAAAGTTTATTGCTTTGAGAAGTGAAAAGTAATAAAGCTGCAGACAATATTGGTAAAGGAGGGCAAACTGCGGTGGATTTGTCAGAGGTTCTACACTGTATTTACTTTTTTCAAAGCTCAACACCAACTATATTTATTTTTCTTCCAACGGATACACCATTTTATAATATTTTACAAAATATTATAGCACAATCAAGGTCTTGGTGGCAGGTTAGGATAAACAATTCGTGCAATAAAGGTGGATAAACAAAACAACAATTTTAATTTAGAATCAATTAATGTAGTAATGTACAATTAAAAATTAAATAATTCATAATTTAATAATATAAAATTTATTGCTTTTTTTATAATGTTCAAGGTCTTTCTCATCAAAAGTAATAATACGTATAAATATTTATAAAAAACATAGTACCACTCTGGTTAGATTCTCATAAGAACTTAGCTTAACGAATAGCTGCATTCTGCAATAATTTGGCTGCCAGTAAGATCCCGTTGCTTTTGGGCAACAGTAACATTTTTTGCTAATGCAGGTGTAAGGTTTAGAAAAAAAATAGGTTATACAAACCAATAAACTACCTTTAAAAACATAGAAAATTTGTCTTTACTCTACACCAAAAAATAGCGTCTTAAACGGGTGCGTCTTAGACTACGAGTGTGCAGGCCTTGATCAACTAATCCTCTTAAATAAATATTCTAGAGATATGTGGAACGTATAGTAAGATTATGATAACAACAGTAATGTGGCATATGAAGTTAAGATACAACGGCCGTCATAGGGGTTATAACACGTAAAAGATTGGATACCCAAAACCGGCAACTCTTCTCAAAGATTATAACATGTACATGTTTTACACATGTACTGTACTGTTAGTTTGTACTGTACTGTTAGTTTGTACTGTACTGTTAGTTTGTACTCTGTTGACTTACTGTTAGTTTGTACTGTACTGTTACTATTGTGTTAGTTTGTACTGTACTATTAGTTTGTACTGTGTTGACTATTGCTGTTAGTTTGTACTGTACTGTTAGTTTGTACTGTACTGTTAGTTACTGTGTACTGTTAGTTTGCTAACTATTAGTTTGTACTGTTACTGTTAGTTTTATTGCTACTGTTAATTGTACTGTACTGTTACTTTGTACTGTACTGTTAGTTTGTACTGTACTGTTACTTTGTACTGAACTGTTAGTTTGTACTGTACTGTTAGTTTGTACTGTACTGTTACTTTGTACTGTACTGTTAGTTTGAACTGTACTGTTAGTTTGTATTGTACTGTACTGTACTGTTAGTTTGTACTGTACTGTTAGTTTGCTATGTTACTTTATACTGTACTGTTACTGTACTACATTACTTTGTACTGTACTAATACTGTACTGTTAGTTTGTATTGTACTGTTACTTTGTACTGTACTGTTAGTTTGTACTTTGTTGCTAACATAAGTTATAAAAGGTTTACTGTGAGAGAGGATTGTAGCGTTCACGGTAAAATGCATATTACACTAAATATAAGTTCTATTGTGTAAAGAATTACTATTTACGTTGTTACGGATGTGGTTTCCCCATACATACATTTTACAACAACAAATCATGCTCACCAATTGAATGCGGACGCCTCCCTAAGTTAACTAAGACTAAGTTAACTAATAGTTAATAAAAACATGAACACAGGTGACACAAACTGTGTAATTCGTGTGATTTGAAAAAATAAATCATTTCATATTTTGAGTTTGAAGTCAAAACTTAACTTTACAACAAATCAACAAAAACCACGCAACTGACAGAGTAGAGAAATACCTGGCCAATAAGACTTCAAGTTTGGATAAAAGCCAAACTCTGTTGAAACCAGAACAATATCCTTTCTTTAGCCACACTTTATTGTTTCTCAATCCACGCACGTGAGTGTATTTCCCACTTTATTTTAAAGCTGTTAATTAGTTTATAAATCAATGTGTATCGTTGGGGTAAAGCTAATTATAATAAAACAAAACTCAACAGCTAATTGGTTTTAAATTATTGTTCTTTGCCAACCCCTTGACTTAATATCCGCTTGCATTTGAAACTAAAAATATATTTCGAAATGAAAGTAAAATCAAAGTTCTGGTTTCAGGATTTGTTTGCAATTTGTAATGTTACAAATACCTGGCTAAGTTGTCTGAAGGTCCTGTAGAAAGGTCTTGGGTCTACAAGAATCTTTACAGGACCCTCAGGCTACGTAAAAAGGTATTTCTATATTTTAGAATTCAAATTACAACCCATATTTTGCGAAACACTAACTTAAATTTGTAGAAATTCCAACTAAACTACTAAATTTAGAATATTAGGGTCGGGCGCCATTATTGGTTTTGTCAACGAAACCTCGTTAACCTTAAATACTCTACAAACAATCGTTCTAACAATAGAGCACAACTTATAAACACATTAAAGATGTCATTTAGCCCGTCCTCCCTAACCATGGACACAAAACAGGTATTTCTTTCACCTAACTCAAGTTATTTAAGTGAGTTTTCGAGGTATTCATGCTCTCAAGATGGTTAAACCTAGACTAGAAATTAGGCGCAGGATCTTAAAATGAGTACTAATTTTCATTTCAAAAGTTGTTCCCCACATTTTTACAAATTTAAGTTTTTAACTGGTCACACTTTTTTTTAATTCTAGACCACCTTTTCCATTTAAGGAAGGTTCCAACAGCAACCATATTTCAAGACGTATAACAAGTTTTAAAGTTATAATTTTCTGAAGTTTATAAGTTGATTATAATTGTTAAATGATAATTGTAATAATCAGAAATTGTAATTTTCTAAAGTTATCACTAAAATGTGTTCTTCGAACATTTTAACGACTTACTCATGTTTTTGCGTTTCTACCAAATGTGTATCAAATAAAAGCATTCAATGATAAAATATATAAACCATTCACAGTACCTACACAAGAAGGTAAGACTTGATATGTTGCTCAATAAAAAGAATCTCCAGGCAGCTGTAGAGCTTGTTTTATCTTTGTTACGTCGCATCCCTTACCTGTGCCTAATCAATCTACCGCCCCCAATTGGAATCTTTTTTAATTTGCTACATTATACAAACTGTTAGTTTGTACATTTTAAATGCTGATTTTTCTTTCTAAACGCTATTTTAAAGAAACGTCGATAGATCTGCAAACTCTTTTTCCTAACCAAAGACAATATTTTTACAGTGATAAAAAAATTCACCTTATCTGTTAATGCAAAATATTTATAACAGAAAACCCAGTAAAATTACTAATGACCAGTTTTTAGTTTCAAACCTCGAATTATACTCTTCTAGAAAAGCGTTGGATCGTCGGTAAACAAGAGCAAAGATCAAATGGAGTTTAGCACCAAGCTTGCTCCCCTCCCAAGGGGTTACTTAAGGTAATGGCTTTGAAGGGTTCAAAGTCATGCTTGAAGAGCTTCCGTTCCTCTCTCCAAACCTTGGGAACTTGTTTCATGTTCATTTGTCGCTAAATACACGTAGGAAAATGTTCCAAAGAATTGCAATAGTATGTACTTCATACTATATAATTCAGTGACAGATGCTTTTGAACAAATTTAAAGATATCCTGTTAAAACATAACAATTAATTTACGTGTTCCTCTGAACTTTATGATGAAGTTTAGTAAAATTGTTGATCTCTACATAAATATATAACTGACTTTGGACAAAAGAGTAAATAAATGTCGTAAAACTAATATGAAATTATAATGACTGAAAATTAGGGTCACTGTTTCGATTCACTGACTTAAGCCAGGATATCCTTAGAATGTGTCACTAATGATGGCTCAAATTATGGTTATTCGAAGCTTGATGAAAGTCAATTGAACCATTCTCAAAAGCCATGTGAACCCAAAACGTGTGGTTTCTCGTAGCTTTTAAACCAGACGGAGATCAATAAAAACTCTTCGATTACTTATTTCTGGTTAAAGTAAAACTCATGATTAACACAACCCAATCCTAAAAATCTATAAACCTGAATTTAATATTGTAACTTATTAAATAAAATAATATGAGAGCTAACAAATCACTATTTAAGTTAAAACCTATAAAAAAGTCATAAAATTATAAAAAATATTAAAATCATATTATATTAGACAGAATCCAACCATTTGACAAAATTTCTAACGATGAATCCACTCAAAAAGGTTCCCTATTGAATTTTGTCGAATACGAGTGAAGCTGGAGTACTGCCTAGTTGCTTGACGATCAACTATAATAAATAGGTAGGATAAATTGCGGCAGCTTAGCTAAAGATTTGTTATAAAAGAATCGACAATACTATTTAACCTAAAGCTAAACTGGTTAAATAACGACGTAGCCATGGTGAGTATAAAAAGGTAAAGCTGTGATAGCACAAAGAGAATTGCTGAAACTAGACCCAGATTTGTTTACTTGAATATGAACAAATAAATTTTAAGTTTAGGAAATTATCAAACTAACGACGGATAAGGAAATTAAAAAGAAACCCTCCATAAAACAGATTATTAAAAAAAACTGAAATTTTCTTTAACTGCTCTATTGCAATCTACTCTTTTCAAACATATTGGAGAACTAACATGGGATGGGCATCAGTTGTGGCTCTGTGGGATTGGAACTGGGCTGGCAGCAGCACTACTACAAACTCGTGTTAAAACTCAGCCAATCAGAGTGAACCATAGACAATCCTGAACTCACTGATTGGGAGACTGAAACATAAGATGTGGGATAGATTGGTGGGCTCTTGTGACTCTTGGTTGGAGACAGGCACACTTACCTGACTTCCATTTAAACTCATGTCAGGTGAAATAACTTGACAATCATCCTTTCAACATTCAAAACAAGCACATGAATATAGGATAGATTTGTGAACATGTTGTGGCCTGTTCAGGAAAGGCACATTCAAGCAGCACTACTTAAAACTCGTGTCCCAATTACACTGTGACATATTTTATGTTTGAAATATTATTTTTGAATTCAGTTGGACAATGCATATTGTTCTGAAAGCTTAAATCTTATGTTACCGTCATCTCCATTTGTCACTCCTCAACCAATCAGTTGAAGTCTACAACATGACAATCCCTCTTTCAACTATTCGAAGACGGCACAAAGGATAGATTCATTGGACATATTGGGAACTCATGGGATGGAAGGCTGATCAAGCAGCTTACGTACTTACACAGCCATCGTGTCTGCTGCATCAACCAATCAGGGTGAAGTGCAACGACAATCATCACTTTTCAACATATTCGAAGGCAAGCACATAAGGAATATAAGGATAGATTCGTGAACATGTTGTGGCTCTGTGGGATTGGAAAGGCTTGATCAAAGCAGCTTACGTACTTTACACAACTCGTGTCCTCACATTTACACAGCTCAACCAATCAGAGTGAAGTCTGCAACATTGACTATCCACTCTTTTCAACATATTGGAAGGCAAGCACATAAGGAATGTTAGGATAGATTGGTGAGCATGTTGTGGCTCTGTGGGATTGGAAAGGCTCGGTCAAAGCAGCTTACGTACTTTACACAACCCGTGTCCTCACATTTACACAGCTCAACCAATCAGTGTGAAGTCTGCAACATTGACAATCCACTCTTTTATAAATGTTTATACATGATTTAGTAATATGGTTCAATGCTTTTGTCGTGCATTGTAACAACACCACCAATAGGTAGATTATCTTTGATACACAAAACATCACAACAAAAAACGTTTTGTACGTGTGGCTGAGAGTACTATTTTGTATTTCAGAAATTATAACTGTATAGAAATAATTACAAAGCTGCAACGATGAATTTTCCATACGTTGATTATTTGAATGGATCCACGTTTCAAAAGTCCTTTATAGTAGTATCTAAATTGATTATGAGCTTCACTGAAGCCACCAAACAATAAAAATCTAGGTCAAAAGCTTGTATTGGTTTTATTTATTGAAAACACGAACCGTATGTCTCTCTCTAGTTGTGTTCTAACAATGAACCACGGCTTTGTTGGGGCAACGTACTATGTTGTTTGTCCTTTAACCGATAATATGCAGTATTGGTGTAGCGTTTCATTTTAGATTAGCGCAAGTAATCGAACAGTGGAGGAATTGGTAATGTTTGACGAAAGTTCTTAAAATTGCAGCTTTTAGAAAGAATTAACCTTTTGGAGCATGTTTACCTAATTAGTTGTTTAAAGTTTTATTTTCTGTATCAAAAGTGACAGATAAGTTGCTAAAAGGCCGTTACTTGTAAAAGACCATAACTTTAAGTAAATTGTTACGGGTTTCGTTAGTTTGTTCTACACTTAGTTACGGTAGATAAATGTTTAGCTACCATGACTGAGACTCGTGGCGTGGTCCTGTAATCCAGCTTCATGGAGATTAGGTTTTGAGGATGATATAGGTCTAAAGCGGCTCAGATAGTCTCAGTGATCATCTGATGATACCCGCATCTACTCCATCGTGAAGACATAATTATCAGACCATCACCTGCGTGACTCGGAAGTCATTGGCCATTGGGCTATTAATAATCAATGGCCCATTCTTAGGTAGAGTCGGCCTTAGTTTGTAACAAGACTACACCTCAAAACTCATTACTACCACTCATCACACTCATCCTTCACCACATATTTGCCTTAAAATACCCTCATGAGAGTGGTCGGCATCTCAAATAGTGATTTAGTGATTTATTTTTTGCCTCAAAAGTGACAGAAAAATTGTTAAAATGCCTTTACCCGTAAACAGCTATTACTTAAAGTAAACTGTTACTGGTTTCGTTAGTTTGTTCTACACTTAGTAACGGTAGATAAATGTTTGGCAACCTTCCTGTCACTTTTTGAATTAGAACAAAAATGTTAAATAACCTAACCAACTAAATGGGCTTAACTAAACGGGAGTCAACAAAGTACATCTTTGAAACCAATCCGAGTGTTTAAATACTTGACAATCAAATTCCCAAGACTTGACATCAATCTAGCCTTGGGCTATCCCATCTTAATAACACCGACCTCGCACGGCTTAAATGTACCTTAGTTTTGTAACCGTGTATATTGAATGAATCTATAATTACTATCCTCTATTAATATTTTATAGATCCGAAAAAATTTTGATATACTCTATGGTAAAACAAAAAACAAACCTATAATAACAGTCAGCAACTTTAAGTGAACCCTGCTGAATAAATCACTAAATCACTATTTGAGATGCCGACCACTCTCATGAGGGTATTTTAAGGTAAATATGTGGTGAGGGATAAGTGTGATGAGTGGTAGTAATGAGTTATGAGCTGTAGTCTTTTTACAATATAAGGCCGACTCTTCCTTAGAATGGGTCATTTATTAATAGCCCAATGACCATGGAAATAGAAGGACCAACGGCTTAACGTGACTTCCGAACCACGGTGGTCTAATATGTCTGAACGATGGTAGGAGTCGATGCGGGTATCATCTGATGATCACTGAGACTATCTGATCCGCTTTAGACCTATATCATCCTCAAATAAAAAGTAAATATAAAAAGTAAACCTATATAATTACATACATAAATAAAATAAATAAATAAATAAATATCTTTATTGGCCAAAAACAGATAATACATCCAACAAGGCTTCGTCAAAACTAATTACAGTTTGTTATATACAATATATACATAAGCACGTTAAATATGAAAGCACAGAATACAAATTAAATATGAAAGCCTAAAATACAAATTAAGGTAAAAAAAATATATATATATATAAACTTAAGTTATAAATTAAATAATTTTAAAACATTGTGAATTGTTAACTAGGTTAGTTAAGATTAACATGGCAAAAATTTAGGATCTTTTATAACTTGCACATAGTTTGTTAAAATCTGTATAATTGTAAACAACTGAAGACAGTAAAAATAACTTTAAATTATGACTAAATCGGGAGTACGAAGGTACTTCTTTCAACTCAGCCGGCAGCATGTTGTAGTATTTGAGACCGGAGTAATGAACCCCTTTTTCATAAACTGTAAGTCTATGTTTGGGCACTCTAAAAGCATGGCTATTTCTAGTTTCGTAGTTGTGAACATAATTATTTTGAAGGTACTTATCTTGGTTTTTCTTAAATAGTCTAATGATTTCGTAAATATACAAAGAAAACAAAGGTAAAATTTTGAATTCTGAAAAAAAGTGTCTACATGATTCATAGTTAGCCGAATGTTTCATTATTCTTAAGGCTCGCTTTTGAATATTGAAAACTTTATAGCAGTCAGATGAGTTTCCCCAAAAGACAATACCATAATTCAGATGGGATTGAAAATAAGAATTGTATACTAATTTTAATGTTTCCAATTCCGAAAAAGAACTTAGTTGTTTTATTGCATAGCAGGCTGAGTTGAGTTTGGGAACTAATTGACTCACATGTGCTTTCCAGTTCAAATTACTATCTACAACTAAACCTAAGAACTTGACACTATCTACAAGTTTAATACTTAAAGAATCGTCTACCGTGTGCGCCACCAGTTGATTCTGTCGTCTATTACTATAAAAATCAAGTACATTAGTTTTAGACATATTTAAAAGAAGCTTGTTTGAAGTGAACCAATTAGTTAATTTTTCAGTTTGAGATTTCGTAGATTCCAAGATTTGTTTGTCGTTTTCGCAAGTTAAGAGAAGTGTAGTGTCATCGGCATACAAAATGCTTTTGTAGGAGAAAGGAATTCAGCAAGGTCATTTATGTAAACAAGGAACAAAGGGGTCCGAGAATGCTTCCTTGTGGAACTCCGTGGTAATAGGAAGAGGGTGGAGTTAGCGGGGTCACTACAGGTAGATGAAAGGTTAACGTACTGGTGTCTATTGTTTAGATAGGAAGCCAGGAGAGACAAAGGAGTACCCCTTATCCCGTAGTGTTCCAATTTCGCGAGAAGAATTCTGTGGTTAACAAGGTCAAAAGCTTTAGTAAGATCCGCAAAAATTCCTCTTGCCTTCGTTTTATTTTCTAGGGCAGTTAGCACTGATTGGGTGAACTCAGACACGGCGCACACAGTAGACTTGTTTTTCCTAAAACCATATTGGTTGCTACTTAAAATGTTATATCTGTCAAAAACTAATTAATCTATTATAAATGATTTTTTCCAATAGTTTAGAGAAAACAGGTAGAAGAGATATTGGTCTGTAATTTTCGGGCAAAGATCTGCTGCCTTTCTTGAAAATTGGTTTGATTTTACCAACTTTCAATTTGTCAGGGAACACTCCCGATTCGAGACACATGTTAAACAAATCGGCTAAACTGTCCGCTAAACTATCGCAACAAGACTTTATAATATTTGAGTTTAAGCCATGAATATCAGTTGAAAATGATTTCTTAATTTGTTTAGCTACCAAAATTATTTCTTTGCTGGTTATAGGCCAAAATAAATACTATTGGGATTACGATTAGTGTTTGACAAAATATCATCTACGGGACATAGGTTATTGTCTTTGACTGTTTTTAGTAGATTTTGAGCAACGTTTACGTAATAGTCGTTGAAGGCATTCGCAGCTTCAGTACCTACCAGTTACGTATTATTAATTTTTAGTGTTATATCACCTTCTACTTTTCTATTCTTGTTAGTTTCGTCTTTTATAATTTGCCAAGTAGATTTTATTTTGTTTTCAGAGTTTTTAATTTTCCTCGTAATTTCAGCCTTTTTTGCTTCAACTAACACTTTTTTGTAAAGTTTCTTGTAATGTCTAAAATATTCTAAGAATTCTTCGTTTCGTGTGGATTTCTTAAGATTATGTAGTTTTTTTAATGTTTCACATGACTTTTTTATACCTTCGGTAAACCAAGTATTAGCCGATTTGATCAATTTTTCAGTTTGTTTTTTCAGGAGCTATATTGTCTAAATGATATTTAAAAATACCAAGCCACGTTTCAAAAGCCTCATTTGGCTCTGTTTTATCAGCAAGTAATAAATTCCAGTTTTCCTCAACCAATCTTTTATTTAAAAGTCCTATCTGATTAGAGTCGATGGGTCTTATTTTAGAAAAGGTAGGCTTGCTAGAGACGGGTTGAGTTTCCAATATCTCAACTACCTGTCCTTTATGGTCTGAGATACAAGTATTGATAGTATTGCCTATTACTCTTTCACTGTCAATATCTGTCACTAGATAATCAATTAAGGTTGAAGAAGTTTCCGTTATCCGACTAGGGGATCTACAAACAAGACTTAAGGAAAATGATTGGAAAATTGAATTGAGAGTTTCTTGATCGTCTGAGGCTGTCAAAAAGTTAATATTAAAATCACCGCAACATATTATAGATTTGTTTTCAGAACCAATTTTGGAAAATAAGATTTCAAGAACTTCAAAAATAGATTGGTGTGAGCATTGGGAGCCTATAGATACAGAGCACAACAAAGTTTCAAATTTTAAGTGTCTGTTTACCGTATTTGGAAACTTAACTTCGACAGCACTAATTTCAATGATATTTTCAATACTTAAAAGGACTAAATCTTCTCTTTTTTGCAAACTGACAAAGAGTGGTTCTACAAGAAGTTAGACAATCTTTCAAAGTTAGAGATAGAGAAACATTGACTTAAAATGCTATCCTGCCAGTGTTCAGTAAAACAAAGCACATCAAAATCATTATTCATTGAGGCTAGGAGTGATTCAATTTCTAATTTTTTATTTGACAGGCTTCTAACATTCTGATTAAGGATTTTAAGTTTTAAAGGACCTTAAAGGATATCTTAAAGGAAAGAACATAGTACCCTGTAAAACTGAATTTTGTTTTCATGGACCAATTTCAACCTTTAGGTCATCTTCCCGCATGTAAGCACATTGTATAATAATAAATAGTGTGATTTCCTAAACGAACAAAACCCACTGGGAAAAAATCGAAATGTATAAAAGAAGTTGTTGAAATATGAAGAATGATGTGTATGTACAATACGGGATAATTTTACGAATTTCTTATAATTTTAATTTCGTCTAATATCGGGTTCCTGAGATTTAAATTACTTGTGTTTAATATTCCGCTTTTCTACGCGGGAAAGTGTGGGAAGGATGTGTGAACAGACAATTGTGGAGCAAACACTGAGTGTACAGTGTCCATTGACAATAAAGTTGTCTGCAATATTGTAAGTTAGGATATACTGGACACCCTGAAGACAATGTGTTCAATAACATGATAAGTTATGCGGATTTTCTATAAAATTAATGTGGAAGTATTCTTTGCTGTCCATCCTCAGTCAGGCCTTTCCTTTCAACATCCATAATGAAGCTACTTTTCTTCAATACTTTGATAGGTGTGGTTTGAGTTGAGGATGTAATCTGCAAAGTATGAGTTCATAATTCTTGTGTTGTTTAAATCTCAGGAACCCGACATTCGACGAAATCAAAAGGATAAGAAGTTCTGAAAACATTTCATACTGTACACACATTCAAGATTCTTCATTTGTTCAACAACTGTTTCTATAAATGTCGATGTTTATCAGTGTGACTTTTGTTTGTTTTAGAAAATTATACTATTTTCAACATTATACAATGTACTTACATAAAAGAAGATGACCTAAAGGATGAAATTGGTCCATGTTAAGCAATTACAGTTTTACATGGTACTAGGTACTTTCCATTATGTGTAATTATATTAACAAAATCCCTAAGTAAATCTTGTCTGAAAAATTATCCTCCTTAATTTAACTGATTCTATACTCTAATGTAAAAGCTACTTTCTGATTCCCACCACTTGCAATAAATCTTCATTCAACCAAGTAAAAGAAACAAGAGCAACTCCCAAGAGGAAAAGAAGGACGGGACAAATTGATTTGTGTTGTAAACTTGAATACTGAACCTTTGACTTACAAGCTTCGACAGTCACCTCAGTGAAATTTGAAAAACTTTAGACCATAAATTACAGAACAGTTGACCTTGAATAAAATGGTGTCATTTAACGCTGTAACATGTCATTTAGTAGGTACCATTTGATATATGGAGAGATGAAGCTCTTCTTATTAGATTAATATAATTTAAAAAATACTTGAAATTATCCAATAAAGTTGTTTAATTTTGTGTAAACAACTTTATTGGATAATTTGAAGTAATTTTTAAACCATTTGATATATTATTTAATATCACTGTCTTTTTTGATACAGAAACGTTACATCTCAGCTGCGTGAGAGCTAATCTCCAACGTTAGGTGGAAAAAGCTCTAAAACAAAAAATAAAATAACATTATTTAATTTGTCTTAGGTTTTCACTTAGTACTATTCTTTTACTGCATTTTCATATCAAGCTCCTAAATTTTGAGACTAGTCAGGACTGTAAATGTTGTTACTATAGTTAACTATTCTGCTGATAGGAAACCTGTATTAACCATAGTAACCCTAGAAATCTAGCTTTTCCTGTACATAGCTGTGGTTTTTATGTTATCAGAATTAATGTTAATTTCTAAAAAACGAACTGATAACGTTAAACTGAGTGTTGGCTCGGAGTTATTTTTTTGTTCGGTGTGTTATCAGTATGGTGTTACGATAAGAGAGTTATAATAATTTAAAAAGAGTACCACTTATTTGTAACATGAGCGAGATAAAAGTAACAGAAACAATGTTACAAGGGCAGAACAAACGTTTACAACCACCTGGAGGTTCTTTTATCGTGTAACACTTCAGGTTGTGAACTTGTTTTTCTCAACAGATTACTTTCTCTGGTGTCTAATGTTTTTAAACATGGAACAAACCCCCTTTTTTGAACTCCACGACATGACATTTGTCCATTTTACAACTAAATGTTTTGACCTTGTGATTTATAATAGACAGTTCATACTGCACTAACCACGCGCGCTTAGCTATTTGGACGAGTCAACATTATATAATTACACTTTATTACACAAAATGTCGTTTACAAAACTGTTCTGAGTATCGTCAGTACTTGCCTTTTGTACAAGAATTCGGCACATTTTCGCTATGAAAGTTTAGATGCCGAGTGGATTCAAAATATGGTCATGACAATTGCCAAAAAATAACGTAACCGCTGTTGGAACTGTTAGGATTTTGGTTGGTTAACTGGAAAACTGATTTCGAATCTCGGTATCTTGCTTAAGCCACTTGGGACTTAAGGAATTCAGTGTGCATTGCAGCTTTTGGGGATACAGTAGCATGAATGCTGAGTTCTACTAAACCATTTAAGGTAGCTCCCGAACGATTTTTAGATTTTTTGATCAATTAACACGCGTAGGTACATACTTGACATTTATTGTACGTATCGGATTTTTTAGTTATTTACAAACACGTTGTTTAGTTCTGCTTGAGCACGCAAATCTCTAACGTGTGGTCTGTACCCAAACATGTCCATACGTCTAATGGGATCTTTCATCGCTGATTTTGCGAAGGATTATACTGTTCAAAAGTTGCTGCTGGTACAGGATGTTAAATAATAGAAATATGTACTCGTATGTCCGAGTGAGATCTAGATTGTTTATAATTCCTTAGTATGTTAGGTTTGGTCGATTATACGCTATGTCAATTATTGTTCCACAATAAATCCTTAACTTTAACTTAAGTATTTAATTAATTCAATCAAATCGGTCAACCCATTCTTGAGAAATCGGTAAGAAACGGTCTGTATGAGTCGCCTAAAGTTATTGCTTGGTAGTTTTCATTTATAGCACCAAAAGTCGTGTATACTTCAAGTATATTGTTCAAGAAACAACAAGTATAGTATTAACAACTTGAACTTTGACCAAGCCTGTCTATAAGAATACCATACTAGCATATCCAGCCATGGACATTGAACAGCATAACCCACATTGCATTATTGTTTCCTTCTGAGCTAGTTCAAGTTGATGATGATATTTCGTTAGCTCTTCGGTGATAAAAACTAGATGATTCTTATTAATTTTCAACGGAAAAAAATCATAAGGAGAAACACTATAATACTATCATTGAAACGTATTTACAATTAAGTGTTTGCAATGTAAAAAAATATTGTTTTATAACAAATCATACTGGTTTTGATCAGCTAGTGAAACAAGAATCTTCAATCATACCTTTTTATAAAGCCAATTATAGTGCCGAGGTTGGCTCGGTTTTTGTTTTGCGCGCCTGCGGGGTTGGCAGCGCCCCTTTCTTGAAAGGAGCCCTGTCTTCTTCCTTCGTCTTGTTCTGTCACTTGTGTCATGATGGCAGTCGTATAATTTTTGGTTCCGTTTGGATCCGTTTGTAGTTGTGTGGTTCTTTTTTATGCCTGGGTCCACTGTTCTTATTTTGAGATTTCAGCCGTTCACGCTTCCCGAAAGTTTGAGACATAGTTTTCTGACAAGGTATGTTGCCCGAAGTCTAGAATACAGTGATCCCGGCCGCTCAAGCATACGCAATAAGTTGAACAATAAAGCAAAACTTATATACAATTTTAGCCGTTCAATATTGGCTTAGGTTGTTTACTGAAATAAATCGTTTCAGCAGTTTTTACGTAAGATTACTGAAAAAAAACAGTACGAACCTTTAAACACAGTTATACGCGAGTCGGTAGATAAGTTGGGTTTTGAGGGACGAGGCGACAATGGAACGTGAAGAAGAAATATCGGTAAATCAAATGACTATTTCCGGTTCCATGAGGAAGCTATAGTGGTTAATTGACTATTTCTGGTTTCATGAGGAAGCTATTGTGGTTAATTAGCTATTTCTGGTTCCATGAGAAAGCTATTAGTTTTGGTTAATTGATGCAGAATTTGCGAATCAAAAACTTAAGATTCTAACCTTAATATGCAATGTAAGGGTTTACTAACGAGAGAATCATTTGAAGTATTATTTTTGAACGGAAATGTACTTGTAGAAATACTTACACACATTTAAAAGGTGTGTAGTTTTTTAATCGAGAAAAGAATAAACTAAAATTACTTGAATTTACTTTGTAGGTTGAACCTGTATATTTTTATCTATTTTGTAATGATTTAGCGCCTGCAGGTTTTACTGACCTTAAGAAATATTTAACAACTCAAAATACAAGCACCAGTTCTCGTTGAAATCAGTTTGTTCAAGTCACGCGCCCCAAAAAGAAACTTTTTATAAAATATTCCTGAGGGGTTTCGATGTTCACAAGGCTACTGAAAGCCACAGTTTTTGCCCTCATAATGTACGATGGGTTATACAAAGGACGATACGCAGATGACGTCATCAATCTTGTATGTCGTCATATCCGGCAAAACAGACACTTCCGGTTCTTTTTATTCATGCTGATGACACACGTACGTCTACTTAAAACTAAAAGTGCTGTACTTAACTTGATTTAAGTTGTATTTTAGATTGAAATACCCAACAAAATTCAGTTTGTATTGATGCCGTTGGTTTTAAATATGTTTAAATTGTGAGCAACTTGGTTATAATATAGGCTAAAATAGATGAGGTTAGCTTTATCTTACGAAATAACGGATTTTTGTGGATATTTTCCTTGATTTTAGGGTGGGTCTCTGGGTAAGTACCTCTAAGCTGTTTTAAACATTAAGTTTAAACTGTGATAACTAATATTTTTGTATTAAGTGTTTCTTCATCGTTAAAAAAGCTCAGTTACTAATAATAAAAAATCCTAACAGCTCGCAATATCAGAACCATTGTTTTCAAAATATTGTTTTAAATATTTTTTAATTCGAATCGCGTGCCCGCGTGCACTTGGCACTTGCAAAATTAAAAGTTTCAGTTTTTTTAATAACCCTTCTTTGACTTGATTTGACGTTTTCTGTGTATGTTATCTAGTAGTAAATATTATCCAGTATGTCGCAAATATGTGTAGCGCACTATGTAGAACCGGATTCTACGTACAAAAGTAAGTCGAAAATGATTAGTAATATCTTTTTTTATTTCGACTTAATTTAGCCGTAATCCACCATTTTGTAATAATTTTGAAAAAAACAAATAATTCAAAAACTATTTGAGATATTTTTGTAAAACTTGATACAAATCTTAATTGTTTTCCAAACAAAATGTTCTAAAAATAATTTTTACATTTCTTGTAAAATTTTAAAATTACGGCTATTTAACAATTTCAAAGTCAAATGGAAATTGAAATAGTCATCAGTTCCAAAATTTAATAAGTAAGAAAATAAATAATTTTGTAAAATGTTACTAGGAAAAATAAGGATGTATACCAAGGTTTACAAAACTATCTCAAAAAAATAGTAAACTAACAATTATTTTTCAAAAATTAAAAAATGACAGATTGCGGCTAAACTAAGCAGAAATCAAAAAACTGCACAAGACATGTTCGACTTACTTTTGTATGTACGAGTATAATCCCGTTGTGCATAGCGCGCTATACAGTTTTGTGACACCCTGTTTAACTTGTTCATACAACACAGTCATCTATAACTCATAGTTTGCTTAAAGTATACTACAGATTGTTATTGTAGGCAGCTGAGTTGTCTACTTGACTAACTACTTGAGTCAAACTCCTGAGTTGGTAAACACATCAACTTGGTTATTAGCTTAACTTAGCTCTTAGTGATTAGTTCTAGTTATATCAGATCCATGATTATATAGAACTGTTATTGAAATTATTTTGCATCTTACTGTAACCCTATTAGAAAGTAAGCATCAGCACATTAATTGAGGTCACTGTTTTTTTTTATTATTTAACCCGAGTTACATTAACCACAATTTTATAATTCAGAATGAACTATTTTAAACACGATTAAGTTAAAGCCCGAGTTCTGACCGGGCCGTCTATTGAAGTAGTTTTTGGGGTTTTTCACCACACAAAATTGATACATCCCTTCAGTTGTAAAATCTTTTGTCACCAAACGTCAACAGATAACTTCAACCATGATCAAACTGTTTAATATCAGCATTTCTTCTGTAACCAGTCCATAAGGTTTTTATAATTGAATGTCAAGGATTTGGCAAGTACATGGATTCATGTACATTTTAAGTATTCTGTTTAACGATAAATACAACAAACAATACAAGAAAGTGACAAAATTTCCAAACAAGAGTTATATTAATGAATATTGACGTATATGCATCACCATCTGATATGATAAGCCCTCTACAATTGGATTTGCATTGTTTCAACAATGAAATATTGCATCATTAAGCCATTGTTTTCAACGCTCAATTAATGGTTTAGGTATCGCTCCTTTTTAACTACTTCTTTGTGTCTTTTTATTCATTTATTTATTTTATCAATATTGTCAATAAGGTTCACACAGTGTAATACAGATGCAATAAGCTAAGAAAAATGTTAACATTATCGTGCTGATGAAATAATTATACACATTGTTGAAAATAAAATAGTTTAATTTGTCTGGAGATAATTTAAATATTGTGTTTTATACAAGAAAAGTTTGTCAGTTGGTTCTGTTGACAAGTTCATCTGACAGTGCAAAGTTAACTTCTTACCTTTTCTTTAACAAGTTTTTCTTTGCCGCTTTTCCTTTTTCTTACAAATTTCACTCCCAATCGCAGTGAGTCACAAACAAATCATTTTCGAGGATAATCTATACAAAGTATTTAGTATGCAATTGGTATCTGCTACGAAATTAAATTATAATTATTCCAACAAAGAAACACCATTCAACTTTCAAGACGCTGGCAACCGATCCTAAAAATGACTTTTCGATAGTGGCACAGCCAATGAGAACATCGACAGTTGGCATCCCTGCTCCATTGGACGGTTTGCAGCCCTACCACCAATAGGACAGCAGACAGCAAGTAGCTCAGTTTCAGCCAATCAGTGACAGAAGATGTTACTCCACAGTGAGGCCGAGATATCTCCTAATTATGAAGTTTAAACGTGGTGTGAACCGAAAGAACTAGATTATGGATGTGATACCGTTCGCGAAAGCCTAATAGTTAAGATCAAATTAAATGTTTTGCCCTTGAAAACCAAATATTGGATTTTGCTGGTAAAAAGGACATAAAGGTTAGGATAAATAAACACACAAATCATATTGCAACCCCTAAATTTCATTCGGTAGTTTTTGTTATTCATACGAGTGGTCGACCTATTAGGTACTGTTTGATTAGTACACTTAAACACAAACTGCATTCATCTGAATGACGTATCATCCACCTAACCTGCCTCATCAATGTTATCCACTAATAATTATCTTCTCTATGAAGCGGTGACTAGCACAACACAAACGGTTATGTTACATTACACTACAGTGGATATCAGGACATTGTATCTATAACAATGTGGCAACTGCATGGTCACTGTGGCTCTCTAAACCCTGCTTTGGTCAACAATGCATTGTTTGTGGTGACATTATACAGAGTATCGTGATAATATTTGCTGAGTAGTGTCATAACATTGTTTGTTTCATTATATTTTAGTGCGTCAAACGCCATTATTTTAACTCCACAGGGAATCCTGCATCTCCTATAGGTTAAAAACCTAAATTGAACTTTTATTCGAACTAAGTGGCTGCATTTGTATACGCGAGTTATACTCGTACATCTCTATCAGTGTTTGATAGCTGTACCTATCATTTTAGATGATACAAATTTAATGAGAAAATTGGTATAATTTTAAAGCAAAACTCTACACATAGAAATTATAAAAGAAGAGATAACAATGTGTATAAAACAGGTTAATAGTTCTATTTTATTAGTAGTACCTACTGAGCCACTTGCTCATTCCTATCAGACGTTTGAAACGTTTTTGATAACACTACACTATGTTTTCAAATTAGCATCGACTAAATTTAAGTTTTGGTACTCAAAGTATAACTAATATTAAACGCAGACGACATGTTTAATGATGCCCTGCACAATTTTATTAATGTTGGTACTACCACTAACAACAAACTCCTTTTCTGGGAATTACCCAGAAAGAAGTTGTAAAAGTAATTATGAAATACGTGATTCTTTACTCCAGAACTTGATAAGACACCAGAGATTAATGGTTTAATCTGCGAGACTAATGTACTCCAAGGTAAGATAGAACAGAGCTATTGTTATCACACAATGCAACTACTGTGTAACGTCAAGGCTTTGTTCTGACATTGATAACAATGTGTTCTGTGTTCTTTGTTGATAAAGTTGATAGGACACCAGCGATTAATGGTTTAATCTGTGAGACTGATGTACTCAAGGTAAGATAGAACAGAGCTATTGTTATAACACAATGCAACTACTGTGTAACGTCAAGGCTTTGTTCTGACATTGATAACAATGTGTTCTGTGTTCTTTGTTGATAAAGTTGATAGGACACCAGCGATTAATGGTTTAATCTGTGAGACTGATGTACTCCAAGGTAAGATAGAACAGAGCTATTACCATCAATCTTGTTATCAACACAAATGCAACTACTGTGTAACGTCAAGGCTTTGTTCTGAGATTGATAACAATGTGTTCTGTGTTCTTTGTTGAACTAAAGTTGATAAGACACCAGAGATTAATGGTTTAATCTGTGAGACTGATGTACTCCAAGGTAAGATAGAACAGAGCTATTGTTATCACACAATGCAACTACTGTGTAACGTCAAGGCTTTGTTCTGACATTGATAACAATGTGTTCTGTGTTCTTTGTTGATAAAGTTGATAAGACACCAGAGATTAATGGTTTAATCTGTGAGACTGATATACTCAAGGTAAGATAGAACAGAGCTATTGTTATCACACAATGCAACTACTGTGTAACGTCAATCTGAGATTGATAACAATGTGTTCTGTGTTCTTTGTTGATAAAGTTGATAAGACACCAGAGATGGTTTAACATATACGGTAAGATAGAACAGAGCTATTGTTATCACACAATGCACGCCTAGGCTTTAATTCGACTGATATAACGTGAGACTCAGACTCCAAGGTAAGTCACAGAACAGAGCTGCAGCAGTACTGTTAAAGGCTTGAAAAAGTTGATAAGTTGATAAGACACACCAACCATATTGATTATGTGGTCTGTGTTTGTTCTGAGATTATAATAATGTGTTCTGTGTTCTTTTGATAAAGTTGATAAGACACCAGAGATTAATGGTTTAATCTGTGAGACTGATATACTCCAGAACTACTGTGTAACGCTCAAGGCTTTGTTCTGAAAGTTGATACACCAGAGATTAATGGTTTAATCTGTGAGACTGATAAGGTAAGATAGAACAGAGCTATTGTTATCACACAATGCAACTACTGTGAAATCAGCCGAAGGCTTTGTTCTGAGATTGAACAATGTGTTCTGTGTTCTTTATTGATAAAGTTGATAAGACACCAGAGATTAATGGTTTAATCTGTGAGACTGATATACTAAGGTAAGATAGAACAGAGCTCACAATGCAAAGTAACAAAATTTTGTTCTGAGATTGATAACGTGTTCTGTGTTCTTTACTGATAAAGTTGATACAACCAGAGATTAAAACGCCAGAATTTTAATGGTTTAATCTGTGAGACTGATATACTCCAAGGTAAGAACACAGCTAGAACAGAACTTACTGTGTAAGGGTCTTTTGTTCTGATTGTAACAATGTGTTCTGTGTTCTTTGTTGATAAAGTTGATAAGACACAGAGATTAATGGTTTAATCAATGATAAACAAGGTAAGATAGAACAGAGCTACTGTGTAACGTCAAGGCTTTGTTCTGAGATTGATAACAATGTGTTCTGTGTTCTTTGTTGATAAAGTTGATAAGACACCAGAGATTAATGGTTTAATCTACGGTTTAATCTGTGAGACTATTTTTATAACACAATGATGTACTCAAAATTTTGTTCTGAAGATAACAATGTGTTCTGTGTTCTTTAAGATAGAACAGATTAATGGTTTAATCTATTATACTCCAAGTTAGAACAGAGCTCACACAATGCAACTACTTGTAACGTCAAGGCTTTGTTCTGAGATTGATAACAATGTGTTCTGTGTTCTTTGTTGATAAAGTTGATAAGACACCAGAGATTAATGGTTTAATCTACGAGACTGATATACTCCAAGGTAAGATAGAACAGAGCTATTGTTATCACACAATGCAACTACTGTGTAACGTCAAGGCTTTGTTCTGAGATTGATAACAATTGTTCTGTGTTCTTTGTTGATAAAAGTTGATAAGACACCAGAGATTAATGGTTTAATCTGTGAGACTGATATACTCAAGGTAAGATAGAACAGAGCTATTGTTATCACACAATGCAACTACTGTGTAACGTCAAGGCTTTGTTCTGAGATTGATAACAATTGTTCTGTGTTCTTTGTTGATAAAGTTGATAAGACACCAGAGATTAATGGTTTAATCTGTGAGACTGATATACTCAAGGTAGATAAACAGAGCTATTGTTATCACACAATGCAACTACTGTGTAACGTCAAGGCTTTGTTCTGAATTGATAACAATGTGTTCTGTGTTCTTTGTTGATAAAGTTGATAAGACACCAGAGATTAATGTTTAATCTGTGAGACTGATATACTCCAAGGTAAGATAGAACAGAGCTATTGTTATCACACAATGCAACTACTGTGTAACGTCAAGGCTTTGTTCTGAGATTGATAACAATGTGTTCTGTGTTCTTTGTTGATAAAGTTGATAAGACACCAGAGATTAATGGTTTAATCTGTGAGACTGATATACTCCAAGGTAAGATAGAACAGAGCTATTGTTATCACACAATGCAACTACTGTGTAACAAGGCTTTGTTCTGAGATTGATAACAATGTGTTCTGTGTTCTTTGTTGATAAAGTTGATAAGACACCAGAGATTAATGGTTTAATCTGTGATGATATACTTTGAATAAAAGCTAAGATAGAACAGAGCTATTGTTATCACACAATGCAACTACTGAACGTCAAGGCTTTGTTCTGAGATTGATAACAATGTGTTCTGTGTTCTTTGTTGATAAAGTTGATAAGACACCAGAGATTAATGGTTTAATCTGTGAGACTGATATACTCAAGGTAAGATAGAACAGAGCTATTGTTATCACACAATGCAACTACTGTGTAACGTCAAGGCTTTGTTCTGAGATTGATAACAATGTGTTCTGTGTTCTTTGTTGATAAAGTTGATAAGACACCAGAGATTAATGGTTTAATCTGTGAGACTTGATGTACTCCAAGGTAAGATAGAACAGAGCTATTGTTATCACACAATGCAACTACTGTGTAACGTCAATTTATAACAATGTGTTCTTTGTTCTGAGATTGATAACAATGTGTTCTGTGTTCTTTGTTGATAAAGTTGTGTTCTTTGTTGATAAGATAAGACACCAGAGATTAATGGTTTAATCTGTGAGATGATGTACTCCAAGGTAAGATAGAACAGAGCTATTGTTATCACACAATGCAACTACTGTGTAACGTCAAGGCTTTGTTCTGAGATTGATAACAATGTGTTCTGTGTTCTTTGTTGATAAAGTTGATAAGACACCAGAGATTAATTTTTAATCTGTAAGATTGATAAACTCAAGGTACATTGTTATCCACAATTCAACTACTGAGATTTGTTCTGAATGGTTTAATCACCAGAGATTAATTGTTTAATCTGAGACATGTACTCAAGGTAAGATAGAACAGAGCTATTGTTATCACACAATGCAACTACTGTAACGTCAAGCCTTTATTCTGCTTTGTTCTGAGATTGATAACAATGTGTTCTGTGTTCTTTGTTGATAAAGTTGATAAGACACCAGAGATTAATGGTTTAATCTGTGAGACTGATATACTCCAAGGTAAGATAGAACAGAGCTATTGTTATCACACAATGCAACTACTGTGTAGCGTCAAGGCTTTGTTCTGAGATTGATAACAATGTGTTCTGTGTTCTTTGCATAAAGAGATTAATGGTTTAATCTGTGAGACTGATATACTCCAAGGTAAGATAGAACAGAGCTATTGTTATCACACAATGCAACTACTGTGTAACGTCAAGGCTTTGTTCTGAGATTGATAACAATGTGTTCTGTGTTCTTTGTTGATAAAGTTGATAAGACCACCAGAGATTAATGGTTTAATCTGTGAGACTGATATACTCCAAGGTAAGATAGAACAGAGCTATTGTTATCACACAATGCAACTACTGTGTAACGTCAAGGCTTTGTTCTGAGATTGATAACAATGTGTTCTGTGTTCTTTGTTGATAAAGTTGATAAGACACCAGAGATTAATGGTTTAATCTGTGAGACTGATATACTCCAAGGTAAGATAGAACAGAGCTATTGTTATCACACAATGCAACTACTGTGTAACGTCAAGGCTTTGTTCTGAGATTGATAACAATGTGTTCTGTGTTCTTTGTTGATAAAGTTGATAAGACACCAGAGATTAATGGTTTAATCTGTGAGACTGATATACTCCAAGGTAAGATAGAACAGAGCTATTGTTATCACACAATGCAACTACTGTGTAACGTCAAGGCTTTGTTCTGAGATTGATAACAATGTGTTCTGTGTTCTTTGCTGATAAAGTTGATAAGACACCAGAGATTAATGGTTTAATCTGTGAGACTGATATACTCCAAGGTAAGATAGAACAGAGCTATTGTTATCACACAATGCAACTACTGTGTAACGTCAAGGCTTTGTTCTGAGATTGATAACATTGTGTTCTGTGTTCTTTGTTGATAAAGTAGAACAGAGCTGATAAGACACCAGAGATTAATGGTTTAATCTGTGAGACTGATACTCCAAGGTAAGATAGAACAGAGCTATTGTTATCACACAATGCAACTACTGTGTAACGTCAAGGCTTTGTTCTGAGATTGATAACAATGTGTTCTGTGTTCTTTGTTGATAAAGTTGATAAGACACCAGAGATTAATGGTTTAATCTGTGAGACTGATATACTCCAAGGTAAGATAGAACAGAGCTATTGTTATCACACAATGCAACTACTGTGTAACGTCAAGGCTTTGTTCTGAGATTGATAACAATGTGTTCTGTGTTCTTTGTTGATAAAGTTGATAAGACACCAGAGATTAATGGTTTAATCTGTGAGACTGATGTACTCCAAGGTAAGATAGAACAGAGCTATTGTTATCACACAATGCAACTACTGTGTAACGTCAAGGCTTTGTTCTGAGATTGATAACAATGTGTTCTGTGTTCTTTGTTGATAAAGTTGATAAACACCAGAGATTAATGGTTTAATCTGTGAGACTGATATACTCCAAGGTAAGATAGAACAGAGCTATTGTTATCACACAATGCAACTACTGTGTAACGTCAAGGCTTTGTTCTGAGATTGATAACAATGTGTTCTGTGTTCTTTGCTGATAAAGTTGATAAGACACCAGAGATTAATGGTTTAATCTGTGAGACTGATATACTCAAGGTAAGATAGAACAGAGCTATTGTTATCACACAATGCAACTACTGTGTAACGTCAAGGCTTTGTTCTGAGATTGATAACAATGTGTTCTGTGTTCTTTGTTGATAAAGTTGATAAGACACCAGAGATTAATGGTTTAATCTGTGAGACTGATATACTCCAAGGTAAGATAGAACAGAGCTATTGTTATCACACAATGCAACTACTGTGTAACGTCAAGGCAAGCCTTTGTTCTGAGATTGATAACAATGTGTTCTGTGTTCTTTGTTGATAAAGTTGATAAGACACCAGAGATTAATGGTTTAATCTGTGAGACTGATATACTCCAAGGTAAGATAGAACAGAGCTATTGTTATCACACAATGCAACTACTGTGTAACGTCAAGGCTTTGTTCTGAGATTGATAACAATGTGTTCTGTGTTCTTTGCTGATAAAGTTGATAAGACACCAGAGATTAATGGTTTAATCTGTGAGACTGATAAACTCCAAGGTAAGATAGAACAGAGCTATTGTTATCACACAATGCAACTACTGTGTAACGTCAAGCCTTTGTTCTGAGATTGATAACAATGTGTTCTGTGTTCTTTGTTGATAAAGTTGATAAGACACCAGAGATTAATGGTTTAATCTGTGAGACTGATATACTCCAAGGTAAGATAGAACAGAGCTATTGTTATCACACAATGCAACTACTGTGTAACGTCAAGGCTTTGTTCTGAGATTGATAACAATGTGTTCTGTGTTCTTTGTTGATAAAGTTGATAAGACACCAGAGATTAATGGTTTAATCTGTGAGACTGATATACTCCAAGGTAAGATAGAACAGAGCTATTGTTATCACACAATGCAACTACTGTGTAACGTCAAGGCTTTGTTCTGAGATTGATAACAATGTGTTCCGTGTTCTTTGTTGATAAAGTTGATAAGACACCAGAGATTAATGGTTTAATCTGTGAGACTGATATACTCCAGGTAAGATAGAACAGAGCTATTGTTATCACACAATGCAACTACTGTGTAACGTCAAGGCTTTGTTCTGAGATTGATAACAATGTGTTCCGTGTTCTTTGCTGATAAAGTTGATAAGACACCAGAGATTAATGGTTTAATCTGTGAGACTGATATACAGAGCTATTGTCACAAGCAACTACTGTAAGATTTGTTCTGAGAACAGAGTTGATAAGACACCAGAGATATTTTAATCTGTGAGACTATCACACAATGCAACTACTGTGTAACGTCAAGGCTTTGTTCTGAGATTGATAACAATGTGTTCCGTGTTCTTTGCTGATAAAGTTGATAAGACACCAGAGATTAATGGTTTAATCTGTGAGACTGATATACTCCAAGGTAAGATAGAACAGAGCTATTGTTATCACACAATGCAACTACTGTGTAACGTCAAGGCTTTGTTCTGAGATTGATAACAATGTGTTCTGTGTTCTTTGTTGATAAAGTTGATAAGACACCAGAGATTAATGGTTTAATCTGTGAGACTGATATACTATTGTTATCACAAGGTAAGATAGAACAGAGCTATTGTTATCACACAATGCAACTACTGTGTAACGTCAAGGCTTTGTTCTGAGATTGATAACAATGTGTTCTGTGTTCTTTGTTGATAAAGTTGATAAGACACCAGAGATTAATGGTTTAATCTGTGAGACTGATATACTCCAAGGTAAGATAGAACAGAGCTATTGTTATCACACAATGCAACTACTGTAACGTCAAGGCTTTGTTCTGAGATTGATAACAATGTGTTCTGTGTTCTTTGCTGATAAAGTTGATAAGACACCAGAGATTAATGGTTTAATCTGTGAGACTGATAAACTCCAAGGTAAGATAGAACAGAGCTATTGTTATCACACAATGCAACTACTGTGTAACGTCAAGGCTTTGTTCTGAGATTGATAACAATGTGTTCCGTGTTCTTTGTTGATAAAGTTGATAAGACACCAGAGATTAATGGTTTAATCTGTGAGACTGATATACTCCAAGGTAAGATAGAACAGAGCTATTGTTATCACACAATGCAACTACTGTGTAACGTCAAGGCTTTGTTCTGAGATTGATAACAATGTGTTCTGTGTTCTTTGCTTTAATCTGATAAAGTTGATAAGACACCAGAGATTGTGTTCCGTGTTCTTTGTTGAATGGACACCAGAGATTTAATCTGTGAGACTGATATACTCCAAGGTAAGATAGAACAGAGCTATTGTTATCACACAATGCAACTACTGTGTAACGTCAAGGCTTTGTTCTGAGATTGATAACAATGTGTTCGTGTTCTTTGCTGATAAAGTTGATAAGACACCAGAGATTAATGGTTTAATCTGTGAGACTGATGTACTCAAAGTAAGATAGAACAAGGTAACACAATATCACTACTGATAGGCTTTTTCTGAACAGTGTTCCGTGTTCTTTGCTGAGCTATTGTTATCAAGGTAAGATAGAACACATTGTTATCACACAATGCAACTACTGTGTAACGTCAAGGCTTTGTTCTGAGATTGATAACAATGTGTTCCTGTGTTCTTTGTTGATAAAGTTGATAAGACACCAGAGATTAATGGTTTAATCTGTGAGACTGATATACTCCAAGGTAAGATAGAACAGAGCTATTGTTATCACACAATGCAACTACTGTGTAACGTCAAGGCTTTGTTCTGAGATTGATAACAATGTGTTCTGTGTTCTTTGTTGATAAAGTTGATAAGACACCAGAGATTAATGGTTTAATCTGTGAGACTGATGTACTCAAGGTAAGATAGAACAGAGCTATTGTTATCACACAATGCAACTACTGTGTAACGTCAAGGCTTTGTTCTGAGATTGATAACAATGTGTTCTGTGTTCTTTGTTGATAAAGTTGGTAAGACGCCAGAAATTAATGGTTTAATCTGTGAGACTGATATACTCCAAGGTAAGATAGAACAGAGCTATTGTTATCACACAATGTAACGTCAAGGCTTTGTTCTGAGATTGATAACAATGTGTTAAACATTATTAACATTACTTACATTGGAAACGATTCATGACACAACTTTCTTACCATGAACCTACTATGGTACCTATGTATTTAAAACTATTCATTGACTAGAAGAACTAATCATGTTGCAGATCTTTTGTTATAAAGCATATTTTGCTTACAAAATGATACATTTGTGCAATAACCTGTCAACATCTGTCAGTACAGACATTTGGGAGACATAAATTTGCTTTGTCTTGGGTAATTGATGAAGACAGATTACAGTTTTAAATTCTATTTCATATAATTTTGAATATCGGTAAAAAATCAAATCAAACCAAGTGTCTTTGATTGATCATTAAAATAAAGCAATTAAAATAAATCAAGTGGATTAAGTTAAACTGTTATTTATATTTCTCAAGTTGATGTGTTTACCAAGAATAAGAATAAATTTAAGTAAGCTGTCTTTTAAGTTGAGAGTAACAAACTCTTAAGTGAATCGGTTTATTTCATACTATACACAATCACCTAGTTGGCTTTAATAATAATTTTTAATAAACTGTTAGCTTTTTGTTAGAATAGGAGTAAAATATCAATCTGTAATCTTCCCCAAATCAAACCAAGTGTCTTTGATTATGAAAGCCTTTCTTCCTGAGTTAAGTTGCACTTTCGACTGTGAGAAAAGGCTGTTTGTTTCTATTGTTTTGTTCTAACGATTTATTTTGATGGTTTAATTAAATGACAAAGCTCAACTTGGTGAGGTTTTGTTTCTGTATAAAGTCGCGTCAGAAACGAGGTTATTTATTAAAATAAATCACTAAAACCATTATTTTTCCCAAATTCAATGGCGCCATCAAGCCTGTTCTGAGCTAAGTTTGTTCAGAAAAAAAACGCTAACAAAGAGACCGTAACCAAGTTGTTAAATTCAATTTAACAATTTCAACGTGTTACGGAGATACCAAGCCCAACCAAGAGCATACCCTTCAAGTTCTTGACTTTTTATGTTCTGTGGTAAGTAGTTATAAAGTAGTTGAGGTAAAACCATGAGCATGTCTTACTTCATGAACAATGCATTGGTAACAAATGGTTGTATACAAAAAAAAATAATAAAACATGGCTTTCATAGTCTCTTATTTTTGGGTGAACCACAGCCTCAGGCCAGTACAACATTAACATTAACATTTTATTGTGAACAAAGGATTGTGTTGACTAAATTTAAACTAAATATTCTAATTTTAAAATGATAAAAATCCCTGATACTGGGTTTATTATAGTTGTAAAATTATATTTATCTAGTAAGGTTGTCAGAAAATAAAGTAAAGTCATCTTGATAATTAATATTCACTAACCATTTGGCTTTAAAGACTGTAAAACCTATGGTAGCTTAGTTGATTGGCTTTATGGAGATTCGCTCCTGTCTCTAAATCACATTTGTTAAACAAAAATAATTGTTTCCAAAATGGTTACAAGGTAAAGTCTCACCTTGTAGAAATAATTCGGATGGCTTTTTTTGTAAAATAAATATGCGCAAGGTCTGAACATATACATGAAATTCCATAATTTATGTGGGGTGAAGCAGTTCGTAAGTAGAAAGATGCTGTGCAGTTACTAATAATAACTTTCTGTTTGTGAATCCCATGACAGTTCAAAACTTAACATTATCTTCATCTATCATAAATAGCTCAATTTGAAATGAACATAGCACACATTTGACACGACAAACTAGTTTTTAAATTTAGACATTGACAAATATTCAACACAAGCGTTTAGTTCTTCATGGGATATTTCCGCAAATTCCCAATTGGTATCATCAACATACAAACAAGAACCTAAACATTAATGTAAACCAAAAACAACAAAATTTAATATTGTCTCCAACCTTCAATGAGGTGAAGCTTGATAGTACATTTTCAATTTGAAGCCAGTTGTAAACATACAACTTATTCAGATATGATTGACACAATCAAAGATCACCAGAGATTTGTCTGCCTCTTTCTAACTGGTTCAAGGCTTATTAACTGCATCAATCGTACTCAATCCTTTTCTAAAACCATATGGTTTTAAAGAGAACATCATTTAAGAAAAGCTTTCAATCACTTTACCAAAAATAGGCAAAAAGAAATTGGACGATAATTAGCACAAAACACTGGAAAGTGCAATTCGTTAAATGTGAACAATTTCATTTGAACACAATTTATACCCAAGAGGATGAACCATAAGGAAAGACAGACCTGATTTCTTCCTCTGGCGCTGGAGTTACAGATTTACATAGAATGGATTACTTTTGTGTGGTTGGTCGTAATGTATAGTTACACCATGTCCGCTTGTAGTATTGAAGTGTTCTGCAACTAGTTCCAGGTTCAGAAATTTTATTCTAAGGCAAGTTCTATAGGATAGGCTGTAGGTTTATTAAAGTGTATGATTTTCGTCACAGGTTTCTTGACTGTTGTATTAATTGTTAATCTATGATTTCGCAGCTTTTATTACATTTCGTTTATATTTTTTACATAGTTATTAGATTTAGAACTCCTTGATATTTTCTGGATACTAATTGAGACAAGTTATTTTTTTTTCTTTCTATTGCAGGAAGCCCACAGCCTGTAGTGTTAAAAGTGATTTGGGAAAATGTCAATTAAAAACACTATCCCAAGTTTCAACCATCATATGTTTTAAGTTACATATTATTAGGATACGTTTTGCGCTTTACATGTAAATATTCATGCAGAATCAGACAACAAAAACTATTTGACTGGCTACAAGCAATATATTGTTCTTTTTCTGCAAAACTAACATTTCAAGAGTTTAGGTGGTTAATGCAAAGTTATATAAAAATAAATTATCACATGCTATATGCATCCATCATCATGCGACACGAAAAGAGCAAGGCTCAAGTTTGAAGAACAGCAAAATAAAATTGCATTGTTTTTAAAAATAGTGGTTACCCCGATATAATATTTTAAAAAGCCCTAAACAGTGTAGTCAATTCAACTCCAAAAGAAAGTACTGAAAAGCCTACGGCAACAATCAGCATCCCGTACGTAAAAAATTGGTCTGAAAAGTAAGAAGAATTAACTCAAAATATAACTTCAGCACTGTTTTTAAATCAAATTCAACAATAAAAAGTAAAATTACTAGATTGAATCCTGCTGGTATTGAACCTAAAAAAAACGTGGTGTACAAAGTGCCGTGTTCGTGTGACAGAAATTACATAGGCCAAACATCAAGGCCTGTAAAAATACGTATCCATGAGCACATGAAAAAAGTTAAAAATAAAGAAGTCTACGGCTCAAAAATATGTGAACACGTAATGGACACGGGACAAACCATTCGGTGGGAGGACAGTACAATTTTGTACAAGGAGTCAAATTGGAGAAAGAGAAATTACCAAAGGGTGCAGGTAAATTGTCTCTTAAATATAAGGCTTCATCACTGTTGCAACCAGTGGTTGTTATAAAGCTGGTATATTACAGTGCGGACGATATAAGTTGACCACAATATCACCCCGAGAGAGACGAACTGCATTGAATTGTTGATCAAACAATAATCCTTTCTATATTTTCTAATAACTTATATCCATGGAATAATTCGTAGAGTACTATGTGTTACTATATTCATCTACATCTACAGGTTGATCACAAAGTACACTTTACTCTGTGTGTTTATTCAGAGACCAGAGATCAAGACACACAAAGCACTCAACTCAAATACATAACTCACACAGGCAAATGTAGACCTTTCAACAGCTATTGAACTTTCAGTCTCTCGAGAACTTTACTGTCAGAGGAGTTTGATGACGCCAAGGTGTTTGTGAATTCTGCTGACAAATAGAAATAAAAGTTACTGAAGGAAAGTTTTCAATGAATATAATTGTAGTTTTCCTGAGATATTTAGACTCTACTGGTCAAATAAGGTAAGGCACAAATGTGTCTAATACTGACATAGGCCTCTAGCCACAAGATTTGTTGGTTGTGTAATTTCTTACAAATGGATAGAAAAAGTACCTTATAAACAACGGGAAAACCGCTGTAGTTAATTTGTTGTTCTGTATATTTTTGCTGCTCATTAAGTATGGTTTTGTAAACTCAAGGGTTGCGAAATGTTAAGTGGAAACTCGTTACGGTTAACTTTGCAAGTAAATTGTAAAGTTTTCCTCCAAGGAAACTTTGTTGCCTGCATCGGTAAAATTGTTTCTCTGGGAATAATAAACTTTCATCAAAGAAGAGGTAGACCAAAATTTATTTAGAATAATACTGTATTTTTAAAAAAATCATTGAAATTAATTTATAGTGAACAGTGAAATTTCAATTGAGTAGTATGATGATTTTAGTAACTACAATGAAATGTTATCATAACAAAGAAATTACTTAATCTCATAACTTATTCGTTTGTTACCCCTTATGATTACAAATAGTCTTATCAATATAAAATAATAATTAACACGGTAATTAACAAAATATATAATAAAATACAACAGGAACAGATAAAAGAGGTTAAAGAGGTAAATCAAGTTTAAAAACACACAAAAAGAAAACACATTTTTAAAATTCGCATCTAATTAATATTTTACACCCAGAAAGAAGACAACATTGAATAAATTCAAATGTATTTTTAAACCCGTTTTAGCACAAAGTCATAGACTTGTGCGTCATGGACCAGGGGCAGTCAACTTCAATGGCAGGCTCGTGTAGCGAGTTTCGGAGTTTCGGAGCCGACATTGCGCCGCCGCGAGACAGCGCCACTGTCGCATTTTGTTTGGCGCTGTCATGACAACAGCTGGTTGACACGTAATATTTTGTTATGTTTGTAAACAAACCCGATTTTTTTAAATGATATTAATTCTTATGTAGGACTTGCCGAATTTGTTTTAATTTATTTCTGCACTGTCCTCTATTCAGTTGATAATCTTTCACGAAATGAAGAAATACGATTTCAAACTAACAATATTATATGATTCATTCAGTAGGCACATTAAGTTACTCAGGTAAGAACTTGATTAATCTCATTAACATTAACTTGATTTAATCTCATTATGGTTGATTTTTATTGTAGCGGGTGTACAGCAGTACTTTTCGTCTGTGGCTACAAGATTAATTTTTAATGTTTAAATTGGTTTTAATCAAAGTTACCCTTGACCCAAACGTATCTATTTTTATCCATAATTCTCATGCAGCCATTATTTATGTACTTATTCTTATTAATTGTTGTTATGTATATAGGCCTATTAATTAAATTTGTCTCTGTTTTATTTTCTACAAAGGATGAAGCTTAGTCAATTTTAGGCATGTTAAGAAAGTATCTTAGGAATAATCAAGATCTAAGGGACATCGCTAAGATTTACGTTCGTCGATCCTGTTATCTTATTTTTGATTTTAGACCAGATTATTAATATTTCCAAATACTCCACACAATTGTTTGTGCGTTTTACCAGAGGTAATAACTCGAGGGGCGTTTTACTCAAGGTTGAGTGGTAGAGAGGACCTTGTAGTCCTAACTTCGCCTCGTTAAACAAGACAAACTTTACCTTTTTTTGTTAAAACAGCAATTTGGCAATTTGATTACCTGTTCATTTAAACACTACCTTAGTTAATATTTTATTTTAAAGGCCGGCCCCAAGCATGATTAAAGCTTTCGAGACTTCAACTGAAAGTTTAAAGTTGTCATTGATTTATATATTGTTACTTTAAACTCAAAAGCTATTTAGTGTGATGAAGGCTACATGAAAGATTTTCTTGTATGTTTCGCAATACCCAGCCTCAGTGTATTTTTTGACATTTGCGCTTTTGACGGTAGAACATACATTACAGTACAATTCAATTAGGCCTACTGGCATTATACAATTTTCTTTTCTTTTCAGGCAAATAAAATAACTCCTTCGATTGATTGGAAGTATGACGCCCTCTTTTTATTCATGTTTGAAGTAATAATGAATACAAGAATAACCATGACGAAGAAACAAGCAGTGATTAACGGATGATGAATTTGAACATGAGACATAATTTAATGGTTATTGCAAAAGTGTTGTATAGCGTTGTGCTGTGTCAAATCTAAGTAGTTTGTCTACACTCTATAGAGTTATTGGTGACATGGTGTTAAGTGGTGTCAAGTTTTGCCATAGTAAAAATCAAGAAGAATTGCAGTTGTTTTCTTATAAAGGTTGTATTGTGTTGAAATAAATCCATAAAAATGATTTTACACAAGCATTGTGTATTTTGTACAAATAAGATATAGACTTGTTCTAGGTGAAATTAAAATATGAGGCTTCAAATATCAAAGTAATATTTAAAGTTTATAAAACTACAACTTCAATCAAAGTAAATACAAATTCACAGACACTCTATGTGTCATGTAATGTGTGTACAATTATTACACTTGAGTAACATATAAAGTATCACATTAGTATTTTAAATAACTTGGTTGAATAAAATCAGTATACAAATGGTATTGAAATGACTTTACTTGTGTACAACCTAACGCAATAGGCAAAGTAAGCATAACACGTTTAGCGTAACTGGTGTAGCTCTCTTATAATAAATTTTACTACGTTAAACTGTATTAAAGAAGTCATTTTAATATTGTTTTTATACTAAAAGCAGTTCTAGCACAAACTTACACATTTCAAGAAACATCTCATTGCAAATAAGCTCATATTAAACAAATTGTTAAGAGTTTGCAATGAACTGTTTCGAATGAGTACGATTGGTCTAATAATAACCAGTTGTTAAACTCAATTCAAATTTCCCGTGCTCAGAAGCGACTGGTACGGTTTCTACTCGCCGTTCAAGTAGTTGCATTGCGCCGCCGCGAGAGGCAGGTCGATCAAACTTTATACATCTGTATTTGCATTAGGTTGATTCTTTGTCTATATATTCCTCTGTGTCATGGACTTTCTGGAAGAGGATATTTTAACTATTCAGTTAATTATATTTTGTCTTTATATTGTGTGATATTTTGTCGCAACTCTTCTGTGCTAAGTCTATTCTTGGTTTAAGACAATAACTATTAAAAAAAACAAAATCCTTGGGGAAAGGCATTTTGTGTTGGAACTTTATATTGTTTTATGTTTCCAATCTTACAAACTGGCAATAGGTGTATGTCAAATGAAAAAAAAACTCCGTTAAAACATAGGAAGCTAAACACAATAAATGTAATACAATTTTCAACGTTTATACCCGAATAAACCCTTTGCAACAAATGTCATGAATACTTCTTAAGACAAATAAAATAAAGTAATTACAAAGCTGCAACATGTTGTCTAGATGTGTATCTCCATGTGTTTAGAATAAGGCAAAGCGTGTCGTAGAATAGTAAATGTAACGAAAACTGTTGCCATTTCAGAAGCGAAGGGCTGATTGTTATGTTGTCTGAACAAAGCTTCCAGATGAGTCACACTTTGTCTGTTTCCAATTCTACAAGAAAACAGCTGTAGGTTAGTGATGTACGGCAATGTGTGCAAGACAGTTTGTAGAAACGCAAGGTTCTTTACGTTGTCGACTTGTTTCAAATGTGATCTTTTAAACTGCCGCCATTCTGTGTAAAACTCCTTCTTACTTGATGTTAAAATCTAAATGATGGAATGAAACGAAAAATAATATTCTTTCTTTTGAGTTTGTTGTTGACGATGATAGAAGTTCTGAAGTTGGAATATTATTGCCGATATTTTCCATCAATGTTTAGTAAACAAGAAGATCACATAGTTTCGAGATTTAGAATTTGATCTCAACTGTACTATATGTACCATAATTATTACACCAATAACTAATTATAAAAACCATTACTTATTTAATCCTAAACCGCCAAAACGAACGTATAATTGGCCAAAGCTAAAGATAACAGTTTTGAAACCGCCTCATGACTTGTCAGGAAGGTAATGATTGTACAGAACTGCAGAGTGTCTAACTAACCAAACAGAATATCCCCTGTCTGAGCTCAAACTTACGCACTTCCAACACAAAGCTTGTTTAATCGTAACTAATTAAACTCACAACATTAATTGTATTTGTTTCAAACATTCTCCAATTGTGTTATATGAAGTTTAAAGTCATTCACGAAACTAATTTTGGAAATTCAGTTACGGTTTAACAACTGAAAAGGTAAAGGTTTTATTTAGATTTAAAAGATGATAAATTAAACTCTTAAATTTAGTTAACTATATTGAATACTAGTTCGTTTCAAATAATATATTTTCTAGTGTAATAAGTGCTTAATCAAAAACACTGATTTGTATCTCCCCAGAACAAGGTCCATTGATTTGATTGTATTTAATATTTAAAACACAGAATGAACAAATACGCGTAAAGTTCTCTGAAGAGCTCGCCGGCATTGAGGGTGAAATTATATCGTAATAACAGCGGCAGAGCGGAAATGTGATATGAGAAGTTTGTGTTGTTAACCATCTTTGAATAGCGTTTAGTGCCAGTTTTCCATACGCCAAGGCACAATTTTTACAGTTTGATAACCACAAGAAATATGTGTTTACCTAGAAATAGTAAACTAGACACTGATTGATACAACCAACTTCAGTTTCACTTACAGTGGACACGTGGTGGGTTGACATTGCGTGCAACTCCGGAGTTCATCCCTCCGGTGGCACGGGCTCGATCCCAGCAGACGTCACTGAAAATTTAGTAAAGTCTTCGTTAAAGAAGATAAACTTTACTTTAACCTCAAAACAGGGGTTTCTTTACTTATATTTTGACTAAATATGACATTTTTTTAAGGTTCTTACAAGAGAATGGATAGATTTTTAATATTCGTTTTAATTATAGTTGGTACATACAGTTTACTCAAATCACCCACACATCGTTATAATGTACCTAAACGTTTTAACACTTGATTAAAACTATTTATTAAGGATTAATTAAATTATATTGTTAAACAATGAATATCATACCGACTCTTTCTCTAAACCCTAAAGGTTTATTTTATTTTCACGTTGGGTCTTACTTGCTGTAAAAAAGGTTTAAACATTACCAATTTATTTTTTTTGACATCTATACAGTATACGTTAAAACACCTCATCTTACAAGACGGTTATCCTGTGTACATAAAGGATGTAATAACTAATCTAATTAAGTGTGGTCGATGCATATTTCAGGCTCAACATGTAAAGGCAATGTAAGCTGGGTAAAGATTACAGTTTCTTAATCCTTCCAAAAAAGGATTCTTTCCATCAGTAAAAGTAAGCTGAAGGAATCTTACTAACCAAACAATGTTTACCAAGTTAACTAGTTTACTTTAGAAAATACAAGTTTATCTTTAGGTTTGCAATAATCAAGAACCACATATAATGAAGAGCTGGATCTTATTAGATTATTTAGAAATTTAAAACATCAAACTGTCTAATGAAGAAAACTTGTTTAATTCTGAGGCCTTTCAAATGCGTGGCATTCATAGTCAAAGACTCTCAGCAACTGAAGGAAACAATGACTTTAAATTAATAGTAACTAACACAGTCATGTTATGAACTATAAAATGATTCAAATTAAATAAAAGAATAATATTTCTTGTTGTTGGTCCTGATACTATATGAGAAACGGAGAATTCAAGAACCAGTTGTCCTTTTTTTTGTTGAAAACAAGTCGTGTGTCAGGTTATAAAAAAATAGCGCAAATGACTCCAAATGCAATTTTGAAATATTTAGGGAATTACAATTTGAGTAATACGTTTTGTTAAGGGTAGGCGTATCTATCATTAAAAATAATACTATTGTTATTTTTTAAACTAAAAGAATATAAATAATGTTTTTTTTATATTAGTAATGTTGTTTTTAAGATAATCGCTATATTTTTCTTAGTTGGCCCTACTTACAATAATCATAAACAAAATTTTGGGACAATTAAATAAGAAAACTAGTAGAACAAACCCATTTCCAAAACTCCTCAAAACTAAACATTTTGTATAGATTAAACATTTTTAGAGCAAGAAACAGAAATATTTCGGAAATAAAGAAAACATGAGGGAAGTTACAACGTAAGGTAATATCAAACGCAGACTTTGAATAATTTCTTACGTGATAGTAGAAATGTCAAGACCAACAAGCAAAGAAAGAAATCGGGGAGTTTCTTCATGACATATCGTAACCTATCTAAATAAGTAATTTGAAATCTTCTCCATCGTATAACATAGTTTTCTCTAATAACTCAATTTTCCCGGAACCTTTAGATTTGTATGCAGAGACCTATTTTTTTCAAACAACTTATCGGTTTTGTGTGCTATAACGAATTTTTATAAATTTAATTATAAACCCATTCAACAATTCCTTGAAAACCGTTCCAACACCAATGGAGTTTTACATTTCTTATATTTTAAAAAAACTTTGTTGCTTCGTAAGTTAAAATTTGAGACTAAAACTAGAAGCAGACCTGCTGAAATTCAGGCTCAAAATAATCGAATTATTTTGTTGGGCGTATTGTTGTATCAAAGAAATATTGAGAAGAAGAACGATCCTTTTAGCTCCCTTATTGTTTAGTTGGAAATGTTTCCCATTCAATTTGCTTTGAGAGTTAACCTAAGAGAGTTAATGTATTTCTGTTATCTGTATGTTTAAATAGGATCCAAATCCAATATTAACGTAGCCAAACTGGCGCTTACTAGTCGCATGTAAGTTGTTCTGAAGAATAAACCAAATACTAAAACCAATAAACCGTCTTAAAACAAATACAGCTATATCAACGTATGTGTAATGAAACTGTACCTAAAATCACAACTAAAAAGGCAAGAAAAAATTGAATAGTTTAAGCATAGAATTTCAGATTATCTCTAAAAATATATGAACATGTATAAACATTACTTAGATTAAATACCATTCATCACACAACTCTCTTGCTATGAACTTACTCGTACTTCGGATATGGTCCAGAGATCTGTATCAAATATTTTGTACTTTCTGGTTGAAAGATATTGTTGTATATTGGTAAAGCATTGGTTTATAAGCTATTGCTTTAATTTTCGAAACCACAAATGCTTTTAAATACACATTCATTATAGTTAGCGTTGGTACTTCTGTACATATTGAGTTCATATAGTTAGTTTATATGTATATTTAATCAGTAACTTGCATATTTATTAATAAAAGTTTTGGGATGAAATAGTTTTGAATTTTACGGTTACATTTTTAAATGTTTGTTAAAACTGTAGAATTGGCATGAAACTAATAGACAGAAAAAGAACAAAATTTACCCATTAAAAGCTTTAATATACAAAGATATTTTTATTTATGTTTATGGCATCTTTTTTTCAAGTAGTTGTATATTCTTTGTTTGAAGTTTGTTGTTGACGATGGGAGGATTTCAGAAGTTGAACTATTATTGCGGACATTTTCCATCGTTTTTTGTTAACTAACGATGGAAAATGTCCGCAATAATAGTTCAACTTCTAGTGGTATATTTCGATTTGTTAATGTTTACATTTTGATAAATATTGACATTAATATCAATAACTACGTTTGTAATTAGCCTTATTTGGTAAAATTGTGTAGTATCATTTTTCAAATTTTTTGTCACATTTCTTGGAAAGCCTAGCGGTGGCATTTTGGGTCAAATAATAAACTGAACAATTATTAGTTTTAAAATTTAAATATCGAAATGAAGTTAGTAGAACGCGTTTTGTAAGTAACACAAGTTTCGAGAAAAAGGACTACTAGGGCTGTGTTAAATGATAATCAATACATCTACAGAAACGTACTTCAAGTTTTGTATCAATAAAGTTTGTTAAGATAATACGTTTGGAGTACACTAAATGACACAGTTTGTCTTAAAACTATATAGCCAGCTCTTAGTTTCAAAGATAAACACTAAATTTTCAATCTAAAGTTCTGGAAATGCCCAACTGTTGCTAGTTTGAATCTTTAATAATTTGCAAAGTTTAGTGATTCATAACACAAGTTGTTTCCTTTTTCTAAATAAACTTTTAAAATTAAAAGTTGCATAGACACAAACACTGGTTTGAAAAAAAATATTGTTTATTAAACACTTACTTTGTAGTCATGTCAGCCTATGGAACTCTATGAAACTACACGGGGCGACAGTTACACCGGTTTTGATTAAACTAAAGTCCATTCAAGTGTTGAACATAATTATAGTTCAAATTAAAAGGGTAACTGACGGCCATCGTATGCTCCAGTTTGACGGGGTAATTTTTGAAAAATATTTATTCTGTGAATTTCAGTTCTATATTTATGACTATTTCTAGTCGTATAGTTATGAATATCATAACCTCGAACTACGAGATCTCGTAAAGATCACTTTTCACAGCTCGTACATTCTGATGATGACTTTTCTGGACAGAAAGTCTTTTTGGTGAGTAGTGCAAAGTTTGTTAATGTACTGTTTTTGCAATTACCAACTTTCACATAAACCCTTTGTTTATATTTGGCTACAGACTACAACTTATAAAAAAACAAATAAATAAATATACCGTTATTTTCAAGTGGTTCTCAGTACAACACTGTTTTTTCAAAATACATACTACAATACCGAAACTAGTTCACATATTTACAAAAAGAAAAACTAATAAAACCACATATAACAGTAAATAAAAGCTTTGTAATAGATTTACCCTAGAATAAAACACGAAAGTGTTGTTAGAACTAATGTGTTACATGGGACGTAGTAACTCAAGTACGAGTAAAATGTCTCAACACGGTTAGAGTAATTAAAGTTCATGTAATCCAGGTCGCTCTAATGAATGTAAACTGGATCCAGGTTAGTGGAATGTGCTGTAAACTACAAAACTGCAAGAGCTGTTGGACAACAGGAAGTTGGAAATTGAAAAACTATCAATCCACACAAATATTGATAAGTTGTTGGTTGGTATTTAGGCAATGTATAGCAAAACGTCATCAAACAAACTAAAATTACATAAATAACCTGTTATTTTAACTATTTTTAAGAAGATGGTTGTTCCTATTATTGTTTTCTCAATACCGTTATTGTTGTTGTTACATTTTGTTTTCCAGCAAGAAATATTTGTAGTTTTCTTCTAGTATTAAAATTTCTAGATTAGTTTAACCCCTTTTGAATATCCGGTTTTTGTTTTATAAATTTAATTTAAGAGTATTTTTTCAGGTATTGTTCTATAATAAGTTTTGAGGTTAATATTGAACAGATTTTAGAAAATATTGCAAAAAGACAATATATTTGATCATAATATATTAAATTAAAATTGATCACAGTTCAATTAAAAACTAGTTTATAAATACAGTTTGCAACTGAAAAAACTTTCCTTGGATGTAGGCTACGCTTTATAAACAAGTAAACAATTACCCCTCATTACAACAATTACACTTATAAGGACGCAATCGTAAGAAAGTGACCGTTTTAGAAATGCAATCTCGTATGAATGCATTGAAAACAAAAATTCACTATCATATTACGACTATAAAACAGCTGTCACTGATTCCTAAGGTTTCATGAAGATAAATAATAATGGTGTTCAATATTACTAATGAACATGTATTCCACATTCTGGTCACATCTTGACTAACAATTATAGGTCTATACTCTAAAAACAGCCTAAGACAACTTCCAGTGATAAACATGGTATAAAACATGTTCAAAGTAGAGAATACTTTGAAAACAGAATATCGTGGGGCTTAGTAATTGATCTATAAGATATATTGGATATGTAAAGGCCTTAGAAATCACTATGACTCTTTCTGTATAGACAATCCCTGGGTTCAGGCCAATATTTTGTGGAAAATATAAGTTGTCAGCAATACCTTTGAGCTGCGTAGTAAGTCTGCTGTCATGAATGTATTGGTTTTATTTTTAAAATAGTGTCCACAGTGTTTGTAACAATCGCGAAATCTGGACATTCAAATGTAAAGTAAAAATTTTAACAAGAGTTTCTAAAAGTAAGAGTAACTCTTTGACGTGATAAGTAATATTAGTGCACTTGCTGCTGAGTATCAGTTGTTCTTCAAGACTTTAATGCTGCTGCCTGCTATCAGCACAGCAAAGGAGGTGATAAGTTATTTGACAGTGTTCTCTGAATACCTAACAAACTACATTGTTTCATTGAAGTGTAATGAGGTAAAGAAGAGAACAAACGAAACACGTAGAAGGTTTTTGACTAAAGATATGCATAAATTGATTTCACATTTAGGTTTAAGCTATATTTTGAGTAAAGTCACCTGGGTATTTGATAGTATTAACGATACATGATTGTGCTCTTGGTTCTTAGTTATATGGTTTGACGTATTTAAGTGAGTTTTAACCCAATCTACTACATTTCTTGCACGAAAGTCACGCAGTTTTCTATGCAAGACTTTTTATCTACGCATTTGAACATTATTAAACACATTTAGCTCGAAGGTAAAATATCCGATAATTAAATTAACTACTAAGAGAGTTCATATAATGAAAGATAAGCGTTCTTGAAATAACTTAATTTATTCATGATTATGAAGTGAAATGTATCCGCGTTACGCAGTAATAGTGATTTATATTTGGTTCCTGATTTCAACGAGTTACCTTCACTTTCATAATATTCTTGAGGTTAAACCTTTGATTGACTACAAATGATTTTATACAGATACTACACCACCACTGCCAGTGCATATTTTACTCACTCCATTATCATAGTTGTACGGTTTGAAAATTACTAAACAAACTATTAAATTTATACATTTAGGGTTAAAAAGATCCCGGGATGGATGGGATGTCTAACAAACTACAGAAGAGAGATCTGTTTAGCCAAATAAAATTGTAAACCAAACACAGCAAATAGACTTATTTCAAAGCCCTGCGCTGGGCCATACCATGTTGATGGGAGGAAAACTCATTTTCAAAATAATACTCACTACTAATACTTATTTTACTAATAAACGCATCTCACTCTTAATACTGTCTTTTTGACTCAACCTGGGTGTGAGGAAAAGCCAAAGGCCGCTTAACCTTTTTACTTATGTTTAGATTAATAACGTTTAGCATTCATTTGTATATAAATAAACAACTGCCATGCGAAGTACAAAAGTATAAGCTATGAGGGAAAATGTGAGACACCCGGAATCTAGACAACTATAACTCATTGACCCTTAAAACTGTTAAGCTAGTGAACGTTATGATACACTACAGTTCAGTTGTTATCAGAATGTGGTATCCATAATATTGTGACAAGCAACCACAAGAGCTTCGGTAAACACGGCATTGTTTGTGTTCTCAAAACACATGACGCGTAGAGAGTTAGACTCAAGACAATGTTATGGTAGGTAGATAGCGCATAGGGCAAAGACCGGAAATTCAACGTAGTTGAGGCAGTCCATACACATAATGCGCAACGTGAGTCTCAAGTAGAGCCACTGACACACGCGTAAGTTTGGTTGCTCTCGGAAATCGCACAGTTCGGTCTCATTTATGTCTCTAACATCGGATAGACTCGAGCATGTGGAGCTAAGTGGGGAGAGGACTCACAGCGCATTATGTGTGTGGACTGTCTCAACTCTGCTGGGTTCCTGCCTAAACTATGCGCTATCTACCTACTATAACAATGTTTTACGTTAGACCATGTAGTTATTAAAAGTATTTTGTATTTATATAATAATTAATTGTGTGTCAAGGATAGTAGAGAATAGATATGTTATTTAGCCAAATTGGTTGAAATCTTTTAACCCTTTCGACTCAGATGAGTTTCTTGAACAAAACTGGTTTTCAGTACTGGCTCGTACTTTAAATAAAATGAAACTGCTAACGAGATCTAGCAAGTACTATTGGAAAAAGGACTGAGAAGGCTTGTATGAACACTGGTTCATGTTTTGCTCACTCCGAGTCAGTGACAGACATCGCAGTCGCTCTCAGCTGTGCATCAGCTGTGTATATTGACTTTAATCCGTGTTTTTTACTGGCTTACAAAATATATCACTATCTGAGATGCCGACCACTTTGATGAGGGTATTTTAAGGCAAACATGTGGTGAAGGATGAGTGTGATGAGTGGTAGTAATGAGTTAGTAATGAGTCTTGTTACAAACTAAGGCCGACTCTTCCTTAGAATGGGTTATTAATTAATAGCCCTATGGCCAATGGAAATACTAGGACCAACAACTTAACGTGACTTCCGAACCACGCAGGTGATGGTCTGATATGTCTAAACGATGGTGGGAGTTCATGCGGGTATCATCAGATGATCACTGAGACTATCTGAGCCGCTTTAGGACTATATCATCCTCAAAACCTGACCTCCATGAAGCTGGATTACAGGAACACGCCACAAATGACTGTTTATTGTTCTTTTAGTTTTAGCAATAATAATCATCGAAATGCTAAATAAATTCTCATTATTTTTGACGAATAAAAGATTTAGTATGTGATCAGAACAATATAAAGACCAAAATAGTATTCTTTCGGTACATAACATTTCTTTTCATCTGATTATAAACATATAACAATTATAACAATAACAATTATAACAATTTATTAGTCATTTTACAAAAATTAATTGTGTTGACTATAAAAACAAAAACAAACTAACTAAATAACTAATCATTAACATAACACAAATTATAGAAATGTGATAAAACCTATGGTACCGGGACAGGCCGAGTTGAGGTGTAATATTCTAAGTTATAATATTAAATCCAATTGTATTACGTTTGATTGTTATGCATAAATTCACCCACACTGTAAAATGATTTATTAATTAAATATGATTTTAATTTTCGTTTGAAAATAGCCAAATTAGGTTCAGTTTTTATGTTTTCAGGCAGTTTGTTGTATAATTTAACTCCAGCTTGACAAGGAAGTTGGTCATAAACCCGAAGCCTGTGATAATTATTTCTAAATACATTAGAATACCTTGTATTATGTACATGAAAGTTAGCTCCAGTTTCTAAATTACATTTAGTCAGACATAGAACAACTGCTTCAAAAATGTACATACAAGGTAGTGTTAATATGTTAAGTGTTTTAAAAATTTCTCTACAAGGTTCTCGAAATCTAGCTTTAGATACGATTCGTACAGCCTTTTTCTGAAGTATAAAAAGGCGCATAAACCTCTGTTTAGAACACGCTCCCCATAAAGCAATTCCATAATTTAAATGAGGATGGATTAAACCGAAATAAGCCGTTCTCAAAATACTAGTTTTACAATAATCGGATAAATTTCGAAGAAGAAAAATTCCAGATGCAATTTTAGTGCACACGCTCTCAACCTGAGAGCTCCAAGATAAATCTTTATCAATATGGATTCCAAGAAATTTAACACTAGTCAACTCTTCAAGAATTCCGTCATTTATCATTATCAGGGGGCTGTTATTATTGATATTATCAAACCGATGATTCAGTCTATAATGTAGGTAATTTGACTTTAATATACTAGTTTTTAAATTTAATTCATCAAAATACTGGACACAAGTATTCAACTGTTCAAAGCATGCTATTTCTAAATCTTTGATATTATTGTTATTCAATGTGAGGGAAGTATCATCAGCATATAAAATAGTACTCTCAGGATTCATAAACTTGTCTACGTCATTTATATAAATTAGAAATAGTATTGGTCCTAGTATTGATCCTTGAGAAGTATATATACAGAAGTATACTACTGTGTGAAGTATCACGATACTTTCTTAGATATCATGAACTTAACAACATAATTTATATCTCCATTTCTTAAATCTAATAAAACGCTTTGCTAAAACTGGACTGAATTTTAAACACAAGTTACAATAAATTATATATTCGGAAAAATTCAACATACAAATTTTGAAGTTATTGGTTTACTCATCGGAGCAAGAGGAACTGTGCCAAAATTTTTCAAGATTACGGAATAAACAAAATTTTTTCTAATAACAGTTTTATATCAAAATTTCTGTTATAAGTATTCAACATCAAATTCAAATATTACGACACCATTTATACAACCATGTAAACTAAATTTATAATTTGTAATAGTATTCTTTGTTATCAAGCAACCTACGTTGGTGGGAAGAAGTAATTTTAATAAAGTTTTCATTATATATATACTCTCAGGATTCATAAACTTGTCTACGTTGACATATAAAATTAGAAATAGTATTGGTCTAGTATTGATAAACAGTATATAAAATAAATAACTTTATTTGCAGTGTACATTAAAAATGTGTTGCAAAAACAAAAATATAAAAAAACTAATTGTAATTCCATTCACACATATGCACGCAGGCATGTCATTCATACGCACCTCACTCCCTCCCTGGAAAAAGGTAAAATTATTGCTTTTAAAATTTGATTGGTCCAGAAACTCAGCAATATTATAAAAGCATGGGATATTAAATATTTTTTAATTGAGATTTAAACAAATTTTGGTTTTCAATTTTATATCCACTGGCAATAAATTAAAAAATTTTGCACCAATTTGGGAAGGTAATTTACTGAACAATTTTGTTCTGTGTTGCTGAACACGAAAATCCTTTCTCATTCTTGTCTCGTACTCGTGTATGGAGCTCCCTTGCAAAGGCAAACTCTTAAAGCGGCAATACAGGACAGTCTCGAAAATGTAAAGGCTTGGAAGAGTCATTATACCTAGACTTTTAAAAGTTTCACGGCAGTGGGCTCTAAAATTTAAATGTCCCAAAATTCGAACTGCATTTTTTGTAATCGAAAACACGTTCAAAATGAGTGCGAGTACTACTTCCCCAAAACATAATTCCATAATTTAGGTGAGGAAATATGAGACCGTAATATGCCATGAGAAGGACTTGGGGAGAGCAGAAGCCGGATAGTTTGCGTAAACCGAATATACCAGACGCAACTTTACTGCAAACATTGTTTATTTGATTTTCCCAGGTCAACCCTTTATCTATGTAAATTCCAAGAAATTTTATAGCCTGAGCTTCTTCAACTACAACATCATCTACCATTGTTATTGCTGGTGATACGCAAGGTTGACTTCGTAGACAAAATTGAATTAGTTGTGTTTAGCGTTGTTAGTTTTAAATTATCTGCTAAAAGTCTTGAACACAAGTATTAAGACTGATGAAAGTTTGAATTTCTAAGGTATTTTGTGTTTCTGCAGTAAAACAAAGGTAGTATCATCTGCAAATTGGATCATTTTTCCATAGTGTATTGAATTTTTGCATTATTTACATATATAAAAATAAAACTGGTCCCAGCACTGATCCCTGGGGGACACCATAGCTAATTTTGATTTCCTTCGAGCGTGAATTGGCAACTTGAACACATTGTGTCCGGTTATACAGATAAGACTGTATCCAGTTATATGGCAACCCCGGACACCAATATTTTCTAGTCTGTTCATGAGAATAGAATGATCTACACAATCGAAGCCTTGCTTAGATCAACAAAACACTTAATGTTTGTTGTTTTGGTCCAGTCCTTCATACACTGTATTAATAAGCTCTGATACAGCATCCATCGTGGATTTTGTCTTCTAAAACCATATTGGTTTTCTGATAAAATATTGAATGTATCTAAAAACTTAAAGTCTATTCAAAACAGCTTTTCAAACACTTTACTCAGAACTGGAAGAATCGAAATTGGCCTATAATTACTTGCTTCTAAAGGATCAAGATTTTTTAAAAAATTGGTATGATCTTAGCTATTTTTAATGCTTGAGAAATACACCAGTTTCAAAGGAAAGGTTTACAAGTTTAGTTAGTGGTTGAACCAAGTGCTTGCAACACTGTTTTACAAGATACATTGACATACCATTGATGTCTTCAGACCTTTTAGAAGGCTATTGATAATTGAAGTAACTTCAGCTTCAGTAACTGAAGTGAGTACCATTGAATTAATCAAACTAGATGAGCCAGAAGAAGAAATTTTATGAGGTCGATTTTGACTGATTTCAGCTACTGACAGAAAAAAACTATTGAACTCCTCAGCGATAGTTTCAGGAGTCTCTAATTATTGTATCACCTATTTTAAGATTGATGGGTTTGGGATTAGTTTTATTTTTTGTTGGTTTATTATTTCCCATGCTGTTTTAGATATATTAGTATCCTGTAGTTTCTTATTAATGTCAAGAGCTTGCACCTCTAATGACCTTTCTATAGATTCGCTTGTAGCTTTTAAAAAATGTTTAAATTCATCATTGTTCGTGTTTGATACATTTTGGAATACATTTTAATTTATGCCTAGATACTCGAATACCAGGGTAATCCACGTATTAATTTTATTGTTCGTGAAGTTTTCCTTCTTTTCATTGGAACGTTGCTATCTAAATGAAATAACAAACTATTTTCTAATGAATTGTACATTTCACTTGGTGAACTGTAACTGTCTAAGAACCCCAGTCTATTTTTTAAGGCTGCTGTTGAGATTCTAAATTACCAGCATTCGTATATCTCCTTATCGGATGAATCTCAGGCACTACTTCTGGCATAACACTTTTTATAACAACTTGTAAACCGTGGTGGTCTGATATTGCAGTATTGATAACGGAAGTGTTCGTACTAGTTATGTTTGTTACAACGTTGTCAATAGCAGTACTCGAAGATGCCGTTACTCGTGTGGGCGTGTTAACTGACCATAGTGTTAATATGTTAAAATGTGTTTTAAAAATTTCTTTACAAGGTTCTCGAAATCTAGCTTTAGATACGATTCGTACAGCCTTTTCTGAAGTATAAAAGGCGCATAAACCTTTGTTTAGAACACGCTCCCCATAAAGCAATTCCATAATTTAAATGAGGATGGATTAAACCGAAATGAGCCGTTCTCAAAATACTAGTTTTACAATAATCGGATAAATTTCGAAGAAGAAAAATTCCAGATGCAATTTTAGTGCACACGCTCTCAACCTGAGAGCTCCAAGATAAATCTTTATCAATATGGATTCCAAGAAATTTAACACTAGTCAACTCTTCAAGAATTCCGTCATTTATCATTATCAGGGGCTGTTATTATTGGTTTTATATTATCAAACCGATGATTCAGTCTATAATGTAGGTAATTTGACTTTAATATACTAGTTTTAAATTTAATTCATCAAAATACTGGACACAAGTATTCAACTGTTCAAAGCATGCTATTTCTAAATCTTTGATATTATTGTTATTCAATGTGAGGGAAGTATCATCAGCATATAAAATAGTACTCTCAGGATTCATAAACTTGTCTACGTCATTTATATAAATTAGAAATAGTATTGGTCATAGTATTGATCCTTGAGAAGTATATATACAGAAGTATACTACTGTGTGAAGTATCACGATACTTTCTTAGATATCATGAACTTAACAACATAATTTATATCTCCATTTCTTAAATCTAATAAAACGCTTTGCTAAAACTGGACTGAATTTTAAACACAAGTTACAATAAATTATATAAGAAGAAGAGCCTATTGATTTAAAGTGTTTGCTGTTTGTAAAACAAATATTTTGTATTCCTCTGACAAGTGTAAGCCTTTGCATTGGATGTAGCACAAAAGAATACGTAAGTTAATTAAAGAACAACATATAAAAGTGAAAGGGGAACTAAAAATACTGCAAACTAAGGCTTTAATAGTCTATTTTTTGTTTTCAATCCATCTAAATATTCTTTAATGGTGTAATTTATCTTGAGACGGAAAATGGATAATTTCTTTACAACTGGTTATTACTTCTTTTTATTGTTTCTTCGTCAGTGCATTAATTAATTTGCTATATTTTACTGTGAGAAGTGTGGATAAAACGATGTTTTATGATTTGGCATGTTCAGTTAAAACTTATGTTTTATTTACTCTTCAATTCTAAGTGAGAATTAGCAAGTTGTGCATTATTGTAAACGTATAATTTGTCGTTCTTCTTAGAAAAACAAGGTAATTTTATCATAAATCCTCTAACACGACTATCCTGTGGAAAATTTCACCACTTTTTTCGTTCCCACCCTCGTTTTGATTTGTTGATGGAACTGAATATGTTTTACAGTACAGAATACGCAGTAACTGTAACGGTATTATACTGCAGATGCTGTGCAGTAACTGTGTCAGTGACAATCCCTGAGCTTTTGTTAACATGCTTCACGGCGCTGTTTAACTACATGACTGATATCATATTTAGTGGTACTACAGGGTCCGGCAGTCAAACCTGACGGTTTTTAAAATGAAATAAATCAAAAAGTTGTTGAGATATTAAAAAAGAAAAATTGTATTGTAAAGAGGAGAATTGGAAATTTAGTATTCATAATAAAAGCACAAAAATTACTTATGTAGCAAAAGTTATATCACTTAAATGATAACCCCCATTTTCTCTACACTGTACTAGTATCTTGGAGAAGTCATGACTCTCTCCAATGTTTGGCGCGGGATCTCACAAAGTTCTCGCCGAATGACAATTTTTGAGTGGGAATAGGTAGTGGTGGGGACGTCTGGTCAGGTGGGGATGGTCGCCATTCTGTTCACCTTGAGCGGAAGTTCAGTATTTCAGTAGCAATGGAGCGTTGTTCCGCTGAACGGGGTTCTAACCGTTCGAGGTGATTCTGCTCTCATTCTTGTTGTTCCAAAAGCAGTGTTCTGAAAGTTTCGAACCCATAGAAGAGTTGTGTTTAGAGACGGGATCGCACCGGGAGGATGAGCATTAAGCCGTATACGAAAACTTCTTTGTGTTAGAATCACAGAACCATAATTTCTAAATAAAATGTCTCGACTACATACTTACGGTGTTCAGCGGTCCAACGCTCCATCGCTACTGAGTACTGACCTTTCGCTCAAGGTGAACGGAATGGTGACCACCCCCAACTGACCAGACGTCCCCACCTATCCCCACTCAAAAACTGTCATTCGGCGAGAACTTCGTGAGATCCCGCGCCTAACATTGGAGAGAGTCATGACTAACATCTCCAAGAGACTCGTACAGTATAGATAAAATGGGGGTCATCATTCAAGTGACATAACCTTTACTACATAAGTTATTTTGTTCCTTTTTTATGAGTATTAAATTTCCAATTCTCCTCTTTGCAATAAAAAAATAATTTTAAAATATTTCAACAACTTTTTGATTCATTCCATTTTAAAACCGCCAGGTTTGACTGCCGGACCCTGTATTAATTAGTTAAGATACGCTGATACGAGTATATTTATTTAAATCTATTACGCGAATGCTTAATGCATGGAAACCTTAAGAACACTACAAGAATAGACACAATTTGTAATAATTTTAGTGTCTTTCTCTTCGGCAGTTTTACGTTTTATCGTCTTCTTTGGAACATTATTTATGAAGGCTGACGTGTTTTGGGGTTTCTAAATTGATATTTGTTTACCTCTAAAGCCCTCAGCTATTTGGGGGTTGGCTAAAGATAACATAACGTTCCTTTACAAGACAATAATACGAACCTTTCATCCACTTCAGGAGCAAAACTTACTCCTTACATTTCGGGTGGATGGTAGACTTCACCTGTTATAAAGGACCTAGCCAATTTAATCTACATTATTCTAACCATTGTGACTTTTTGACTGAAAAAATAACATTCCTATCGTGTAAATTGAGACTCAAAACATTTATGTAGGTCATAACTCAATAATGCTCCTGCCCAGGTTTGGGTTGACCGCTTTATGTGCAGAGGTCTATGTCCTAGCCTGAAGCAGTTATCTTGATTTACACACAACCCGTGCCTAACATCTAACCAACCTTACATTCTACCGCCTTACTGAGAAATATGATTTTAGTTATTATCGAATTTCCTTTGGAAAAATTAGATATTCATACCGTCAGCACGGTAAGATCTAGGATTAGGAATAATTTTGAAAATGGTGAAAAGTGAAAAAATTATAGTAGGATGAAACCAAAAAGGACGAGAATGAAATGAGCAAGTGTAAAGGGGCTGATCCTGACCTATGGAAAAAGTTAAATGACAAAGTTGTAGGTAATAAAGACCAGAACACTTTTTCAAATTTAAAATAATCAAGATTTTATCTTATGCATTTGTTCAACACTTTATTAATTTTTTTATTTGAAATATTTATTTTTACATATGTATACAAAAAAACGCCCTGTGTATCATCTGTTTTTGTTTTGTTAAAATATTTTGTTTCAGTAAAAAAATATTACATTACTGTAACATAAAAAAAAAGGAAAAAAGCACAACTTTTTTAATTATTCTATGTCAGATCTTCTTTAATTACTTGCCAAATTTAGTACAAATGTTCTTAGTTTAGTATTAATTATTAAACTTTTTCATTTGTAAATTTCTCAATCACATAAAAAACAATAATAAACAAAGAGTGAAAAAACCAATCGTTAACCAACACTCCTTTCACCAAGCAAAATTGACTACACGGAGGATGAATGTTGCCCCTGGTTTTGGGGCTTTTACCAAAAAATGTCTGGTGAAAACAGCTGGGTTTTAATGGTATAAAACAGTACAAGAGAAGGCAACCACTTTTGTCTGATCTTTATGAAACTAAAAGTAAACATCCATTACCTAACGTATTGACAGCCAACCAATTGTTATCATACATGATATTGAATGCAAAATACCAAAATTTATAAAACTCCATCAAGTCATTTAAAAATCATATTCCCAACTGATTACCAGCAGCCGGCACAGCCGCCAGCTTTTGCTTTAACACCGGAATGAATTTATTAACCGTAATCCTTACTACATTCAGATTTGATTGAAATTTAAAGTGTGTTTTCCTTTCATGATACGTGGCAACAAAAAAATATAATGATAAAGTGTAAATTATTCTTCCAGCAAAAACGCCTTTTTGCGTCTTCTGATAAGTCTTTTACATTATCTAAAAGGGAATAAACCCAAAACTGAGGCGTTAGGGTGGATATTAATCGAGAACTCAAATATTTCAAATAAAAAAATTACGCTTTTAGTTCAGCAAAATAAAAAACCAAAACTTTGAACAGTTATGAAAAAGTGCGAAGTTGTAGGTCCTCGTTACTTTCCACAACACTGCCCATCTAACCAACCTTTCATTCTACCGTGATCATACAGATATTCATCTATTTTTGAGGTCTAGCTGAGGCCACTTTATATACATATGACGCAACAGGCTGTGAGCGTAGCGAAAAATCTGAAACCGACCCTGGTTTTGGGGGGCTTTTAGGGTTTTAATGGTATAAAACCGAATGAAACGATGTATTTTGTTATCATACATCAAAATACCAAAATTTATAAAACTCCATCAAGTGAACACCGGAATGAGTGTGTGTTTTCCTTTCAGAAAAACGCCATATCGGGAATAGAGTCACGAATTGCAATGGAAAGGCCGACGCAAGGCTTCGATGAAACCGAAGGCCGAAACGATGATGTGAGAATATTAGAGTCACGAATTGCAATGGAAATTCGATTCACTCATGCCAGCGGCGCTTTAGCGCTTAGCTCCGTGTCGCCTGGCTTTTAGTTATTAATCGATTAGTTGATTAGCATCAAGAGGTAATTTTTTAAGATCCCTATCATTAAACTAACTAAATTAATATTAGTGGTAGGGCCTAGAATAGTAAAGGAGTATATCTTAACTTCAAAATTATCTTTTATTTATTCAAAGAATATTAAGCGTAATTGCACCGTCGGTGAATAAGTCTTTGAACAAGCAAAGGTATGAGCAAAAGACAGATTAATGAATTCTATAGTGTTAATTATATCTGATTCTGCAAGACCTTTTTGTTCCTAGTGGAGTTACCTTTTTTTAAATTGATTAGAAGATAATAAACATATTACAGTTTTGTTTCTTTATAAAACTACAGCATTTAAAGATTTGAGATTGACTAGTTTTGCTTACAGTGTAGGACTTTCCAATATTTAATTTGAAAATGTTTTGATTTTATAAATCTTGAACTGTGTGAACGTAAAACTTTTGATGTTGAAATCAATAATTTGTATTTCTTAAATGGGTGTATTTGGGATTTACTCATAAAAGGGTTAATAACATTAATAAGTACAAACGAAAACAGTTGTTAAACTCAAATTTTAAGTGCAGTAGCCCAACTATTTATATATCTAAACTTAAAACTGTTTTAAAGCTACTTTTGATAACATAAATTAAATATATGTTTGTCAAATTTTGCTTGATCTAAGTAGATTGTTTGGATTCCCACAAACTAAAGGTTTGAGCAACAGCTATGACAAACTGCGCCAATTAAGGAAACAACTTTCCAGACAATTTTCAATCCAAGCAATCATCTGTCTTCTGTGAAACATCTTGTTGTGTTTCTATACTCTTGAAAAAAGTATTTTTTTTTAGATAAATACACCTTGAGGACATTTAAAGTACATTACGTATGTAAATATAGCTAAGCATTGGAACAGCTAATCCATTAAGACCCTCCTACCGAATATAGGCTAATATTTGTCAAAATAAAACATATACTCGTACTTTTTTCAAGCAAAACAGTTTGTTCATGGCCCAAAAGTTTACAACCAACTTAATTATGGATGGCAAAATAATGAACAGTATTAATGCATGTACGGCAGTCTTTATAAATATCGGTTTTCAAACTTCCCCAATATCTCTTTCAATATCTTTCCCATCTCATTTTTCTAAAGATGCTGGTGAAAAATAGTTTAATTCTGACGATGTTATCAATGACACACATTTTATACTTCTATGACATTAAATACTTCTAGTTAGAAAATAAAACTTACATTGAGACTAGGAGAACAATATTGCTTATGAAATGACAGCAAGTGACATTGGTTTATTACATCTGCAGTGTTTGTTTGGCATTGGCGGTCTGCCAGAGTTGCAGCAACTTAGCTTAGCTTAGCTAGGGTAATTGTTTGTTTCAGCTGATAAGTATCCTCAACTTATCCATGTACAAACACCCCAAAGAGTATAATTTATTTAAAGATAGTTCAAACAGAAAATCATATTAAATAATTTTTTTGTGGTTTTCGCTTGTATGGAGTCAAAGTGTTTTAGAAAATGTATTAAGCTAATTCGAAAATATTCTAACAGGCAATGACGTTTTAAGTTAATTTATTCAATTTAAAATTATACAAGCAACTAGCCTATTTACAATCAGTTGTTTTATTTTCAATACTGTGTATGAAAAGATGATTGAAATGTAACGTATTTCATTGAAAACGTCCATGCATTTATTCGATTATAATCATGTTTTTGGCAATATTATTTTACAAATATACAATCAATCAATATGTTTAGTGAGGTCGTCCTCTTTTAAAGATTTTAAACAAAGTATACGAATATCTATTGCTATAACTATTTTTCCTCGTTCGTATCTTTTTACTATAATGTTACTAGGCGTTTTTTTGTTTTGTTTTTTTTGTCTACGCCAATGTCATTTTAATTTGTTCTTGCCCTAGGGGGCATCACAAAACGCTTTTGTGAAGGCTGTCCAAACCCTTGTGCCTGCGTCGGGGATCGAACCCGCGACCTTGCGCTTTGCAAGCCGTGACTCTGCCCACTGAGCCACGGACGCAGGTATGTTATGTCAAATAAAATAGAAACACTACATTAAAGTGCAGAACAGTAAAATACAAACAATGCTCAGAGAAACAGGACATCCGCTTGATGCTCTACATATGCAAACAGAAAGGCATTACAGGAGCATATCGTTCTTCCTGTTATACTCGTCCTTTGGCCTCGACATTATTTAACAGTATTTTTATTAAAATTGCTTTTACTGGAATGTGTTACGTGTTTTAGTAACCGTAGCAATCCCTGATAGTTGTGAAGTTTGCTCTTCCTTTATGTTAATATGTAAATAAGAACTTTGCCTTTCCTTTATTTTTTAAAATATGTCATTCTTATTTATAAGTTAAAGTTGTTTTGTACACGTATTTTAATTGTTTCGAAATTTTCAGTAATATACTGTTAGTTTTATATATTTTTTTATTCGTACCTTAACTATTTTTATAACCTTCCAAAGCGAGACCTCGTATAAAATACGTTTTTTTGTTGAATGCACAGAATCTTATCATAACCACGTTTATTATATTGAAAATAAAGTTTCTATGGATATAAAACTAATAGCGAAGGAGGCCATACTCGGGCACAAAGTTATCTACAAACAAAGTAAGACGAAAATAAGATCAGAAAATCCGCTATTTATTTTTACTCTAAGTTTCGAAAATGTCAATTTGTCAATAATTAAGTGGTATTTTGAGAAAGAAAAGAATTTAAAATCTTAAACACGACCAAAAGTTTGTATTTATAAATTTCAAAGTTTTAATATAGTTTTTAGAATTGTTAGATTCAGGAGTTTTCCTAGTACCATAGAGGAGGCTTTTTAACTTTTACATCAGCATGAGCACTCATCTACTAGTTTGCACTGTTTGTGGGCCCTACTTTCCTGTTAAAGCTCAGTTTTATAACTGTAAGTCCACAATTGTTATCTTGAATTCATTCGTGGGTGAAAATCAAAGTGCATACGCAGTCATTTTAGGATAAATGTTAACAAAGCAAACAACGTGACTCATTTTTAATGTTTTTATGTTACCATCAACACTAAGAATAAGTTCTTTACTAAATCTAAAATATTTGATTTGATGCAATAGAACTCAAATTATTAAACTTCACAATCACCTACATTTAACACCCAGACTTAGTTTTGATTACGTTGACTTTTGGATTTCATTGCAATAGAACACATATCATTAAAATGTACGATAAAAATGCAGCTCGCAGGTGGTAAGAAAACACACATCGCTGGTTATCCAGAAATTGCAAAGGTTTGAGAATACGTTTCCGCAATATACAGTATGGGTTGTGAGAAATGAGACGACAGATTGCAATGTCTTCCAGCAAGAGAGTTGATTCAAGCGAGCAAATCTCTTCCCTACAGTTATCCGACACGGTGCAGAGTATGATGATTTATTGCTGCTGCAAAAAGAGTCCTTCTAGTCATAAAAGTATGGTTATAACAAGACAAATGTACATCATATGAAGGATTGGGAAGAAGATTGACAAGTGCAGTATTTGGTTACTACTATACAACGGTTTTATCTAGTAGTGTGACAGGGACTCGTGGCGTGGTCCTGTAATCCAGCTTCATGGAGGTCAGGTTTTGAGGATGATATAGGTCTAGAGCGGCTCAGATTGTCTCAGTGATCCCGTCCGATGATACCCGCATCAACTCCCACCATCATGTAGACATATCAGACCATCACCTGCGTGGTTCGGAAGTCACGTTAAGCCGATGGTCCTTGTATTTCTATTGGTCATTGGGCTATTAATTAATGACCCATTCTCAGGAAGAGTCGGCCTTAGTTCGTAATAAGACTACACCTCATAACTCATTACTACCACTCATCACACTCATCCTTCACCAAATATTTGCCTAAAAACACCCTCATGAGAGTGGTCGGCATCTCAAATAGTGATATAGTGATAGTGATGTCAATGAAGATATAATATTAGTTATTGTAGTCTTATCATGTGTATGATTGAGTAGAAATAGTTTTGGAGATAACAATGTTTATCAAGCTCTTGTAATATCTATCTTATTGCTAAATAAACGTTTTTGTTTATGTTATAAAATCACCTAATACCGAGTTTTTCGCAATTAAATATTTATTAATTATTTTATGATATGGTTTTCACTTTAAAATTTATCAGTTAATTTTAGTCTGAAATTAGTCAATTATGTCTTAATAATTTTATATTTTATGATTTTTTATTATAAACTCTTTTTGTTGTAAAGTCTATGGACTATATGAGCCAATGGCTATAAAATAAATACATAAATAAATGTCGAGGTAAACAATTTGTTAAAAACGAAATTAATATATATCATTTTCGGGAACACAAATTTAAGTGTGATGGAGTTCTATTAAATGAAATAATGAATTTATTTCCAACATTATACAACAATTTCAAAATAATGAACATATTTGGAAATTTCTGTTGACCAAAATCCAGTAATAGGTCAACAGGGAGAAAAAAACATGTATATTACAAAACAAAAATCAATTTGTCAGTCCATCATTTGAACGCCTCTGATATGCAGCAGCTCTCCACAACGCCTGCATACCTACTATAATAACTAAAAACAAACTGTGAATGACTTTTTACAACATATTTACATGTCTTGCCTTGGAATTTCTTAAACTAGTATATTATTTATAAAAAGAATATCTTTAATAGTTAATAACCAAGAGTACAATTCTTTACTAAAGGCTTTAATACCATGCAATTCTTTCAAAACATGTGGAATTTGGTTAAAATATTTTGGACCAATGTAAGAAAAAGACTGCCTGTAAATCGACTTATTTACTTTAGGAGTTCTAAAAAAATGGTTTGTTTTTCTTCTTGTAGTATAATATAAGTTGCTTGTTCCTTGGTTACCACTTCTAACATAAAATAATCTTAAAACTTTATAAACAAACAGATGTTGAATCGGCAGTATTTTAAGTTGAACAAAAAGAGGAAATAAACTTTCTCTAATTCTTTTACGCAAAATTACTCGAATAATATGATTTTGAGATGTTCTTAGTTTATCAATTAAATATTTAAACGAATTTCCCCAGCAACTCAAACCAAATTGTATTTTTGATTGTACCAAAGCAAAATATAGGCTACGCATTAAAGCTTCGTCACAAATATGTCTTAAAAAGTAAAACTGTCTTACACTAAACTTAGTTTTTCTATGCAAATTGGAAATATGAACATCCCACTTCATTTTCTCGTCCATTATTAAACCGAGATATTTAAAACTTTGCACTTTTTCAATATTTTTACAATGACAACTCCCTGTACAGCCTGTTTCATGATAAAGTATTTGAATTGGAAAATCAAAGTTTTTGGAATTAAAATTTACATATTTAGTTTTAGTAACATTGATTTCCATTTTATTTATTTCACACCATCTTCTAATAGCTTTTATATCCAACATTATGTTTTCATAAATAATATTCGTACTTTTTTGGAAGTAAAACAATGCAATGTCGTCAGCAAAAGCACTAACGTCACCATTCAAATTTTGAGTTAATAATCCATTTATGAAAATCAAAAATAGATTTGCCGAGAGTACCGCGCCCTGAGGCACCCCCGACGTGATGGGTAGTGGCGGACTAAGACTGTCCCCGACACGCACTCGCTGACTGCGGCCAGTCAAGTAGCTGCGGAACCAGCCCAGCGCCACACCCCTCACACCGATCGCTTCTAACTTTTTCAACAAGATACCATGATCAACATAATCAAATGCTTCTTTGAAATCAATAAATAAACCAGTTACTTTATTGCCTGTATTTAAATTTTTTAATATTTCGTCAGATACTTTTAGCAAGGCGTCTTCCGTAGATTTGCCCTTGGTAAATCCGAATTTATTGGGACTAATAAAAGCTATCATATTGAGGTAATTTACAAGTCTAGTTTTGACACGTTTTTCCAAAATTTTGAAAAGATGGATAGTAAGCTAATAGTTCTTAGATTATTTATTTTTAATGACTTTTCCTTCTTCTGTATCGGCACAACAACACTTATTTTAAGCTTTTCGGGAAAAATTCCAAAAACAAAACTAAGGTTGGCTATGTGAGTCAAAATTGGAACTATATGTTTCGATATACTTTTTATTAGAAAAACGTTAAAGTTATCGTATCCGGATGATTTTTTATTTTTCAATTCATTTATAATTTTTTGAATTTCGTATTCTGAAGCCTTTAAAAAGAAGAATGAGTTTGGGAAATTATATACGTCATCAATCGCACTGTCATAGTTCCATCTTCGAGCTCTACCTGTTTAAATGATTTTTCTGTTACTTTACCCGTTAAATTATTGATTATTCGCCATTGCTGTGCAGTATCCCCGTTACAAGCTAGTAACTTATTTGAATAATACATATTTTTTGTCGTATCAATTTGTTTTTGTAATTCTGAACAAAAACGTTGAAAATAAGTCTTACGTACAATATCATATGGTCTTCTCTTGTGAATTCTATACAGTTTTTTCCTTTTTGTAATTTTATTTAATATGCTTGAAGTTATCCAGGGACTTATAATTTTTGCTTTGTCAATTTTACTATTCAGTTTTATTCGTTTTGAACAGCTATTTACAATGGAAGTAAGAATATCGTGAAATTTATCGTAAAAAATATTTACATCTTCTAACAAATAAAGTTCAGTCCAGTCTACTCTACTTAACTTTTCATTAATTAAATCAAAGTCTAAAAGATGTTTAGTATTTACTAAGTTTGAATCATCCAGGTCATCAGAATGTGTGTTGTCCTCATTTTTCTTAACTAATCCTAGCAAACAATGATCCGTTAGGTCTATATCAAATGTAGCGGCCTTGAACATGTTGACATTTCTACTTCGAATAAAAATATGATCTATACAAGATGTTACTCTTGTTGGTCAAACAAAAATATTTACCATATAAACAGTACTTATAAAACTTAAAAATAATTATACAATAAAACAATGATATAAATCAAAATATTTAAAATGCCAAGGAAAAAAAAAATTATTTAATAAGTCATGATAGTTCCGACTTTTTACAAATTGCGTGATTTATTTCAAAATGAGGAATTCAAATCTAATAAATTTATATTTACATCTCAATGGAAGTAGATTAAATATAAGATTAAAAAAACAATGAGAATTACATTATTTTTCAACAAATTTAATTAAAGTTAAAAATTTAGTTAATGTCAGATAACACTTTTAAAACCAAACCTAACCTAAACTTTATGTTTTCTAATTCTTATTATGAAAGTTTGATAGTTTTGAATGGCAATAAATTTAAAATTTTGCTTTATCTTCCATAACAAAGTTTTCCGTGAAATTTTGTAACCGGAAAAGACTAATTATTGATTTTAGAGATGTCTATACAAACACAAAATAATGTAAGTCAATTGTTGTTGCTTAAAAAATATTGTTTACATTTTATTTCCATTAATAGAAAAATAAATACACTAAGGCATCAGCTGTAAGAAATTTTTAAACATATTTACATTTGTCTCTTTAAATTTTTGACGAAAATCAGATTGGTTTTACTAATTATTTTAATAAAAACACATCCAAAATTGAGACGGACAACAAGCGTATTGCTTACGTAACATCCTATTCCTCCTGTGTATAAGATGTTACCTATAATTGTTATTTGTGAAATCATTACACTTAATAAATTTATATTTACGAAAACAAGCTATATCCAGGTATTTTAAATACAAACACAAACAATTAAAAAAATATTGATCAACTTCATCTGAACTCAGCCAAATTTCTGACATTACACTTCGAAAACAAGCTAATTAAATGTACGCTTTCTTTCACTTTTGAAAATTCAACAAGAAATCTATTAAAGTTTTTGCGCATACTTCTGATGTTTGTATAAAGTAAATTAAGAATATTTTCGCTAACATCAGATTGAAAAAAACTACATTCTAAACTGTCAAATGTTGAATTTGTAAAATCGTCACTCATGTTTAGGATTGTATTAAACTAATTTCATTATTTACAATGGAAAAACTATAAATATACTTCTATCTATAATTGAGCAAAAACTAAAAATATTTATCATACCCCAAAGCATAAGCAGAAGTTGTATGTAGATGTTCAAAAGCAATCTATGGTTTCGAAAGCAATATCTCTTGTTTGTTTTCAGCTTTTTCGTTTATAAAGAATTGTGTTCTTTTTTACTTTTATTTATTTTGACTATTTTAAACTACTATGTTTTATTTTGAATGTCTTTAACTGTTTGCCTTTATACTACTATTGTATTTTATATCTTACTTACTCAAATATGTTTATTTTTTAAGAATTGTGTTCTAGAATAGTTACTATTTTAAATGATAATTTTGGCTTGAAATTGTATAACACGTAAGAAACGGAACGGAACTTATCTACATTAACACTAACTTGCTGCTTATTTTCTTAACAGTATAAACTTAATATCTATATTAGTAGTGGAAAAGAAAGCCTTCTTCTCGTTGATTATAAATTTAAATTTTTGGTTCGTCTGTTTTAGTTGATTATGAACTAGAAATACGTAGTATTTTAATGTTTTATATTATTTTACTTAACCGTTACTTGTATGTTATTCAGTTTAACAACGTTCTGTGTAGTTCAACTAGTTGTTAACCTCTTATCTACTCTGAGAGGGTTCACAAGGGTTAGTAGATTAACTCAGCCTAATGTATTCAACTCGTTGTGGAAATGTATTCAGAGTTCGTCGTTATCCTTGATTTGAGGTAGTTTTCTCTTAGTTAACCGAGTTTCTGTCCCGACTAAGGCTTTTAGTACTTGAATGAAATCGAGGATGCAAATAGTGGTCTTAAAATGTACTGAGCATGTTCTACAACCATTCATCCACTAAATTTTACATTGGTATGTTATATTATTGAATTAAATCATAACAATAGATTTTAAAAATAATATTTTGCTGTAAACACTCTCATTTGTATAAATTGAATCAGTACGGTAAGAACTCAAAACGGTTACAAAAAATACGTAAACTAACATCAGCTGATGTTTTCAAAACAAAAATTGTCAATAAATATTTTTTGATGGAAAAATTATTAGACATAATTACACAATTAAAACATAAAAAACCTCAAACATGTACTGTCATAATACAAAAGTTATTTGTGTTGGCAAACGAAAACTAAATAAAATTATTCACAAAAACAAAAAACAATTAATATACTTAATGTTTGTTGTATTAAAATCTTGTTCTTCCGGTTCACATTTTGTCAAAACATCATCATAACTTGCTTTCGATAGTGTCGCGCCAATGAGAACAGTTGGTATCCCTGCCCCAATGGACGATTGGCAGCTTTGTGATCAATGGGAGGGTACACAGCAAGTATCTCAGTTTCAGCCAATCAGTGTCTATTAATGGTACTCCATTGCGAGACCGGAATACTTCAAACACATTATAATGATGTTTTTTTAAGCGGTGTGAACCGGAAGGACTAGATTGTAGTTGTGTCACCGGCCGCGAAAGCCTAAGAGTTAGGTTTACATAATGTTATATTGTTATTACTAATTTTATATAAAGCTGAACCATTATGAAGGAAATGTCCAAGTGGAGCGAAGAAAAATAAACTTAGAGCTGTCAAATGAACCTGTCTCAGGAATCCAATTTGAACACTTCTCAACACTTAGTTCTTTCATCTAACCCGCTTTGCTGTAACAAGTTGAAAATCCGACGAACATTGTCCTGTCTTCCAAAAGAAATTGAAAATGAACATATTAATCGTTCAGAAACATAAGTACAAAAGTAACATTTACACTTTTAATACAGTGAATGTTGTTTACACTATCTGCAGTTGTATTATTATAATAAGTACATATTAAAAATGTCCAACTTAATAGTTATGTATCAGTTGATATAACTATGGATAACTTGCTTTTTCTATCAACAACCAACTCATAATTATAATGTCATGTTCAATAATTTGAAAATATTGGGACGTTATAGTATTAAGTAATATAAATATATAACAGAAAACACCCTTGGTAAATTATTTTTCTATATACAAATTATTGTTTACCAACAGGGGTTTTCTGTTATATATTTATATTACTTTATCATGAAGAAATATTCAGAATTTTGTTTGCAAAAATACCAGGTAGATATTGTGACATTAATGATTTCTATTACTATAATAACAATAATGTGATTTCCAGTTGCCACCTGCGATTCGAGTAATCTTGTTTAAGGTCATGTTATTTAAAAGCTCAGATTTTGTAAAAGTAGTTCATCACCTTTAGCTATTGCATATACCGTATAATATACCTATATACAATGCCATGTACCGTATAAACCATCTCTATAAAAATAAATTAAACATAAAATAATTAACTAACCAAGGCTTCCGGTATGGACCGCGTCAATTGGCTAATTCTAACTTCTACAGCTCCAATTTATTAGAATTTTGTCAAAAGCAGAAACTTAAATAAATAGTAAACCCGTTTTATTACTTAGAATAATAAGCCTCTATATTTTAGATTCAATCTCATAATCTATAAAAATCTTGGATCTCAAATCCAAATAGTTGATCATGTGTAGTAATGAAGACGAATTTTCCAATAAAACCACAAACATATAATTTAACTACATTTCGATTCAAAATTTTCACCTCTTAACATTTTCATCTCCACTGTTTCTTGATTTTTATGTAGGCTACGTGCTGTTATTAAAACTATATACCCTTCCTGGAAGTATAACAAGCAACAAATACTATTAAAATCCTTATCTCTAGTTCAAACAAAACCAAACCGTACAATGAAGAAATTAGTAATGGAAAAATAAACTTAATGTTTACTGATAACAAATATGTGGCTTCATAGTGGTTAACAATGTTTGGATAAGATGCGGCTACCACACAGTACGGTAGCTGATTATAACGCTTCCGGGATGTATAGAAAGCTGATTGTGTTTGGATTATAACAAAGTTATTAAATATATTACGTTAACACAATTTTCAGATTAAATTTAAGAACCCACAAAATGTATACGTAAAATGAAATATGAAACTAGCATTTTACGAATATGGAATTGAGAAGAAAATAGTACAATGAATTCAAGCGATTTCCTTTGAAGGTTCTTTTTTGTTTAAAACTATATGCAGTTTACTTAATAATAATTTCTTACAATTTAAACCAACAAGTTCAGCGGTTTCGATATTAACCAAGCTGTGTCCTCTACAAGATAATAATAGTAATAATAATTTATTAGGTCAGTGTACAATGTGAATTGAGTTGACTTTGATGAAATGGAGATGATACATATTGGTGAAATGATATAATCTTTACGTTTCTCATTACATGTTCAAATAACGACCTGTAAATTTTAGTCAGTACGGGTCGATTAAAGATAAAAGAGCAGATTTCAAATACGAATTTGACATGAAACTATTAGTTTTATAAACAAATATTTATTTTATATCTTTGGATGGAAAAAAGAAGGAAGGTTCACTATTTCATCAGCTGATTTAGGTTGCTTACTTTAACTACACGCACGTACTTAGAAAATGACGTATCATCAAAAAATGTTTCTGTATTGTGGAGACTGGGACTCGTGACGTGGTCCTGTAATCCAGCTTCATGGAGGTCAGGTTTTGAGGATGATATAGGTCTAAAGCGGCTCAGATAGTCTCAGTGATCATCTGACGATACCCGCATGAACTACCACCATCGTTTAGACATATCAGACCATCACCTGCGTGGTTCGGAAGTCACGTTAAGCCTTATAGGTCCTTATATTTTCATTGTTCATTAGGCTATTAATAAATTACCCATTCTAAGGAAGCGTCGGCCTTAGTTTGTAACAAGACTATACATCATAACTCATTACTACCACTCATCACGCTCATCCTTCACTACATATTTGCCTTAAAATGTAGTTAGCAATTACAACAGAGTATAAACTCAATTCTAATGAATACCAAAGACTATATATGTAAAGAGTTACACAAAACTTGGTGTATATGCAAGGAGGTGTTGAGTTTTATGTAAAATGCGTGGTTAAAACACCACTCAAGAAAACTTCGTTACAAGAAAGTATAGGCGTTAACATTATGTAAAGGAATTCTCCGTTTACCGTGATGCATAATATCTCCGAATTATAAGACTTAGGCCTTTACTGCAAAATACTGTTTAAGGCGTAGATAATTATACAATATAAGAGTCTTGACAGCTTTACTGTTTTTAACATACATTTCATGTATTGTCAAACTGCCACTCAGTGTACAACTTGAACAAAAGCTTAAGATAATTTGGAGTTGGTAAAAAATATTTCTTCAATATCATTATCGACGTCAACAGAGTAATTTTTGAATGATAACTAATTTCATTCAAGCTGACATTTTCTGCATTTCCTCTTTGTGCCCTTTTACTTTTGAATGTCTATGGTAGCAGTTAAAGTAAAACATTTTCTTAGAATATTGAAAATATACGAGGTGGCAAACTTCTTTTTATGTTTAAACTGTTCAGTACCTTTATTGTTCTGAGGAAATATTTCAGATATGTGACTATAGTAAAATAGCATTTTTCTTGCACTACCTGGTAAAATTTAATTTGTTCTTATAAATTTAAAGATGAAGGAAAACAAAGTTCGATGATTGTTAGATTATTCTCAAATAGACTCTATGAACCATGAATTGGTAGCGTAAATTGAATTATTATGGATTTAATAAAGAATCAATGAAGTGGGTATGTCTTATCTCAATGACAAGTGAATCACTAGGGTGGGAAATCACTGTCCCGAGATCAGGTGTGCAACAAGGAAGCTGCCTGGGTCCAGTACTCTTCAACATATACACGTCAGATCTCCCTGGCGGAGAACTGACTTTCTGTTCACCAGTACTAGATGATTGCCAACTGCACTTGTCCTACCACCTCAAGATGGCTGATGGCTATTTACCTCATCCAATTCAGACTTGTAGCCTCTTAAGATGGTCAACTGAGAATGGACTAAAATTGAATGCGAATGTCTCGGTCCTTCATTTATTTCCACACAACAGAACAGACTCAGTGATGTCATGCTCGGGGGTGAATGCCTGACTGTGTGCGACACCGTGAAAACCCTCGGTGTTGGACAGTGGGCTTACTCTGAGCATGTCTTACACTCCGTGCAATTGGTAGGCTGAGGGTCTGTACAGATTCAGGAGTTTGCTTCCAGAACAAGTTAAGTTGCAACTCATGCAGTCACTAGTTCTTTCAGTATTTTATTACCCTGCCTTTGGCAATAGTATTTATTTCGAAAGAGGACGCTATGAGAATACAAAGAGTTCAAATGCGGCGGTTCGATTTGTGTTCTCGCTAGGTCGTTTCGATCATGTGTCTCCTTATCGAAGTGACGCCAGTTGCTTCAATGGAAACTATATGCAGGGTGTTGACTATCTGCATGACGCACAAGGCCCTTACACTCAGGGGAGCAACACGTGAGCGACTTATGTCTAGGGACATGATCTCAGGCACGCTACACCACGACCGCAGAGTAAGACTGGAGCTAGGTAGGAGAAGTTCTCTTCTGGCCCGGTTTACAACGACCTTCCCGAGTGCCTAAAAGTTCTAGTCAAGACACGTTTGGAATAAATTAAAACATCATTTTAAAATGTAGTCTAACTTATTTTTGCTAGTCTGTTTTGTACTTCTTGCTATTTATTCATTAATATTTGTATTATTGTTACTTTGCTTTTAAATTAAATTATGTTGTACACTGTAATTATAGTTTTAAATGTAGTAATGTTAAATTAAGTTGTACGAGTTGTTCTGAAAACCAGTTGTAACTGAGAAACGCTCTAATAAAGGCATTTTATATTATTTATTTATTTTATGTTTTAAACTGTCGAATTCTAATTATTATTGTTCCTGAGGTGTAAAATTTCAGATATGTGACTATAGTAAAATAGCTTTTTTTCTTGTCTACCCCAATGGCATATAAATTTGTTCTTATCAAAGGGGTTTGTGGGCATCACAAAACGCTTTTAGAGAAAGGTCCAAGCAACATGCAGGAATCGAACCCTCGACCTTCGATTTGCACTACTGAGCTACGTACGCAGGCAAGACTCTTTTATTTTTTTAAATCAATTAAAGCAGATAGCAAGAAGAAAGCTGACGTTTTTTTTCTCTCTTATTATTACACTATTGGGTTTGAAATCACAATTTCTTTATTAAAAAAATACAAACTTTTGATTGCTGAATCATTTAATCCAATAGAGTTAATCTATACAAAACCATATATACACTCGGCCTGTGTAATGATAGCTTATCACAAACAATGCATTGTTGACCAGAGCTATGTTAAGGATACTACTAGAGTCAACTTGCTAGAGGCAACATCATGATATCAACCTACTATGTTGTAATACAGGGTGTCACAAAAATGTGTAGCGCGCTATGCAGAACCGGATTCAACATACAGAAGTAATAAGAAAATTCCGAATGGCGAATAACATTCTTTCGCCTTAGTTTGGCCGTAATCTACCATTTTGTACATTTTGTAAATAATGAATAATTCAAAACCCTTTGAGATATTTTTGTGAAACTAGGTATAAACCTTAGTTGTGTTCCTAACGACATTTGCTAAAAGTATTTTTATCTAACTTATCAAATTTCCAAATGGCAACCATTTTAAATTCCAATGTAATCAAATAGGGATTTGATCATCAATATATATCGGTGGCCTGAGGTAAAAACCTTTGTTTATTCCTACGTATTTAATTAGGCTATGAATATTTTGTTTTAGGCTACTTCCTGGAAAAGACCTTCTGAATGCAGCCTGCGTTAGTCAACACTGGTCACGAATTTATAAAAGTGATTTTATACTTCGGCAAAATATAAGGCGTTACTTGCGGGAACGGAGAAGAGCCAGAAGAGCTGCTTCGACAAGAATATCTACCAGGAGATTAGTTGCTATTAATCAAGACGACAGGCATATATTCAGAAATATCCAGAATTCATCGTCAGCAAAATATGTTAACAATCTTCAAAACTTAAATGTCAAGTTGTTAATAAGTGTATTACCTGAAATTTAACTGTGTAACATATTTTTAAATATATGAGTTATTTGGAATAAGACAATTTTAAATACTATTGTTTTAGGTACAAATTTTGTTCCTGGCGACAGAAGATTCAACCCATACTACTTCTAGGCCTAGAATGAGTAACATGACACAAAGACACAATTCTGCTTTACGCACTTTCGCCACTTCAAAGATGAGAATCTAGTGATTTCCATTGCACCGGTTTTGTATTTATGTTCACAGTTTTTAATGCTGGAAGTAAAATTCATTTGTTCTTGAAATCAGAATTGTTATTTACATCCTATGTAAAACGGTCTTATGGTTGTCCAGTTCATATAACTACAGACACAAGCTAAGCAAATTGCACGGGTACGACAAAGGATGAAAGGATATACATTTTAATAATTTACCTTATATACTGTATACATTTTAGTGTCTAAACCATTTAAAACTTTATCAAAAAACAAATTTACTAATATTTATAATTTAAGAACAAAAACAACATTAAAAAGCCAACTCACAATTCCAACTTTTATACTGAAAATACAATTTACGCGTTGTCTAAATTGTATAATAAACTCAGTAGACTAGCAAGTAGTTTATACGAGCTTGGTAGATCATAAAATGGAATGTCGGATTGGGAGAGAAAACCAGTTGTCATTTTCCTGCTGTGTTATATCAGCTGAAATTAAAAGTGTTCATAGCTCTAGAAGAAGGCCTTCTACTATGTACAATATGTTACCGTGCACGACTACGCATGATGGAAGAAATCTCCATGTGAAGAATAGCGTTGTTTTCCTGGGTCTTTTGGTTGTTTTTGGTTTATTGTTCTTGTTATATGTTTGTTTGTATTCCTATGCTATGGATTAAATCTTTCTTTCTTTCTTACACTGCTTCCATATAAACTCGATAGTGAAAACTAAATTACAGAGTGGTTGAAAAGTAATACACCTTGCTTAAGCTGTTTCATTTGTTGTGATATTTGCGTTCTGGGTATTGATTTCTAGTTTATGGGTTCACGCTAAACAGTTTATGGCTTTATTTGGGGTTTTATATTTTATACAGTGTGGTTTGGAACCCCTTTTGTTGTTATCGAGGGAGCTCTACACCGATATTGAAAAGGAAAAGCCCTGTCTACTTGACCAGGAAAATGTGCATTGTAATATAGTTGTGGTTTTAAGATTGAAACATATAGTTGTATAAAAACGCTGGCTATTTAAAATAACTTTAACAGGAAGTGGTTTCAGGCATTTAGGATTTTTTCTACTTAAATTAATTACATTTCCGATTGATAGTCAACAAAGAATATTGTAGTAACGTGTAACTTGTAATATTACACTTGAAACTACCAATGTAGTTTAAATAATGACGATGTTGAATTTTATTTTATTTTTCTCACGTCAATAATAATCAATGTCAACCAATGAATTACCTTTTCAAAAATATATAATAAATAAAATGTTTGAAAAGCAAGAATGATTACCAAAATGTTTTAGGACAAACAACTGAAATGTAGAAGAAGTACGAGTAAGTGTAAAGTCATACTGACGAACTTATGCTGGTAGTCGGAAACATTTGTACGTACCTTTAGTTATACCCGCATCAACTCCCACCATCGTAAAGACGTATCAGACCATGCGACCAGACGTATCACCTGCGTGGTTCGGAAGTCACGTTAAGCCATTGGTCATTGGGCTATTATATTAATTAATACCCATTCTAAGGAAGAGTCGGCCTTCCTTTGTCACAAGACTACACCTCATAACTCATTACTACCACTCATCACAATCATCCTTCACCACATATTTGCCTAAAAATACCCACAGGAGAGTGGTTGGCATCTCAAATAGTGATTTAGTGATTTACAAATTAAAATCATGAATGTGTGTAAAATGTATTAGTTTTAAAAAAATATTAAAGCTTTGACTAAGTCCAAATTAAAAGAATCAGTTGTCCCAAATAAAACTAACAAATTATGTATCAAACAACACATAATATTGTAACACTGAAATTGCACAAAGATGTGCTGAAGTGTTATTTTACTCAAGTATTGCTGAGTTTATCTGAAGGTATACACTTTACAGTTGAGTAAACCGCATTAGACTAAATGTGAAAACATTAACATAATACTCGTAAGGGCTTTTCACGACAACGCGCAGTTCTCCGTGTGAAATATTACAACAGATTATTTTCCCTGTGGGTCGAAAATAAATGTGTTTGTTGTAATCGAATAAATTGCAGTATTCTGATAACGCACATCTCATGGAACATAGTTTAGTTCTTTGAGAGATCACAATTAAATTGTTTTATAGTTCAATCGCACCCTGAAATATAAGTTTTCATTACATTTTAAATTTGATACAAACTGTATACCTTCGTAAAGCACTACGCTAAGTCGAACCTCTTTATGAGTTGTAACTTGCTATGCATGCATGTTAAATGTCGTTTCTGAACACCAGAAGATGACTTATGTGGTGATTTTTGATTTCGGTGAATACTTGATGAAAAGTAAATGGAATTAATGAATGAGACATTTTTTAAATTGTTTCAAATTTTAATTTCCAAAGAGTTAGATTTCGCCGGCTAATGCGTCTTCAGATTAATAACAAACAGCAAACTCATCTGTATAATTATGTTAACTTGAATGTCAAAAATAAAACATGTGTACACATAAAAATTAAATTAAATTTTGATATAATATTATATGAAATAAACTATTAGTCAACACTTACTTTGAGGTCCTAACTTTTTGTTCGATATGATCTTTCACTATTGGTAAAAATATATAACTAAAATTTAGAGAAGTATGAGATATGCAATTATTTTTAAACACACTTATTCAACGACTTTCAATTTGGTTTCTTTTAGTCTAAAAAGGTTCTTTGAAAACTAATGTTGATATTCAAATTTGATTGAGTGGGTTTCAGACAGAGCATGTTCAACTAATTTAGATTTTTCAGAGTTTTTCATTTTATAATTGTATATACATATATATATATATACAATATGCGTTTTGTGTTTATTCTTATTGTTGAAAATAATCAATTGCCTAAACAAAGTGTCCTGTATAAAAATACATTTTTAATCAAGCGACCCTATGCATGTTTCGAAAGTTTACTCCAAAGTCATTCAGGTGTGTTATGAACCAAGCTAGTTTTCAATATTGTTTTTAAATTAATTTTCTCAATGATAGAGGATATCCTCAAAACTTATAGATAATCAAAAAAACCCAAAAACACTGGATATAAGCAAACGATCACTAATCATTGATTACTAGATTTATCTGGAAATAAACTAAACAAAATTTTAAAAGTTGCCTATTTTAATTTTAGAGAGCATATAAACTAAACTATATGAGTTATATTTTTTTAATTTTTGCAATATAGTCGAAGATTAGGTTTTAGCAAACCACCAATTGAAATGCGTGTTGTTTAACAACCCATCTTCGTCTTGCAAACCATCTTATTCCAAGATAGGGACATAGATGTGAACCTGCATAATATGTCCCAGTGCAACCAAAGGAGAAATACCCCATAAGGAATATAGGCTATATGCAATTCTTCCCTGATTCGTGTTTATCAACTGGCCTAAAAGTCTGTCTAAAGTATGATTTGGCAAAACCATCACATTCACAGTCAACCACCGTTCGATTTGCGCATACACAGAATCTTTAGACCACTTTCTTGATTAGGCGCAAGCCATTTTGGATTTTAATTTTGTCAACCCTCTCTAAGTTTTAGCTATATATTTATATAAATCACATCGAACGAACACCTCGAACCTCAAAAAACTTTGACTAATAGTTTATTTCATAAATATTATATCTAAATTTAGAAATTTATATTTTTTTCGGGTGTACACATGTTTTATTTTTGATATTCATGTTAACATAATTATACAGATGATTTTGCCGTTTGTTATTAAACTGAAGATGCCTTATCTGGATAAGTAGCTCTTTAAGCCAAAATTAAAATTGTGAAAAGTTTTAAAGCCAAATTTTCATCTAAAATGTAGATGGCTCTTGTTTTTCGTTTATATACCAATGGAAATATTTACAAGATACAACTATGAGCATCTAAGAATAGTTTATACACAAGCCCATCTATGAGTATTGTAACGTACAAAACCTATACCACGTGATATGTAAAAATAATCTTTAACATGTCATCAGCGTAAAAACATTTGCTCCGTGATCAGAGTAACACACGGATGATAACGTCATTAGCCGATACAAATGTTTGCAACTCCATTGTTACACTGCTCTGTCTGGTGTATGTTTCCATTTAACTACAAGTATTGTAACGTAAAAACAAACCTATCTACGTGACATGTAAACTTCATGTCATCAGCGTAACATTTGCTACGTGATCAGAGTAACACACGGATGATAACGTCATTAGCACAATATTTTAAATGTAGCAAATTGTTACACTGCTCTGTCTGAGTGTATGTTTCCATTTTTTGCAACTATAGTCAAGTATTTTATAATTGTAAATGTTTGTTTTAACAACCTATCTCACGTGTAAACTTCATGTCATCAGCGTAACATTTGCTATGTAGTGATCATGTAATAATGATATAGGCTATACACTGTTCTTTGATTTGTGTATGATAACTGGCCTAAAGTATTGTAAGTATGATTTGTCACATGTAAAATATACACAGAATCTTTTAGTGGATTTTAACACACAGCTATATGTATTTATATAAATCACATCGAACGAACACTGTCTGGTCTTTTGTATGTTTCCATTTAACTACAAGTATTGTAACGTACAAACTATCTACGTGACATGTAAACCATGTCATCAGCGTAACATTTGCTACGTGATCAGAGTAACACACGGATGATAACGTCATTAGCCGATACAAGATGTAGCAACATTGTTACACTGTTCTGTCTGGTTATATTTAACTACAATTATTGTAACGTACAAACCTATCTACGTGACATGTAAACTTCATGTCATCAGCGTAACATTTGCTACGTGATCAGAGTAACACACGGATGATAACGTCATTAGCCGATACAAGATGTAGCAACATTGTTACACTGTTCTGTCTGGTGTATGTTTCCATTTAACTACAAGTATTGTAACGTACAAACCTATCTACGTGACATGTAAACTTCATGTCATCAGCGTAACATTTGCTACGTGATCAGAGTAACACACGGATGATAACGTCATTAGCCGATACAAGATGTAGCAACATTGTTACACTGTTCTGTCTGGTGTATGTTTCCATTTAACTACAAGTATTGTAACGTACAAACCTATCTACGTGACATGTAAACTTCATGTCATCTATTGCTACGTGATCAGAGTAACACACGGATGATAAACGTCATTAGCCGATACAAGATGTAGCAACATTGTTACACTGTTCTGTCTGGTGTATGTTTCCATTTAACTACAAATTGTAACGTACAAACCTATCTACGACATGTAAACCATGTCATCAGCGTAACATTTGCTACGTGATCAGGTAACACACGGATGATAACGTCATTAGCCGATACAAGATGTAGCAACATTGTTACACTGTTCTGTCTGGTATGTTTCCATTTAACTACAAGTATTGTAACTACAAACCTATCTACGTGACGTAAACTTCATGTCATCAGCGTAACATTTGCTACGTGATCAGAGTAACACACGGATGATAACGTCATTAGCCGATACAAGATGTAGCAACATTGTTACACTGTTCTGTCTGGTGTATGTTTCCATTTAACTACAAGTATTGTAACGTACAAACCTATCTACGTGACATGTAAACTTCATGTCATCAGCGTAACATTTGCTACGTGATCAGAGTAACACGGATGATAACGTCATTAGCCGCTACAAGATGTAGCAACATTGTTACACTGTTCTGTCTGGTGTATGTTTCCATTTAACTACAAGTATTGTAACGTACAAACCTATCTACGTGACATGTAAACTTCATGTCATCAGCGTAACATTTGCTACGTGATCAGAGTAATATATGAGTAGTATCTTTGATCTAATCAGTAAATACGTCAATAAGATAGAATATTTCAAACAAGTCCCTTCGTGTATCCGTCTGGTATCTTTGTGTTTTAATTTTAAATTTAAATGAAAGCTGTCATGTTTTATAGTATTAGACACAAAAATGGCAAGAACAATAAAACCGGAACAAGAAAAGATACAATTAACCATTCAAAATGACTCAAAATAACTCGTATGAACTCGACTCAAAGATTGCTTTAAAAACTATTATTTAGAGTGATGTTTGTAATAACCCAATCAATATGGTTTTAACGTAATTAATTATGCAATAAGTACTTTACTAATCACTAGACGCTATGTTAAGCTTATAACGAAGTTGATGTGTTTACCAACTCAAGAGCTTGACTCAAGTAGACAAGTAAGAACCAAGTTAATACTTACATCAGGATGATGTCTTAGAGAGACGATAACATCTGGTAGTGTCTTTCGAGAATTTCTGAATATAAAAACTGTTTTAAATTAAAAATAAATATCAATCATTATCATCATTTGAAATATTTCTTGATTGTTCAATATGGATTTGTGGAAAAAGATTTAACCACTGTTGTATCCTTAAATCCTTTATGTGGCTGAATTTGCGAAAATATAAACTTCCAGCGAAAGCCTACATTTTACAGATCATTGTGTTATATTATAACAGTACTACATAAAAGTAGCAAACGATCCACTGGGTCATCTCTATTCTAGGCGTTTCAACTCATTTTTACTTAGGACCTGTTGTTTTTATTCGGACAATAAATGTATGTGATCTTCAAAGACAAAGACAGCATTGTTTTATCAGTATGATTCAATAATCATTCAATCAACGGTTGATCGTCGCACTCAAAAAGCCATCCGATTGGCGAGAAGTTGTAAATTAACATTTGTAAATTTGACAACCCTTTTCATTCAGTTTCATCAAAACAAAACCTCCGTAACTGAGCATTACGAAAACGTGAACCTTCAACCAAGTTATACGTGAAACAAGAAGCTATACAGACTAGCAAAAAAATTAAGTTAGGCTACATACTTATTTTAAAATGATGTTTTAATTTATTTCTAAAACTTCGTTGACTAGATAATTTTAGGCACTCGGGAAGGTCGTTGTCTTACAACCTAAGGCCAAAGTAAGAGAAACTTCTCCTACCTAGCTCCAGTCTTACTCTGCGAAAATGCAGCAGACTGTCGTGGCATCCTGTATATTGTTTCCATGGGAAGCAATCTAGCGTCACTTCGATAGTAGGACACATGATCGAAACGACCTAGCGAGTACACAAATCGATCTACCGCATTTTGAACTTTTTGTATTCTCATCGCATCCTCCTTCTAAATGCTATTGCAAAAGGCAGGGTAACAGTAATAAAATACTAAAAGAACTAGTGGCTACATGAGTTGCAACTTAACTTGTTCTGGAAGCAAATTCCTGAATCTGTACAGACCCCTCAGCCTACCAATGGCTCGCTGGATTGTCTTAGTAACATGCTCAGAAAATGTAAGCTCGCTGTCCAGCACAACACCGAGAGTTTTCACGGTGTCGCACACAGTCAGGCATTCGCCCCCGAGCATGACATCACTGAGAGTCTGTACTTTGTTGTTTGAAAATAAATGAAGGTCGGAGCATTTGCCTGCATTCAGTTTTAGTCCATTCTCAGTTGACCACCTGAAGAGGCTTACCAAGTCTAAATTGATGAGGTAAATAGCCTCATCAGCCATCTTGAGGTGGTAGGACAAGTGCAGCTGGCAATCATCTGCGTACTGGTGAACAGCACAGTTCTTCACGTAGCTAGGGAGATCTGACGTGTATATGTTGAAGAGTACTGGACCCAGGCAGCTTTCTTTCGGCACACCTCGATCTCGGATGAGAGGAGCAAATGTATCGTTCCCCACCTTAGTGATCTGCACTCTGTAATTGAGATATGACATGACCCACTCAATTTATTTCTTACTAAATCCATAATAATTCAATTTGGCTGCCAAAAATTCATGGTTTATAGAGTCAAAAGCTTGAGAATAATCTAACATTATCATCGAACTATGTTTTCCCTCATCTTTGGCATCTATAAGATCACTAATTAAATTTACCAGGGCAGTGCAAGTACTATGACTCTTTCTAAATCCAGATTGCATCTTAGGTAAAATATTTTCTTCATGAATAAAAGGTACTAATTGGTGTAATACAATCTTCTCTAGGATCTTAGATATTGCTGGTAGAATTGAGATGGGCTTGAAGTCCTGAACACATTTTCTGAACACAATGCTGGTTTTCCAGTTTTGAGGGAAAGTCCCACTTTCCAATGATTTGTTGATGAGGTGGGTAATGGCTGGAAGAGCGAACGGACTCACAGCTTTGATCATCATTATTGAAAGGGTGTTACTGCCAACTGCCTTGCTTTTTATTTCATTCATTGCGGCTTGTACTTCGTCCTCAGTCACTGGGCGGAAACTGAAATCATTGGTACAATTCCTTCTTGTGTTCATGATTGTGTTCTTGTTGTTCATAAATTCATCTATGAGGGTTGTACTTGCATTGCAACCACTTCCAATACTCACAAAGAATCTGTTGAATTCGTTAACATTTAAACCATCTGGGATTCCGCGGCTAACGTCACTTAAACTATCGCATCGTTTCAAGCATGTTCACAGCTCCTTGGGATCTTTGTTTGTGACAAACTTCTTTCTGAAATAATTCCTTTTTGAATGCCAGATGAGGTTATTCAATTCATGTTTTTAAATCTTTCCCAGTCGTCACTGTCCCTGGTTTTCCAGAATTTTCTCTTCATTCTCAACTTAGCTTTTAGCTTCTCATCAATTTAATTATTCTTCCAAGGAACCCTTTTTCTCGTAACTCTTTTACAAACAATTGGAGCATGTTCATCATAAACTCTTTTTATTTGTGACGTTATGAATTCTTCTATATCATTGACATATCATTTTGGCTTGATTTCAATCTTGCCTTCTTGTAATATGTTCAACTCTCCGAATAGCCTCACATTACCGTGTGCGGGTATCAAAAAAGTATAGGCTTTGAATAATCCTGTAAACCACTATCTAGGTGACGCGTGTTCCAGTTTAGAAAAATTAATCATATTTGATTCTGTTTTTCTTTTTTCTGAAAAAAAATATTGAATACAAAGCAATATACGAGCTTGTGCCTTAAAACACAGTCCGTAATCTTCAGGACACAACAGGTTAGTGGGAGATTAGATGAACCCGCGATGGAAGAGAGCCATTTAGAGGAAGCCCTCGTATTCCACAGTGATCAAACCGCTTGAAGCATCTATAACGCCGATCCTCTTATTTTTTCTAAGACCTTTGAAAGTTATCGAAACTCTCGCTCTTTCATAAAAGATTTCTCAAACACTTTACTAAACACAGGCAAAAATCGTCCTTTTTTAAAATTGACCTGTCAGTAAATGCACTAGCCCAACCATTATGTGGTCTAACAATGTAGCCGAGGTTGCAGTGACTCTTGTGGGCTCGTTAATAAGTTGAACTGTGTTCGGTTCCTTCAAGAGACGGCTTAAATACTTTGTTTCGACGCAGTTTCTCATCAGCATTCAGATCTCCTAGGCACAAAACAGAGTTGACTTCCACTGCAAGGTTGACAAAGAGAGCTTGTAACACAGCTGAAAAAGAAGTGTACCTTACAGATGGAGGCCTGTATACTACACACAAGCCAAGTCTCCGTCCCTTCACTTTACAACGACACTGAGGGTTTCAATACCAGGGACTATATCACCAATGAGTTTGTACTGCTCATGAGCAATACCCTCTTTTATGTATAATGCCACACCACTCCCTAGAATGTTGGTAGTGCGGTCATTTCTCAACATGGTGTACCCTGGTATCTGAAAGCTTTCAGAAGGAGTGCCAGGTTGGAGCCAGGTTTCAGACACAGCAAATATGTCAAAGTCGCGTACTAGAGAACTCATCTCATCAAACCCTGTGCTGAGCGAGCTCATATTGAGATGCGCGACTTTTAAGTGCCTGAAGACGAGACCATATTCTAAATTCTGAAACGTCGTGCTCTTCTGATCAGTAGAAATTCTTTGTAATTATATTTAACATTAAAAATCTTCAACAACAATCTTCATGAAAGAATTCCTTTACCTATTTATGAACATTAGGCTGAAATGCTGTAGTTAATCAACAAGTAAGTATCAGGCCATTACCTTTGATTTGAGTAGTTGTTATAAAGCTCGTATATTAAAGTGCGGACAATATCGCTTGGCCACAATATCATCCCGGGAGAGACGGACTGTGTTGAATTGTTGATCAAGCGATAATCCTCTCTCTATGTTCTGCTGCTGTCCCATTCGTCAACCTCTCATATACTCTCATGTGTCTCAGATGGATGGTATTTGGGAATACAACAAAGTATTGGGGTTGACATACTTAAGGTTTTATTTCACATAACTTGTATTCAAAAAGTAGGAGAAAGAACGCAACGGCAAACAAGTACGTTTAACAATGATTACCGCGTTTAACACAATATTCCCAACTTGAAAAAGTTAAGGAATTTGTTTATGAAGATTATTGTTGATGACTTTTGATGTTAAATATAATTACAAAGAATTTCTACTGAGCAGAAGAACACGACGTTTCAGAATTTAGAATATGATCTCGTCTTCAGGTGAAAAGTAAGGTAAAACAGAACAAAAACATTATGATAACACTACTAAACAACGTAAGTTTTCTCTTCTGTTGTTTTGTTGGCTTTTCCCCCTTGAGTTAAAAGCCTTTAGGCTAGCTTATTTCTTAATGTTTTGTCTTATAGTTAAGGTTTCTTTTTACCTGATGACGTTGTTTCAGAGTCAAATCCCAAAGTAAATATTAAAGAACACGTATAATATGTCTACACCAATCACATTTTGAATTACGAGTGACTTAACCTAGGGTTTGTGGGCATCACGTAACGCTTTTTAGGAGAGCGGTCCAAACCCTTATGCCTGCACTTTGCAACCCCGTGACCTTGCGCTTTGCAAGCTGTGGTAGAGTTACGGGGCGGCCACGAACTCACCAACTTTTACCTGCCCCTGTTAATCCCCGACCTCGAACTCACCAACTTTTCTGAGCGGGGGTCTCTCGGGGCGACCACGAACTCACCAACTTTTGCCTCCTATTCTTCTCTAATAGGATTATGAATACCAAGAAACTAGGAGTTTCTTTTAATCTAAATTGTATCAAACGACTACTTATACTTACACAGATAGTTCAAAATAGGTCGAAATATTTTTTCATAGCCTGTAACCACCATTTTGCGAATTTTACTAATATCAAGAAAATTTAGTGATTCCGGAATATAGCGAAACTGTACAACGTTTTTGTTTACTCGCGGTTAAGCAATATTGATACGGTTTGATTTTCACTTGTATGCTTCAACTGGTTCAAACGCGTCCATCACTTTCTTTGCTCACGTGACAGAAAATTAATTTCTAATTTGTTTAAAACAGTTGTTTATTACCTTTCTCACTAAACCCTATTTTTAAGTCATTGTCCTCCATCACTAGTCCAAACACAGTTCTAAACGCAAATTGCGGTACTTCTCGGTAAACTCGGTCACTAAACTATGTACGGTCACTGCTAAATGAAAACTGTGGAGAGCAAAGAAACAAACTTTTTTTTGTTACGTCCATTATTTTTGTGATATTTATTACTATGAAATGAAAGAATATTTCACTTTTTAACCTCAATAATTTTTTATTTTAAATAGGCATCGTTTGTTGAACACTACTTGCAGTCTAATCACAAGTATTGAAGAAAACATGGAAATTTGTTAAAAAGGGAGTGAATTATGGATCGTAAAGAGGACTTCCAAATATATTTTAACAAACTGAAAGACCCAAATATACTTAATATCACCTATTCAAACAATAGTAATCCAATATTTGAAATTATACATGATACAAAAACAGCAAACTAGTCCAAGAAATCATATTCGTCTTTGAAAATCTCGTCACCTGTATAATTTTAAAATTTATATTCCAGATGTATCTAGTAATTTTTTTATACATGATGCTGAGGCGAAACATGTCTATTTAAAAATTAAAATTAACGTGGTTCAAAAGTACAATATGCTTTAATTTCAAACTACATAACTTTTTACTTTGGCAGTTTACTGTTATGCAACGTGTCATTAGGTTCGTCTTTTGCGTACATGGGGGCGCAGCGTCAGTCTCTGCCCTTGCGGTCTCATTCCGTTCACGCTTGATCGCTTCCACCCTTCCACCACCCGATGTCTACCTGGAGGCAAAAGTTGGTGAATTCGTGGTCAGGATTAGGCTACCTTTTCCTGACTCTCTAATTAGGGGCTTAAAAGTTGGTGAGTTCGAGGTCGACCGAGTTACGGGTGGGGTTGTATTCATCTACGTCTCCAGGTTGATCACAAAGTACACTTTACTCTGTGTGTTTATTCAGAGCCCAGAGATCAAGACACACAAAGCAGTTCAAAGCACTCAACTCAAATACATAACTCACACAGGCAAATGTAGACCTTTCAACAGCTATTGAACTTGCAGTCTCTCGAGAACTTTACTGTCAGAGGAGTTTAATGAGACGCCAAGGTGTTTGTGAATTCTACTGACAATCAGAAATAAAGGTCACAGAAAGAAGTTTAACCAAATAATATATTGGGGTTTTCCTGCAATTTCTAGACTCTACCAATGAGAACAGGGTAAGCAAATGTGTTTTAGATATTTAGCTACTGGATTTATTAATTCTGGGATTTTTTACAAATAAATCAATGAAGTACTACACACACCGTTAATAAACAACGGTAAAATTGCTGTAACTAATTTGTGTTTCTGTTATGTGTAGTTTCTGCTATGGGGCTCTGCTTATCAAGTAGTTGCAGTTTTAATCAGAGTTTCAAAAAATTAAATACGAGGGTTACGAAACCGTTAATAAATAAATCAACAGTTAACTTTAGCAGTAAATTGTAAAGTTCTTCCTCTAAGGAAACTTTGCTGCCAGAAATTGTTTCTCTGGGAATAGTAACTTCAATCAAAGAATCTACAATTTGTTTAAATAACAGAATGTATATAATTAAATTGTTATATATTTTGATTGTAAGAGGACGTTACAATTAAACAACAACAACTCTTCTTAGAAGTTATGAAGGATTACAAATAGTTTTGTATTGTGAATCTGTGCTCTAAACTGAATGTAATTTACTAACTACATCACAAGATATTACAGAAACAGCCTAGATAAAAAAGGTTGTACAGTAAAATCTTAGAAAGAGTAACTCTATTGTTTGACTATAATGTTCTCTTTTCAATGGTACAAATATGTCAAATCTTTTCAATACAACTTATTGAAAGAACAAAGTTATTCAAATGCTCCCTTAATACCCCTAAGAAACAAAAACAAAAGTTGTAGAAAGTTTTAATCACCAACATCACAGCACAAAATGAGCTTAAGTTACTACAGACACTACAAGTAAAAATAGAATCAAGTACAGATATGTTTTAAACCGACATGTAGACTCCCACATAAGATATTCTTGGTTCTGAGATTATCCATAATTGGGTTCAATAAATTATCAATTTTCACAGATAAGTTATTCTAAAGTGTATGTATTAATCGCAGATAGTCACTATGACAAATATAAACATACAATGTATTAAACTTAAAGAGATTATATATGAAATTGTTTCAACAATCAGGAAAGTGATTATTGTTCTGAGTGTCTAGCTATATCTAAACAGAATATCCCCTGGCTAAACCCCAAACTTTCTACGTTTCCGTTGTAAAGCTTAGGTATATAATTAAACCTGGCATTTTAACCTGACATATATTTAATTAGGTATTATTGACTTATTATAATACAATTTATTGTTCATGTGTAATCATGAACATGTAGAACATGAGATCTAGTGAAGAGGACCATATTAACCCTTACATTGAACTACGTTTATAAGTAATTTATAAACATGGAGTTTGATTTATATTTCCTCTAATGCTTCCTTAATACCTTTTAAAAATATAAGAATTAATTTTGGACAGCTTTACGTACAAGGAAAGACTATTTCCTTTAGAAGTGGCGAGATAAAACTACTAAACAAGAAACATTTTCCGAATAGAATTTAAAGTTGAGTTGTATCCAGATAATCAAGGTCTACTAATTATTTTCTAAAATTTAATTCTAAATTTTAACACAATAATAAGAATGAACAAATACGTGCTAAGTTCTTTGAAGAGCTCGCCGGCGTTGGAGTGTGAAATTAGATCGTAATATCACCGGCAGAGCGGGAAATGTGTTTGTGTTGTTAACCATCTTCGAACAACGTTCAAAGCTAAAGCAAACGATTCCGTGCTACTTGCCACCGTGCTACTTGCCACCAACTTTGACGAGGGTTGACACGTCCGGATTCCAGGTAATTGGCAGACCGGCCAGTAACCTCTTACGCGTGTTTGCGCCTTGTTCGCTAATCGACACGGGATCAGCCGCACAAGTGGAGGGTCACATTTCTCAAATATCTGTGTAAGTATCTTCCGCAAGAAAATATGTAATAAAACTGATCCGTAAAGAACAAAATTGAGGAACATGAAGGAGATAAAAAGAAAATAAATCAGGTCTTATAGAATCAAACTATTTAAATTTGAACTGATGCTTTTAATGGAGAGTGTTTTTATTCGACAATATTTGTATCCGACCCAACATGCAAAGTTTAACCACTATCCTGAACGTAATGTTCGTGATATTAAATATTTAAAATCATATGTGTGTGATCTTTGAAATACTTCAATTTTTCTTAGGTCCCGTTTCCGCAGACGTCAAAACTATTTTAGAATACGTTTCGTTTGTATTTTATTTACACTATAAACTGAAGCTTTTCACTGGTTTGTAATCAAACTACAATTATTATGGTTGTATAAATTATATTCCGTTTAGTGCACTACTATTTGAAGTACTTAAAAACATCTCAATATTGGCTGTTACCTAAAATGGAATGCAAAAAGTGGTTTGTTCGTCCGAGGCTTGTAATGATGCATCTCTAATTAACGGACTTAGATAGTTTTAAAACGTATTTTTCCGCCATTGATGTAATTTCTATAATTCCTTGAATAAAAACGCATAAGCCATTTTCTTATTGTCTTACCACAAAGAAAATTTAATACATAATATCAATTGAGTTGGTAGTGAAAGTGCAAAATCAAAACACTACAAGCAATTATTCAAGCCGCTGTAGTTGTAATTTTGCACTTACAACGAAACTATGATATTAACGAAGTTTGAAATATATCACTATGAAAAACAAATTAATCTCCGGATGAACAGTGAATAGAATGTTGACCATTGTACGACATCACCGCCACGCAACGGGCAGGTATACCTGCGCTGAGACAGGTAGATGATTCCTAGAATCGACCCTTGGTGGCAAGTGGCAAGTAGCACGGCACCAAGCAAAATGCCGAAAATTCAGATAACAGATTTTATATAATCATAACAAACGAACTATATTTGCCAATTTTATTTTAATAATATGTATTTTAAAAAACGAAGGACTTATGTTTTTATTATTGTGGTTTTATTCATTCGCGCACCACGTGTATGAACAATCAAATAATCTATTCCAATTTTCCATGTTTAATACTTTCACAGATCGATTTAGTAAAATAAGGGGTTTATTATATTACAAGATGGTTATCCTGTGTACATAAAGGATGTAATAGCTAATGTAATTAAGTTCGGTCGATGAATATTTCAGGCTCAACACGTTAAGGCAATGTAAGCTGGGTAAAGATTACAGTTTCTTAATCCTCCCAAAACTCATCAGTGAAAGTAATCATTTCACTAAGCTGAAGGAATCTTACTAACCAAACAATGTTTACCAAGTTAACTAGTTTACTTCACAGACTATATGTAAAACGTAAAGTTGAAATATCATTATGGGCGTCCTTTTTTTTAGTAAACAAGAAGAAATAATATAAACGTTTTGAAATATTGGAATATGATCTTATCTTTAGGTGAAAAGTAATCTAATTCATGAACAAAACATTGCAAATTAAGAAACTATAAAAGCACTAATTTCAGAATTTAATTCGTAATTAGTTTATTATTGCATAATACATGTTAAATTCAATAAAATGAAAGATCTTATTGCATTTAGGTGAAAAGTAACATTCAAACCATACTGAACAACATTGCAAATTAACCACATCTAAGAAAATCAGTGAAAATGTAAACTAGTAAACAACAACCGGTCTCCACTACAAAACAATATGTTTTTTTTTTTTTTCTTTATCTTAACCTTATTTGCTTTTACAGCTATTAAGCCTAGGAAACAAAATAACATGCACAAAAAACGTTAAAACAACTTTAAGAAACAAATATGGAAATCAAGCTCTTCCAAGGCCAGTGGCAGGCTCTCACTGACTGATTGCTTGGCTGGCTGGTAGCAGAGGACGACCAATCATAGACGTGAATCGGACTGATTAACTGTAACAGAGATCACGAAAATACTTTAGTGAAATTCTTTAGTGTTAAAATTTATAAATCAGGTTTTTCTAGCAAATTATTTACAAAATTCTCTACATGGTGAATCAACATGTACCAATTTTAGGCCTAAGCTGAACGTTGGGTTTTGGGATTTTTAAACGTTAAATTTAGGTTCTATCTTTAAATTTCACATCTAACCTTCTTAGTTTTCCGATAATCCTGACAGATAATCACATGTACAGTTGGCGATGAGGTCTCTGAAAATGATACGCATGATTTTTTTTTTTTCTAAAACGACCAAATTTTGTCTTTGGGTCCTGCATGATTTGTTAGCCCACTAGCCGCTATTATATAGTTTAAACAACTTGTATTTTTATATTTTAATTTTCCAGTTCTTGGACTTGATTGTTTAACTCGGCATAGTTTTATATCAAATTAAACTTCCAATTCTCAAATTGTGATCCAACTTTTAGTGTCTTGAATGTGGCAATTCAAATGCTGGCAGCTAAAAGTTATCTTAAAACGGCAATGTTTAAGGAAAGCGTACACGAATATATTTTTTAAAACATGTATAAACCAATCAAAGAACTATTTGATTAAAAACATTGAATTTGCTAACAACAGTGTAACAGAAGTTGAACTATTATTGCGGACATTTTCCATCGTTAGTGAAATGAAATCAGTCTTTATTATGTGGCGAAGTTAGGACTATAAAGTCCTCTCTTCCACTTAACCACCTCCAGTGAAACAAAAAAGATCACGACGTTTTGGTATCTGCAATCTGATCCCGTCTTCAGGTGAAAGTAGCCTAAAACATAACACAGAACATTAGAAAATGAGCTAGCCTAAAGTAGTCAGCGTAGCTGACCAGTCAAACTCTATCACACAACATATAGCTGTTAAAGTCAAAAAAATTAAATCTTAGAATTTAGGAGTAGCCTAGAAAAACAAAACTACAATATTACAAACACAAGCCACACTATGAAGTTAAACAAGTAACCGGAGTAAATTCAAAAACTAATCACAAAACACGTCCGTCGAGAAACAACTTAAAAAACTCATAGCATAAAAAACTCATAGCTTATGGTATTAAGGACGCAAAACAGGCCATAGAGAACTTAACTCACGTAAGCCGTCCCCTTCTTCCATTGGCTGTGCATAAATATGGATTTTTGTGTTTCTTTGTTACAGTTGGCTAGCCTGCTGCTAGTGTGTGTGACTGGCCTGTCACCGGCCAACCAGTCAGTCTAGAATTTACTCCGGTGACTTGTTTACTTTCATAGACGCTGACTTTCATACGCCGACTACTTTAGGCTAGCTCATTTTCTAATGTTCTGTGTTATATTTTAGGTTACTTTCACCTAAAGACGGGATCAGATTGCAGATCACGAAACGTCGTGATCTTTTTTGTTTCACTAACGATGGAAAATCCACAATAATAGTTTAACTTCTGAAATCCTCCAATCGTCAACAATAAACTTCAAACAAAAACAGTGTTACTTAAAACTGAATGTGTAACAACAGGGACACACTACAACAATTATGTAGAAAGCAGCGTTGTAACGACATTTTGTTTTGAAGTTTACCATTGTTTCAAAACAAACATTTCATACGAAACTCAGGTTGTTAGTGAATTGTTTTAAAACTAGGGTTGTTTCAGATTAATAGTTGAGTGTGTAAGGGTATTTTTTGGTAACATTTTGCTTACATCTCCGTGTAAGCTATTAAAGTTTTAATGTTTAAAACGCGGCGACAACCTAGAAATCAAGGCTCGGACCGAACCAATGTATATCTAAACATATTTTGTTCATGTTTCAACCTATACTGAGTTTGGAGCAAATTGGATAAAAAAAACTGTGCTATAATTATTAAGTTTTGGGTAATGGGCTAACAATCGTGTTCATTCAATGTTTATACAGTGACAAAACAATTTATTTTGTCATTTTGCTCTGAAAACAGTTCCTTTAGACATATATTTTATATTGACTGTGCTAAAGTCAATAAACATCCAGGTAAATAAAGTTTTTGATGATGTTTTTTCTGCCTAGGGGATAAAATATAGGCCTACTATTGTTTTGGCCCAAAGATCATTCCTTTTTTGGTAAGTTCATTTCAAAAGGGGGACACATACTCAAAACGTCTTGCCAAGTGAGACAAATGTAGTTTCGTTGCCGTTTAAAACCGTTGAATTACGTTCCGATAGTCATGGTCGTCACTTGTGTACCCATATGAGAAAATTACCTGAAAATACAACCAAAATAGGAGGGATTTTCAAACCAAATGCCAAACTTCAGGAAGTTTTACCTGATCTCAAGAGCATTGAAGACCTTTCAGAAAATTGCTTAGTTGTTTTTGCTGGTACAAACGATCTTGGTGCAAACGAAGAACAAAATTTATACAAATACCATGAGCCATTTACGAGAAAAGTTATACTAAGTCATGTCATATTGTCAACCGTACCACCCAGATATGATTGATCACAGAATCAACAGAGAACTGCAGTTTGTCAATAAACACATAAGGCAGCTGGCTGATCAACAACCTAACATCCACGTGTTCAACTTCAACCACGTCCCGAGGAGATTATTTACAAACCACGGGCTACACTTATCGAATTTGGGGAAAAGATATGTTGCAGCCAGACTAATCGAGCTCTTAGTTAAATTCCACATTAACATTGAAAACCCTCAGATCGACCAGCCAATTTACGGAAGGAAGGATGTAGACAGAGTCGAAACCCCACCACCTAGATGTTGGACCCCCTATGAAAGCTACGCTGAAGCAGCTAAAAGGAATCGTGACATCAGCACGCCAAGGACTTTTTAGAAGAAGCGACAATACAAAACTTTTCACCTTAATTGAGCCTCTAGCCATAAAAGGTAATAGCTATAAATACAATGAAAGTCTCAAAATTGTTCACTTAGATTGTCAATCCGCGGTAAACAAGTTAGACCATCTCGAAGTTTTAAATTCTGAAATAAATCCAGACTTTTTAGTGGTAAGCGAGCATGGTTTCTCAAAAAAGGTAGAATCCAATTTCAAATTAACAAACTATAATCTAATAGACATTTATAGCTGACAAAATTATAGATCTGGAGGTACTGCTATATTTGCAAAACCATTTCTAAAAAGCGAACCATTTAAAAATCCATAGAAAAATATTTTGAGCTGCCATAAAATATAAAAGTGGTTGTCTCAAAACAAAATTGTTCATAATTTTAGTTGGACTCTATCGTTCTCCTTCCAGTAATATTAGTAACTTTTGTCAAAATTTTGAACTACTACTGTTTTCTGTTTTAAAGAAAAGCATTATACATTGTTGAAGATTATAATATTGACGTTATCAAAGAAAATAATCCAGATGTGGTCAAGTTTAAGGACTTATTATAATCTTTTAACTTAAAGGCGCAACACTACCGGGTCACAGATTTCAGCAACTGCCATTGACAATGTAATATCCAATATTGAAATGCCATGTTCATAGATGTTTTAGATGTTGGAACAGACCATTATGCCCAAAGCATTAATATAGAAACCTCACTGTACAAAGGGACGTTCCACAGTATATCACTCGAAGAGATTTGAGCACAATATAAACTCTTTGAAGGAACATTTCCGCGAAACTGGTATCTGAAAGTTGTAATGGTACAAATCAAAGTTTAAACAATTTAATGATATATTTTAGATCATTTGAACTCATATGCCCATATTTGAATAGTTTTCCAAACCATTGGATGATGACAAAAGTATAATGGTATCTCGGAACAATTTAAAAGAGTATTGAAAATTAACAAGAACAACACTGACCTTAGTTTTAAGAATTATTTACGCGAATACAAACGAGTCTACAAAAAGGTTATAATAGCTGCAAAAAGATTACATGTGGATATAATAATAAAGCACTCTTCAAATTTAGCTAAATCTGCTTGGCAAATCATAAACAAACATAAAAATATCGTGAGCAGTAACCAGTGCATCGAGATTGAAGTAGATAATGGTGAAATCATCACAGATAATTCAAGTTTTGCCAATCATTTCAACACATTTTACTCTGAAGTCGCGACAGAACTTAACAAGAGTAACGCAGGCGTTTCTACAACTGATACCATTATAAGTGATTCATCTATTCCTGTTCAGTCCATGTTCCTACATCCTGTTAGTGAAAAAGAAGTGGTCAATGCCATACAGCATATGCCGGCAGAAAAATCTGCTGACATTTATGGTGTCTCAGCATGGTTATTCAAACAATGTCACATTAATATTGTTCCTACTTTGAGAAAATTGATAAACTTATCATTTCAGGAGGGCATATTTCCATCAGTATTAAAACCGAGCAAAGTAGTCCCAATTTCAAAAAAGGAAACAAACTAGAAATGACTAATTATCGTCCGATTTCTTTGTTGCCAATATTAGGAAAACTGGTTGGAAAATTATTTTATGAAAGACCTTGTTTGTAGAAAAACAGGAAATATTATCCAATAGACAGATTGGTTTTAGGAAAAATAAATGCACTGTCGAGGCAGTTAATGAACTTCTTGAGAACGTAATTCGGGCTTTGGATAAACACCAAAATGCTATGGGTGTGTTCCTAGATTTTTCTAAAGCATTTGATTGCGTTGATCATATTAAACTAATTAAAATATTGGATAAAGATGGTGTAAGAGGTTTACCCCAGCAGTGGGTTAAGTCATATCTCAGTGACCGCACCCAACAGGTGCAAATAAACAATGCTCTGTCTGATTCTATTGAACTGAAATCTGGAGTCCCACAAGGGTCCATCCTTGGTCCCATATCGTTTATTTTATATGTAAATCATTTGCACGAAATTATAAGATCAGGACATTCAGTTCAATACGCAGATGATACAACTCTCATGTACTCTGCTCAGACACTGCGAGAGCTGGAAATGAACTCATTTCAATCCACTAATGCCTGTGTGCAGTTCTTTGAACAGTTGAACCTTAAAACTAACCTCAATAAATCCAAAATGTTATACTTTAACGGCGGGATCCAAAATAACGTTGAGACCCCTTTAGTCCTGGTGAATGATAATCCTATTGAAGAAGTAAATTATTTCAATTTTTTAGGGATCAATGTGGATAAAACACTTACATGGGATGTTCACATTTACCATGTCTGTAGCAAAGTTTCAAGTGGTATTTTCTTGCTGAGAAATCTAGCGACTCATTGCTCTAAAGATGTTTTAAAAATGGCCTATTATGGTATCATCCATCCCCATTTACAGTATGGAACATGCTTATGGGGAAACTGTGCCAAAACAAAAATCAATCGAGTTTTTTTACAAAAATACGCTATTAGAATCTTGGGAAACGTTAAACAAAGAGACTCTTGTCGAAATTTATTTCAAGAATTAGAAATTCTTACGTTTCCTTCACTTTATATTTACGAAACTGTACTTTTCACATTAAATAAATGCAATTTGGTCCATGGCAATGAAATTCATAGCTATGATACCCGATAAGTAAATAACTATAGAATCGGATATAATAGACTTGAAATATTCAAGTAATTACCATCAAAAGCTGGAGTATTATTGTTTAACAAACTACCACATCAAATTCAAAATCCTCAAGGGACAAAATCATTCAAAACTAAACTTAAGAATTATTTGACCTCCAACATATTTTATAGTGTGCAAGAATTTTTAGATCATCCGCCTACCACTTGAAAGGTTTGGAACAATTATTATTGTGTTGACTAATAGGATATTAAGTAATAAAATTAGTTAAATGGTTAGAGGCTTGTATTTTTAATTAAATAATGTTATATTTGATCTTTTTTTATATAAACCAAAACAAAACATTTTTGTAATGGTCAATAAATACGAGTAAATAAATAAATAAGTTGATTCTTGTTGCTAAGTTCATAGTGTGTCTAATGCATGTAGTTTTTTATCTAGGATAGTTTTAAGTTTAGTATTTAGAATTTAACAGCTACATGTTGTTTGGTTGTGCTTGTTTGGTTGTGCCGATTACTTTAGGCTAGCTCGTTTTCTAATGTTCTGTGTTATGTTTTAGGTTACTTTTCACCTGAAGACGAGGTCAGATTGTAGAATCGTCGTAATTATCTAACGATGGAAAAAGTCCGCACTTATGGTTTAAACTCTGAGATTCTCCCATCGTCAACAACAAACTTTAAACAAAGGACCGTTCCTATTATAATAATAATGCAATAGAATATCATTGCATTATGTTCTTAAAAGTTCAAATAGGGCAATTTATAGGAGTACTTTTTATATTCTGGCAAAATATACTTGTTGAATATTTTACTCAATGTTCTATACTTACAACAATTGAAAACACTATATTCAACGTAATAACACAGAAAACGGGAAAAGTAATATTGTTATACTCTTATATGTATTAGATATATCAAGACGTTACAAACATACGAAGTTAACACAAAACCTACGTAGATGAATACTTTGTAAGAAAGAAACTGAAACATTTTGAGAATGAAAGAGACAATGAGAGAAGTTAGAAATATAAAGCAAGATCAAGCGCGCACTTTGAATAATTTAAAACACGTGAGAGTAGAAATCTCAGAACCTGAGGCAAAGAAAGGAATGTCTTAGAAGTTTCTTCGTGAGATAAGTATACCCTTCCTGAACCAGAAATTGAAATATTCTCTATTACTTTTCATATAAATATATCTTTTCAGGACTATTGAAAAACAGTAGAAAGCAGAGACAAGTTTGTATATATATTCTTTGTGTTCAATACCTAAGTTAAAACGCTGTATGGTCCGTAACGTAACTATTATAATAGGTTATGTAACAAAATAAATAACATTGTTACACTGTTCTGTCTGGTGTTATGTTGCCATTTAATATAAACGTTATTGATCCTTAACTAAATAGTTTTAATGCTTTACACATATGTTTAACTTGATGTTCAACACATATTGGGAATGTTTAATCACCCTTGACGGAGAAGCTTGTTAAAAATTGAATTTTAGATTGCTTACAATTCTTACGTTTACCATTGAAAAAACACAAATATCGAATTATAAGATCTTTGGCAGATTCGAGTAAGAACTTAAAAAATATACTTTAACAAGAGTTCGGTGCTAGACTGAGAAAAAACACAAATGAATCAAACTCATTACTTCTTTATCGAATCAATGTGCTGCACCGGGGAAAAATTTAAATAATAAATTGTTGACTTTCCCAGTGATTTCAAATAATCTTTTACACTGATAATATTGATCAGATAATAGCATAAGTAGTTGCTTACTCTCTCGAATCGTCTTTATCGTTACCCCAGATAGTCCAGGATTCGAAATCCGCCTTACTAGTGCAACATACGAACACTGCTCTTCAACGGATGACCCCATCGTCACACGAAACACTGTGACTAATGAGTCAGCCTACTGTCTTTGCTAAATCATTTATTTTCAAGCTTAGTTGTGAATTTTGGCTTTTAATCGTTTCAAGGTGGTAATTAAATTACACGTAATTACAATTAAAGGTCAATTACATTATTTAAAGGCCGTGTATTGCAGTTTGCTCACTAGAAAAATGTAAAAGTGTGCAATAATCTGTCAAACTCTGATAATTCACGAATTTATAAGACATAAATTCGCTTTGTCCTGGAAATTGACGAAGACAGATTACAGCTTCAGATTTGGTGTCATCTAATTTTGAATATCGGTGATTGATTGCCAAAGTGTCCAAAGCTAACCTGGTTTCTGTATTGCGGACTCACTTCTTACTGAAATATGTTAATTGGTACACATTCTAGGTAATAGACGAGTAGTATCTTTGATCTAATCAGTAAAGACGTTATTATGATGAAATAATAAAAAAAGTATCTTTGTGAATCTGTCTGGTATTTTTGTGTTTTAGTTTTAAATTTAAATGAAAGTTGTGATGTTTTATAGTATGAGACACAAAAATGACAAGATCAATAGAACCGGAACAAGAAAAAGTCACAATTAACCATACACCAGTGAGCTTTATGAGTAAAATAAATAATAATTGCTTCTCTTATATTTACATCAACCAACTAAGTGTGACACACAAAGGAACTCGTACGAGTATGAACTCGACTCAAACATTGCTTAAGAAAAACTATTATTTAGGGTGCTGTTTGTAATAACCTAATCAATATGGTTTTAACGTAATTAATTATGCAATAATAACTAATTACTAGACGCTAAGTTAAGCTTATAACGAAGTTAATGTGTTTACCATCTCAAGAGCTTGACTCAAGTAGGCAAGTAACCAAGTTCATACTTACTTCAGGATGTCCTAGAGAGACGATAACATCTTGTAGTGTCTTTCAAGAATGTCTGAATATAAACCATTTGTTTTATATTGAAAATAAATATAAATCATTATATTTTGTCTAAATATTTGAAGACAATGTATGAATTTTGAAGGTTTGCTTGATTGTAACCATATTGTATTTTTTGAAGTATTAAATCTGAATGTTTATGAAAATTCTGTCAAATAGTACTTTCATATTCTTTGATTTTAAATGGATTGTCGATCGGTACCATATTGATGGATTTACATGAATTGTTTCCCAAAATCTTCAAGGAAATTGTCAATGCTAGGAATTATAATTCCGATAGGCATTAAGTATTTAATACCAATAGTTACGCCTATACGTTTAAAACAAATCATAGGCTATATAAGATCACGATGAATTGGAAAGACCGGAAGCTCTTGTTTTGTCGGAAATGGAGTGGTAGAAGATTAATGACTCCATCTGCGTAACGTTCTATACATTGCATAAGCTCTCATGCAATACTTTGGGAAACCACTGTTGTATCCTTTAATGTTATATGTGGCTAAATCTTCGAAAATATAAACATCTAGCAAAAGCCTACGTTTTACAAAGCATTTTGTTATATTATAATAGTGTTATATAAAAGTAGCCAACAACCTAATGGGTCATCTCTATTCTAGGTGTTTCAACTCATTTCTACGTAGGACCTGATATGTGATCTTCAAAGACAAATAAAGCATTGATATATCAGTACAATAATTCAATCAACGATTGATCGTCGCACGCAAAAAGCCATCCGATTGGCGCGGAGTTGTAAATTAACGTTTGTAAATTTGACAACTCTTTTTATTCAGTCCCGTCAAAACAAAACCTTTTCTCTGTAACTGAGCATTACGAAAACGTGAACCTTCAACCAAGTTGTTCAGAAACCACAAGAAATAAAGGTCAAACAGGACACCATGACTACCTAAATAACTCTTCTTCATTCTACTAAGTCAATCGTTCAGTCAAAGGTTATATTTGATAATCAACACTTGTTACAACGATAATTAATTTTTATCTAGTGAACAGCTTGAACACAAATATCACATTAATTGTTGGTACAAGTGCTAAAATATAGGCTGCAAGTTGAAACACGCAGATAAATTGTTACTGAGTCATTAGGCTGAAATGCTGTAGTTAATCAACAAGTAAGTATCGGGCCATTACCTTTGATTTGAGTAGTTGTTATAAAGCTCGTATATTAAAGTGCGGACAATATCGCTTGGCCACAATATCATCCCGGGAGAGACGGACTGTGTTGAATTGTTGATCAAGCGATAATCCTCCCTCTATGTTCTGCTGCTGTCCCATTCGTCAAACCCACTCGTATACTCTCATGTGCCTCAGATGGAAATACAACAGAGAATTGGGGTTGACATACTTAATGTTTTATTTCACATTACTTGTATTCAAAAATAAGGAATAAGAACACAATGGCAAACAAGTACGGTACAATGATTACCGCGTTTAACACAATATTCTCAACTTGATAAATGGGTAAAGGATTTCTTTCATGAAGATTGTTGTTGACGATTTTTTATGTTTAATATAATTACAAAGCATTTCCACTGAGCAGAAGAACACGACGTTTCAGAATTTAGAATATAATCTCGTCTTCAGGTGAAAAGTAAGGTAAAACAGAACAAACACATTATGACAACACTACCAAACAACGTAAGTTTTCTCTTTTGTTGTTTTGTTAGCGTTTTCCCCTTTGAGTTAAAAGCATTTTAGGCTAGCTCATTTCTTAATGTTTTGTCTTATAGTTAAGGTTAGTTTTTACCTGATGACGTCGTTTCAAAGTCAAATCTTAAAATAAATATCAAAGAACACGTATAATATGTCAACACCAATGGTAATTTAAATTACGAGTGACTTAACCTATAGTGTCTGTGGGCATCACAGAACGCTTTTTAGGAGAGTGGTCTATACCCTTGTGCCTTCACCAGGAATCGAACCCTCGACCTTGCGCTTTGCAAGCTGTGGTAGAGTTACGGGCGGGGTTATATTCATCTACGTCTACAGGTTAATCACAAAGTACACTTTACTCTGTGTGTTTATTCAGAGCCCAGAGATCAAGACACACACAAAAGCACTCAACTCAAATACATAACTCACACAGGCAAATGTAGACCTTTCAACAGCTATTGAACTTTCAGTCTCTCGAGAACTTTACTGTCAGAGGAGTTTGATGACGCCAAGGTGTTTGTGAATTCTGCTGACAATCAAAAATAAATGACACAGAAAGAAGTTTAACCAATAAAATATGTAGTTGTAGTTTCCCAGCGATATCTGGAATTTACATATCGGAATAGGCTAAGCCACAAATGTATACTAGACCTTTAGCTACTGGGTTAAATGGTTCTAGAATTCCTTACAAATCGATGGATGAAGTACTACAAAAACCTTTAATCAACAACGGTAAAATTGCTGCAACTAATTAGTGTTTCTGTATATGTGTAGTTTCTGGTATGGGTTTCTGCTTATTGATAACTTATATTACTATATGATAACTACTTATTACTACTTGAGTATTCCAGTTTTAGTCTGAGTTTCGAAAAATTAAATACGAGGGTTACGAAACCGTTAATTAATAAATCAACAGTTAACTTTAGCAGTAAATTGTAAAGTTTTTTCTCTAAGGAAACTTTGCTGCCAGCAATTGTTTCTCTGGGAATAGTAACTTCAATCAAATAATCTACAATTAGTTTTGAATAACGGAATTTATATAATTAATGTTTTATTTATTTTGATTGTAAGAGACGTTACAATTAAATTCAATAACAACAACAAAAAGTCACAAAATATTACAAATAGTTTTGTATTGTGAAACTGTGCACTAAACTGAGTGTTATTTACTAACTACGAGTACATCACAAGATATTATAGAAATAGATAAAATAGGTTTTACAGTAAAAACCTTAGAAAGAGGAACTCTATTGTTTGACTTTAATATCCTCTTTTCTATGTTACAAACTTGCAATATGTCAAATCTTTTCAATACAACTTATTAAAAGAAGAAAGTTATTCACATGCTTCCTGAATACCTCTGAGAATCAAAAATAAAAGTTGTAGAAGGTTTTACTCACAAAAATCACAGCACAAAATGAGCTTTAGTTACTACAGAAACTACAAGTAAAAATAGAATCAACTCGTATGTTTTAGACCGACATGTATAGACTCCCACATAAGATATTCTTGGTTCTGAGATTATCCATAATTGGGTTCAATAAATTATCAATTTTCACAGATAAGCTTCTAAAGTGTATGTATTAATCGCAGATAGTCACTATGACAAATAGAAACATACAATGTATTAAACTTAAAGAGATTATATATGAAATTGTTTCAACTCAGGAAAGTGATTATTGTTCTGAGTGTCTAGCTATCTAAACAGAATATCCCCTGGCTAAACCCCAAACTTTCTACGTTTCTGTTGTAAAGCTTAGGTATATAATTAAACCTGGCATTTTAACCTGACATATATTTAATTAGGTATTATTGACTTATTATAATACAATTTATTGTTCATGTGTAATCATGAACATGTAGAACATGAGATCTAGTGAAGAGGACCATATTAACCCTTACATTGAACTACGTTTATAAGTAATTTATAAACGTGGAGTTTGATTTATATTTCCTCTAATGCTTCCTTAATACCTTTTAAAACTATAAGAATTAATTTTGGACAGCTTTACGTACAAGGAAAGACTATTTCCTTTAGAAGTGGCGAGATAAAACTACTAAACCAGAAACATTTTCCGAATAGAATTTAAAGTTGAGTTGTATCCAGATAATCAAGGTCTACTAATTATTTTCTAAAATTTAATTCTTTTAACACAATAATAAGAATGAACAAATACGTGCTAAGTCTTTGAAGAGCTCGCCGGCGTTGGAGTGTGAAATTAGATCGTAATATCACCGGCAGAAGGGTGTGTTTGTGTTGTTAACCATCTTCGAACAACGTTCAAAGCTAAAGCAAACGATTCCGTGCTACTTGCCACCGTGCTACTTGCCACCAACTTTGACGAGGGTTGACACGTCCCGATTCCAGGTAATTGGCAGACTGGCCAGTAACCTTTACGCGGTTTACGCCTTGTTCAATCGACACGGATCAGCCACACAAGTGGAGGGTAACATCTCTCAAATATCTGTGTAAGTATCTCCGCAAGAAAATATGTAATAAACTGATCCGTAACAAAATTGAGGAAATGAAGGAGATAAATAGAAAATAAATCAGGTTTATAGAATCAAACTATTTAAATTTGAACTGATGCTTTTTAATGGAGGAGTTTTTATTCGACAATATTTGTATCCGACCAACATAAAGTTTAACCACTATCCTGAACGTAATGTTCGTGATATTAAATATTTAAAATCATATGTGTGTGATCTTGAAATACTTAATTTTCAAAGGTCCCCCGCAGACGTCAAAACATTTTAGAATACGTTTCGTTTGTATTTATTTACACTATAAACTGAAGCTTTCACTGGTTTGTAATCAAACCAACCATTAATGGTTGTATAAATTATATTCCGCTTGGTGCACTAATATTTGAAGTACTTAAACATCTCAATAATACTAAAATGGAATGCAAAAGTGGTTTGTTCGTCCGAGGCTTGTATGATGCATCTCTAATTAATGGACTTAGATAGTTTTAAAACGTAATTTTCCGCCATTGATGTAATTTCTATAATTCCTTGAATAAAAACGCATGTTTTCATTGTCTTACCACAAAGAAAACTTAATACATAATATCAATTGAGTTGGTAGCATGAAAGTGCAAAATAAAAACATTACAAGCAATTATTCAAGCCACTGTAGTTGTAATTTTGCACTTACAACGAAACTATGATATTAACGAAGTTTGAAATATATCACTGCGAAAAACAAATTAATCTCCGGATGAACAGTGAATAGAATGTTGACCATTGAAATAGATCATCACCGCCAACGCAATCGGCGGTATACCCTGCGCTGAGACAGGTAGATGATTCTAGAATCGACCCTTGGTGGCAAGTAGCACGGCACCAAAATGCCGAAATTCAGATAACAGATTTTATATAATCATAACAAACGAACTATATTTGCCAATTTTATTTTAATAATATGTATTTAAAAACGAAGGATTTATGTTTTATTATTGTGGTTTTATTCATTCGCACACCACGTGTATGAACAATCAAATAATCTATTCCATTTGCCATGTTTAATACTTTCACAGATCGAATAATAAACACGGTTATCCTGTAAAAGCCATAAAGGATGAACTAATCAATTAAGCTCGGTCGATGAATATTTCAGGCTCAACTCGTTAAGGCAATGTAAGCTTGGTAAAGATTACAGTTTTAATCCTCCCAAACTCATCAGTGAAAGTAATCATTTCACTAAGCTGAAGGAATCACTAACCAAACAATGTTTACCGAGTTAACTAGTTTTCTTTACAGACTATATGTAAAACGAAGTTGATATCATTATGGCGTCCTTTTAGTAAACAAGAAGAAATATTATAAACGTTTTGAAATATTGGAATATGATTCATTTTAGGTGAAAATCTAATTCATGAACACGCAAATATAAAAGATTCAATAACGCTTAGTTAACTAGATTGGCCTTTCATATTTGCCACTAATTTTTATCATCACTTCCACACCACTTGAACTTAAAGCAAATTTATGTAGTAAGACCATCACAATTAGCACGGTTTAACTTATCATTTAAAATGGTGGCTATTATGGTATTTTAGGCATTTTATGGAGTTACACCCAAATAGCGAATGTGAGCTTTACGATAACATGTAGAGAATAACGTTTTTATCAAATTGTAATACCTATCTGACATCAAGGTCAAAAGAATCGATCAGGAATTTTAAAACCGTGGCAAACATCAAGATAATAAGATGGAAAGTTGTCTGTTTTCAGCCAGAGTTTCAAGCTTTTGTTGTTCCCAAATAGATTTTTATGACCTTGAAATCAATAGATAGGTAATAGAGTTCACTACAAATTCTTAAATTTACATTTTATTGTTAAACTCACCGTTTATTCGCTATTTAAGGTGTATCGCCAAAAATGCCCTAAAATTGCCATAAATTAGCCACCGTTTTAAAATGATATGTTAGATCATGCTCCATAAATGATCTTACCGAGATACAAATGTATGTAAAGTTTGAGTCATATCCAATAAATGGTATACGGGAGATAATAAATAATTAGTGAAAAATATAAAATGGCAAATATTTGGTTGACCAAGCATTTTTGGCAAATTTTTAATTCTCGATTTTCTCTTTATTTTGATTTATAAAATCTTTTCTCAGAGTTTTATGGGTTTTCTGGCACTTTATTTATGGGACAGCCTGTATATCTTAGTAAACAATGTTTACACATATTTTGTTATGTGAGTCAGCCATCTTCTATTTTCTCCATTTCCATATTTTACATTTTTAGTGATTATTACATTATGAAGTTAATCTTCAGAATCTACCGCGTTGTTTTGTTTATAACGTGAAGTAGTTACAGAATTGCAATACAACCCAGGGAGATAAATGAGAAATAGTTACATATTTTTCAACAAACTATTTATTTGAGTTGACATTTTGTCATATTAAGTATTTTAACTACAATGGCAGGGATGCTTGAGGGGTAAGGGAATAGTTGGTTAAATAGCCTCTGAGATCTGCTGCACGAGAGTTGTTGTTAATGGTGAGGTAGAGGCTGCACTTTGCCGTGGTTCTGGTTGTCATCTTCAGCAGTAGTTGTGTTACTCGGCATGTAAGGAAGTCCTCATCATCTTGCAACATTGTGAAGGACGCATGCTATTTTGATAACGGGTTCCACAATTTCGGGATCTCGGATGTGGATTGGACCGTTCAAAACCGAACTTTTCAGTGGGAACTTTTCGCACGCAATTCCAACAGCACGCTCAATCGTCTTTTTTCTTCGACTCAACTTACAGTTAAATATTCTTTTCACGTTATCCAATATCCTCAAAATGTAGGGTCTCATCATATATTGTAACAACGGAAATCCTACACCAACAACCAACAAAGCACTTGTTGACTGTTCTGTATCCATGATGACACTGGGCAGACTAGGGATTTAAATCACTGATCGGTTGCCTCGAGTACGGAGTCAGGTCAATAATGAGTCAGTAATCGGTTAGTAACTCAAGTTACAAACCAGTTTAATTGATTTTCAGTAGCTCCGTGTGCAGACGGCCTAAGCTGAACGTAGGGTTTTTGGATTTGTAAACGTTAAATTTCATATCTACCCTTCTTAGTTTTCCGATAATCCTGACACATAATCATATGTACAGGTGGCGATGAGGTCTCTGAAAATGATACGTATAATTGTGTTTTTTGTGTGTGTCTAATTTGACCAAATTTTGCCTCCGGGTCCGGCATGATTTTTTAGCACACTAGCCACTATTATATAATTTTAATATTATTACTATTGTATAGTTTTTTATATAGTTATTTTTAATTTATATTGACATAAAATGAAAATATTTTTATATTTTTATGTTTTAGTTCTTTGACCTGGTTTTTCAACTCGGTATCGTTTTATATCAAATTAAACTTGTTTCTAATTGTGAAATTCTGATCCAACTTTTAAGTCTTTGAATCT
>CM032059.1:16428663-16463881 GCA_018831715.1 Matsumurasca onukii
TTCCGAATACCGCCCAACTCAGGTACCTGATGACGGCATATTATGGATCTCATCTTCCCGCACCCTCTGCTTTGACGGTGCCATTTGAAGTTGTTCTGTTCACGTAAGATTTCAAGAGTTTTCATTTTGCAAAAACGAGCCGTTCGAACAATTGCAAGAGTTTCAAAGAAGAGAGTCGTAGACCAGCATTCAAAAATCTGAAATCGTTGACACTACCCCTGCCTCTACATCCTACAAACCTGTCTTTCTTCAAAGAAACAGCTAAGAGGGAGGATATTCACTCGTAAGAAAACGAGAGCAGGAGAACTACCGGACTGCCCAACACAGAACGGTAGTTCACGAGCGTTGCCATCCCAGGCTGAGCTCAACTTGTCAACAGATCAAAGTTCGATTGTGCCCTGCTCAAGGCAGATTAAAACTCGCCTTTTCGTAATCGTTTTGGTCGCAGAAGCATTCTACAGCAAAAACGAGTTTATGTGCACAAATTTGGGAGACCATACATTATTGATTTACCGACGGGTGCAGAGTGATAATTCGAATGAATGGAAAGAGTGAATGTATAAAACTGTAAGTCTGAAAGGTTCTCGATGTATTGAATGGGTAAATTATATTGTAGATAACCTGACGATTGGCACATTTTTATAATGTTCTTGCATAAATATTTATTTATTTATTATTATTTCTTAGTTTGATAACCTTAAGAAATATGTGTTTACCTAGAAATAGTAAACTAGACACTGATTGATACAACCAACTTCAGTTTCACTTACAGTGGACACGTGGTGGGTTGACATTAGTGCAACTCCGGAGTTCATCCTCCGGTGGCACGGGCTCGATCCCAGCAGACGTCACTGAAAATTTAGTAAAGTCTTCGTTAAAGAAGATAAACTTTACTTTAACCTCAAAACAGGGGTTTCTTTACTTATATTTTGACTAAATATGACATTTTTTAAGGTTCTTACAAGAGAATGGATAGATTTTTAATATTTTAATTATAGTTGGTACATACATTTTACTCAAATCACCCAACACTGAACTGTACAGGCCGGAAAACGTACCAAAACTGTAATAGACACATCGTTATAATTACCTAAACGTTTTAACACTTGATTAAAACTATTTATTAAGGATTAATTAAATTATATTGTTAAACAATGAATATCATACCGACTCTTTCTCTAAACCCTAAAGGTTTATTTTATTTTCACGTTGGGTCTTACTTGCTGTAAAAAGGTTTAAACATTACCAATTTATTTTTTGACATCTATACAGTATACGTTAAAACACCTCATCTTACAAGACGGTTATCCTGTGTACATAAAGGATGTAATAACTAATCTAATTAAGTGTGGTCGATGCATATTTCAGGCTCAACATGTAAAGGCAATGTAAGCTGGGTAAAGATTACAGTTTCTTAATCCTTCCAAAAAAGGATTCTTTCCATCAGTAAAAGTAAGCTGAAGGAATCTTACTAACCAAACAATGTTTACCAAGTTAACTAGTTTACTTTATAAAATACAAGTTTATCTTTAGGTTTGCAATAATCAAGAACCACATATAATGAAGAGCTGGATCTTATTAGATTATTTAGAAATTTAAAACATCAAACTGTCTAATGAAGAAAACTTGTTTAATTCTGAGGCCTTTCAAATGCGTGGCATTCATAGTCAAAGACTCTCAGCAACTGAAGGAAACAATGACTTTAAATTAATAGTAACTAACACAGTCATGTTATGAACTATAAAATGATTCAAATTAAATAAAAGAATAATATTTCTTGTTGTTGGTCCTGATACTATATGAGAAACAAGAACCAGTTGTCCTTTTTTGTTGAAAACAAGTCGTGTGTCAGGTTATAAAAAATAGCGCAAATGACTCCAAATGCAATTTTGAAATATTTAGGGAATTACAATTTGAGTAATACGTTTTGTTAAGGGTAGTCGTATCTATCATTAAAAATAATACTATTGTTATTTTTTAAACTAAAAGAATATAAATAATGTTTTTTTTATATTAGTAATGTTGTTTTTAAGATAATCGCTATATTTTTCTTAGTTGGCCCTACTTACAATAATCATAAACAAAATTTTGGGACAATTAAATAAGAAAACTAGTAGAACAAACCCATTTCCAAAACTCCTCAAAACTAAACATTTTGTATAGATTAAACATTTTTAGAGCAAGAAACAGAAATATTTCGGAAATAAAGAAAACATGAGGGAAGTTACAACGTAAGGTAATATCAAACGCAGACTTTGAATAATTTCTTACGTGATAGTAGAAATGTCAAGACCAACAAGCAAAGAAAGAAATCGGGGAGTTTCTTCATGACATATCGTAACCTATCTAAATAAGTAATTTGAAATCTTCTCCATCGTATAACATAGTTTTCTCTAATAACTCAATTTTCCCGGAACCTTTAGATTTGTATGCAGAGACCTATTTTTTTCAAACAACTTATCGGTTTTGTGTGCTATAACGAATTTTTATAAATTTAATTATAAACCCATTCAACAATTCCTTGAAAACCGTTCCAACACCAATGGAGTTTTACATTTCTTATATTTTAAAAAAAACTTTGTTGCTTCGTAAGTTAAAATTTGAGACTAAAACTAGAAGCAGACCTGCTGAAATTCAGGCTCAAAATAATCGAATTATTTTGTTGGGCGTATTGTTGTATCAAAGAAATATTGAGAAGAAGAACGATCCTTTTAGCTCCCTTATTGTTTAGTTGGAAATGTTTCCCATTCAATTTGCTTTGAGAGTTAACCTAAGAGAGTTAATGTATTTCTGTTATCTGTATGTTTAAATAGGATCCAAATCCAATATTAACGTAGCCAAACTGGCGCTTACTAGTCGCATGTAAGTTGTTCTGAAGAATAAACCAAATACTAAAACCAATAAACCGTCTTAAAACAAATACAGCTATATCAACGTATGTGTAATGAAACTGTACCTAAAATCACAACTAAATAGGCAAGAAAAAAATTGAATAGTTTAAGCATAGAATTTCAGATTATCTCTAAAAATATATGAACATGTATAAACATTACTTAGATTAAATACCATTCATCACACAACTCTCTTGCTATGAACTTACTCGTACTTCGGATATGGTCCAGAGATCTGTATCAAATATTTTGTACTTTCTGGTTGAAAGATATTGTTGTATATTGGTAAAGCATTGGTTTATAAGCTATTGCTTTAATTTTCGAAACCACAAATGCTTTTAAATACACATTCATTATAGTTAGCGTTGGTACTTCTGTACATATTGAGTTCATATAGTTAGTTTATATGTATATTTAATCAGTAACTTGCATAATTATTAATAAAAGTTTTGGGATGAAATAGTTTTGAATTTTACGGTTACATTTTTAAATGTTTGTTAAAACTGTAGAATTGGCATGAAACTAATAGACAGAAAAAGAACAAAATTTACCCATTAAAAGCTTTAATATACAAAGATATTTTTATTTATGTTTATGGCATCTTTTTTCAAGTAGTTGTATATTCTTTGTTTGAAGTTTGTTGTTGACGATGGAGATTTTGTTGAATTATAGGACATTTTCCATCGTTTTTTGTTAACTAACGATGGAAAATGTCCGCAATAATAGTTCAACTTCTAGTGGTATATTTCGATTTGTTAATGTTTACATTTTGATAAATATTGACATTAATATCAATAACTACGTTTGTAATTAGCCTTATTTGGTAAAATTGTGTAGTATCATTTTTCAAATTTTTTGTCACATTTCTTGGAAAGCCTAGCGGTGGCATTTTGGGTCAAATAATAAACTGAACAATTATTAGTTTTTAAAATTTAAATATCGAAATGAAGTTAGTAGAACGCGTTTTGTAAGTAACACAAGTTTCGAGAAAAAGGACTACTAGGGCTGTGTTAAATGATAATCAATACATCTACAGAAACGTACTTCAAGTTTTGTATCAATAAAGTTTGTTAAGATAATACGTTTGGAGTACACTAAATGACACAGTTTGTCTTAAAACTATATAGCCAGCTCTTAGTTTCAAAGATAAACACTAAATTTTCAATCTAAAGTTCTTGAAATGCCCAACTGTTGCTAGTTTGAATCTTTAATAATTTGCAAAGTTTAGTGATTCATAACACAAGTTGTTTCCTTTTTCTAAATAAACTTTTAAAATTAAAAGTTGCATAGACACAAACACTGGTTTGAAAAAAAATATTGTTTATTAAACACTTACTTTGTAGTCATGTCAGCCTATGGAACTCTATGAAACTACACGGGGCGACAGTTACACCGGTTTTGATTAAACTAAAGTCCATTCAAGTGTTGAACATAATTATAGTTCAAATTAAAAGGGTAACTGACGGCCATCGTATGCTCCAGTTTGACGGGGTAATTTTTGAAAAATATTTATTCTGTGAATTTCAGTTCTATATTTATGACTATTTCTAGTCGTATAGTTATGAATATCATAACCTCGAACTAAAAGATCACTTTTCACAGCTCGTACATTCTGATGATGACTTTTCTGGACAGAAAGTCTTTTTGGTGAGTAGTGCAAAGTTTGTTAATGTACTGTTTTTGCAATTACCAACTTTCACATAAACCCTTTGTTTATATTTGGCTACAGACTACAACTTATAAAAAAACAAATAAATAAATATACCGTTATTTTCAAGTGGTTCTCAGTACAACACTGTTTTTTCAAAATACATACTACAATACCGAAACTAGTTCACATATTTACAAAAAAGAAAAACTAATAAAACCACATATAACAGTAAATAAAAGCTTTGTAATAGATTTACCCTAGAATAAAACACGAAAGTGTTGTTAGAACTAATGTGTTACATGGGACGTAGTAACTCAAGTACGAGTAAAATGTCTCAACACGGTTAGAGTAATTAAAGTTCATGTAATCCAGGTCGCTCTAATGAATGTAAACTGGATCCAGGTTAGTGGAATGTGCTGTAAACTACAAAACTGCAAGAGCTATTGGACAACAGGAAGTTGTAATTGAAAAACTATCAATCCACACAAATATTGATAAGTTGTTGGTTGGTATTTAGGCAATGTATAGCAAAACGTCATCAAACAAACTAAAATTACATAAATAACCTGTTATTTTAACTATTTTTAAGAAGATGGTTGTTCCTATTATTGTTTTCTCAATACCGTTATTGTTGTTGTTACATTTTGTTTTCCAGCAAGAAATATTTGTAGTTTTCTTCTAGTATTAAAATTTCTAGATTAGTTTAACCCCTTTTGAATATCCGGTTTTTGTTTTATAAATTTAATTTAAGAGTATTTTTTCAGGTATTGTTCTATAATAAGTTTTGAGGTTAATATTGAACAGATTTTAGAAAATATTGCAAAAAGACAATATATTTGATCATAATATATTAAATTAAAATTGATCACAGTTCAATTAAAAACTAGTTTATAAATACAGTTTGCAACTGAAAAAACTTTCCTTGGATGTAGGCTACGCTTTATAAACAAGTAAACAATTACCCCTCATTACAACAATTACACTTATAAGGACGCAATCGTAAGAAAGTGACCGTTTTAGAAATGCAATCTCGTATGAATGCATTGAAAACAAAAATTCACTATCATATTACGACTATAAAACAGCTGTCACTGATTCCTAAGGTTTCATGAAGATAAATAATAATGGTGTTCAATATTACTAATGAACATGTGTTCCACATTCTGGTCACATCTTGACTAACAATTATAGGTCTATACTCTAAAAACAGCCTAAGACAACTTCCAGTGATAAACATGGTATAAAACATGTTCAAAGTAGAGAACACTTTGAAAACAGAATATCGTGGGGCTTAGTAATTGATCTATAAGATATATTGGATATGTAAAGGCCTTAGAAATCACTATGACTCTTTCTGTATAGACAATCCCTGGGTTCAGGCCAATATTTTGTGGAAAATATAAGTTGTCAGCAATACCTTTGAGCTGCGTAGTAAGTCTGCTGTCATGAATGTATTGGTTTTATTTTTAAAATAGTGTCCACAGTGTTTGTAACAATCGCGAAATCTGGACATTCAAATGTAAAGTAAAAATTTTAACAAGAGTTTCTAAAAGTAAGAGTAACTCTTTGACGTGATAAGTAATATTAGTGCACTTGCTGCTGAGTATCAGTTGTTCTTCAAGACTTTAATGCTGCTGCCTGCTATCAGCACAGCAAAGGAGGTGATAAGTTATTTGACAGTGTTCTCTGAATACCTAACAAACTACATTGTTTCATTGAAGTGTAATGAGGTAAAGAAGAGAACAAACGAAACACGTAGAAGGTTTTTGACTAAAGATATGCATAAATTGATTTCACATTTAGGTTTAAGCTATATTTTGAGTAAAGTCACCTGGGTATTTGATAGTATTAACGATACATGATTGTGCTCTTGGTTCTTAGTTATATGGTTTGACGTATTTAAGTGAGTTTTAACCCAATCTACTACATTTCTTGCACGAAAGTCACGCAGTTTTCTATGCAAGACTTTTTATCTACGCATTTGAACATTATTAAACACATTTAGCTCGAAGGTAAAATATCCGATAATTAAATTAACTACTAAGAGAGTTCATATAATGAAAGATAAGCGTTCTTGAAATAACTTAATTTATTCATGATTATGAAGTGAAATGTATCCGCGTTACGCAGTAATAGTGATTTATATTTGGTTCCTGATTTCAACGAGTTACCTTCACTTTCATAATATTCTTGAGGTTAAACCTTTGATTGACTACAAATGATTTTATACAGATACTACACCACCACTGCCAGTGCATATTTTACTCACTCCATTATCATAGTTGTACGGTTTGAAAATTACTAAACAAACTATTAAATTTATACATTTAGGGTTAAAAAGATCCCGGGATGGATGGGATGTCTAACAAACTACAGAAGAGAGATCTGTTTAGCCAAATAAAATTGTAAACCAAACACAGCAAATAGACTTATTTCAAAGCCCTGCGCTGGGCCATACCATGTTGATGGGGAGGAAAACTCATTTTCAAAATAATACTCACTACTAATACTTATTTTACTAATAAACGCATCTCACTCTTAATACTGTCTTTTTGACTCAACCTGGGTGTGAGGAAAAGCCAAAGGCCGCTTAACCTTTTTACTTATGTTTAGATTAATAACGTTTAGCATTCATTTGTAATAAATAAACAACTGCCATGCGAAGTACAAAAGTATAAGCTATGAGGGAAAATGTGAGACACCCGGAATCTAGACAACTATAACTCATTGACCCTTAAAACTGTTAAGCTAGTGAACGTTATGATACACTACAGTTCAGTTGTTATCAGAATGTGGTATCCATAATATTGTGACAAGCAACCACAAGAGCTTCGGTAAACACGGCATTGTTTGTGTTCTCAAAACACATGACGCGTAGAGAGTTAGACTCAAGACAATGTTATGGTAGGTAGATAGCGCATAGGGCAAAGACCGGAAATTCAACGTAGTTGAGGCAGTCCATACACATAATGCGCAACGTGAGTCTCAAGTAGAGCCACTGACACACGCGTAAGTTTGGTTGCTCTCGGAAATCGCACAGTTCGGTCTCATTTATGTCTCTAACATCGGATAGACTCGAGCATGTGGAGCTAAGTGGGGAGAGGACTCACAGCGCATTATGTGTGTGGACTGTCTCAACTCTGCTGGGTTCCTGCCTAAACTATGCGCTATCTACCTACTATAACAATGTTTTACGTTAGACCATGTAGTTATTAAAAGTATTTTGTATTTATATAATAATTAATTGTGTGTCAAGGATAGTAGAGAATAGATATGTTATTTAGCCAAATTGGTTGAAATCTTTTAACCCTTTCGACTCAGATGAGTTTCTTGAACAAAACTGGTTTTCAGTACTGGCTCGTACTTTAAATAAAATGAAACTGCTAACGAGATCTAGCAAGTACTATTGGAAAAAGGACTGAGAAGGCTTGTATGAACACTGGTTCATGTTTTGCTCACTCCGAGTCAGTGACAGACATCGCAGTCGCTCTCAGCTGTGCATCAGCTGTGTATATTGACTTTAATCCGTGTTTTTTACTGGCTTACAAAATATATCACTATCTGAGATGCCGACCACTTTGATGAGGGTATTTTAAGGCAAACATGTGGTGAAGGATGAGTGTGATGAGTGGTAGTAATGAGTTAGTAATGAGTCTTGTTACAAACTAAGGCCGACTCTTCCTTAGAATGGGTTATTAATTAATAGCCCTATGGCCAATGGAAATACTAGGACCAACAACTTAACGTGACTTCCGAACCACGCAGGTGATGGTCTGATATGTCTAAACGATGGTGGGAGTTCATGCGGGTATCATCAGATGATCACTGAGACTATCTGAGCCGCTTTAGGACTATATCATCCTCAAAACCTGACCTCCATGAAGCTGGATTACAGGAACACGCCACAAATGACTGTTTATTGTTCTTTTAGTTTTAGCAATAATAATCATCGAAATGCTAAATAAATTCTCATTATTTTTGACGAATAAAAGATTTAGTATGTGATCAGAACAATATAAAGACCAAAATAGTATTCTTTCGGTACATAACATTTCTTTTCATCTGATTATAAACATATAACAATTATACAATAACAATTATAACAATTTATTAGTCATTTTACAAAAATTAATTGTGTTGACTATAAAAACAAAAACAAACTAACTAAATAACTAATCATTAACATAACACAAATTATAGAAATGTGATAAAACCTATGGTACCGGGACAGGCCGAGTTGAGGTGTAATATTCTAAGTTATAATATTAAATCCAATTGTATTACGTTTGATTGTTATGCATAAATTCACCCACACTGTAAAATGATTTATTAATTAAATATGATTTTAATTTTCGTTTGAAAATAGCCAAATTAGGTTCAGTTTTTATGTTTTCAGGCAGTTTGTTGTATAATTTAACTCCAGCTTGACAAGGAAGTTGGTCATAAACCCGAAGCCTGTGATAATTATTTCTAAATACATTAGAATACCTTGTATTATGTACATGAAAGTTAGCTCCAGTTTCTAAATTACATTTAGTCAGACATAGAACAACTGCTTCAAAAATGTACATACAAGGTAGTGTTAATATGTTAAAAAATTTCTTACAAGGTTCTCGAAATCTAGCTTTAGATACGATTCGTACAGCCTTTTTCTGAAGTATAAAAGGCGCATAAACCTCTGTTTAGAACACGCCCCCATAAAGCAATTCCATAATTTAAATGAGGATGGATTAAACCGAAATAAGCCGTTCTCAAAATACTAGTTTTACAATAATCGGATAAATTTCGAAGAAGAAAAATTCCAGATGCAATTTTAGTGCACACGCTCAACCTGAGAGCTCCAAGATAAATCTTTATCAATATGGATTCCAAGAAATTTAACACTAGTCAACTCTTCAAGAATTCCGTCATTTATCATTATCAGGGGCTGTTATTATTGATATTATCAAACCGATGATTCAGTCTATAATGTAGGTAATTTGACTTTAATATACTAGTTTTAAATTTAATTCATCAAAATACTGGACACAAGTATTCAACTGTTCAAAGCATGCTATTTCTAAATCTTTGATATTATTGTTATTCAATGTGAGGGAAGTATCATCAGCATATAAAATAGTACTCTCAGGATTCATAAACTTGTCTACGTCATTTATATAAATTAGAAATAGTATTGGTCCTAGTATTGATCCTTGAGAAGTATATATACAGAAGTATACTACTGTGTGAAGTATCACGATACTTTCTTAGATATCATGAACTTAACAACATAATTTATATCTCCATTTCTTAAATCTAATAAAACGCTTTGCTAAAACTGGACTGAATTTTAAACACAAGTTACAATAAATTATATAAGAAGAAGAGCCTATTGATTTAAAGTGTTTGCTGTTTGTAAAACAAATATTTTGTATTCCTCTGACAAGTGTAAGCCTTTGCATTGGATGTAGCACAAAAGAATACGTAAGTTAATTAAAGAACAACATATAAAAGTGAAAGGGGAACTAAAAATACTGCAAACTAAGGCTTTAATAGTCTATTTTTTGTTTTCAATCCATCTAAATATTCTTTAATGGTGTAATTTATCTTGAGACGGAAAATGGATAATTTCTTTACAACTGGTTATTACTTCTTTTTATTGTTTCTTCGTCAGTGCATTAATTAATTTGCTATATTTTACTGTGAGAAGTGTGGATAAAACGATGTTTTATGATTTGGCATGTTCAGTTAAAACTTATGTTTTATTTACTCTTCAATTCTAAGTGAGAATTAGCAAGTTGTGCATTATTGTAAACGTATAATTTGTCGTTCTTCTTAGAAAAACAAGGTAATTTTATCATAAATCCTCTAACACGACTATCCTGTGGAAAATTTCACCACTTTTTTCGTTCCCACCCTCGTTTTGATTTGTTGATGGAACTGAATATGTTTTACAGTACAGAATACGCAGTAACTGTAACGGTATTATACTGCAGATGCTGTGCAGTAACTGTGTCAGTGACAATCCCTGAGCTTTTGTTAACATGCTTCACGGCGCTGTTTAACTACATGACTGATATCATATTTAGTGGTACAACAGGGTCCGGCAGTCAAACCTGACGGTTTTTAAAATGAAATAAATCAAAAAGTTGTTGAGATATTAAAAAAGAAAAATTGTATTGTAAAGAGGAGAATTGGAAATTTAGTATTCATAATAAAAGCACAAAAATTACTTATGTAGCAAAAGTTATATCACTTAAATGATAACCTTCTACACTGTACTAGTATGAGAAGTCATGACTCTCCAATGTTTGCGGAGTTCTCGCCGAATGACAATTTTGAGTGGGAATAGGTAGTGGTGGGGACGTCTGGTCAGGTGGGGATGGTCGCCATTCTGTTCACCTTGAGCGGAAGTTCAGTATTTCAGTAGCAATGGAGCGTTGTTCCGCTGAACGGGGTTCTAACCGTTCGAGGTGATTCTGCTCTCATTCTTGTTGTTCCAAAAGCAGTGTTCTGAAAGTTTCGAACCCATAGAAGAGTTGTGTTTAGAGACGGGATCGCACCGGGAGGATGAGCATTAAACCGTATACGAAAACTTCTTTGTGTTAGAATCACAGAACCATAATTTCTAAATAAAATGTCTCGACTACATACGCACGGTGTTCAGCGGTCCAACGCTCCATCGCTACTGAGTACTGACCTTTCGCTCAAGGTGAACGGAATGGTGACCACCCCCAACTGACCAGACGTCCCCACCTATCCCCACTCAAAAACTGTCATTCGGCGAGAACTTCGTGAGATCCCGCGCAAACATTGGAGAGAGTCATGACTAACATCTCCAAGAGACTCGTACAGTATAGATAAAATGGGGGTCATCATTCAAGTGACATAACCTTTACTACATAAGTTATTTTTGTCCTTTTTTATGAGTATTAAATTTCCAATTCTCCTCTTTGCAATAAAAAAATAATTTTAAAATATTTCAACAACTTTTTGATTCATTCCATTTTAAAACCGCCAGGTTTGACTGCCGGACCCTGTATTAATTAGTTAAGATACGCTGATACGAGTATATTTATTTAAATCTATTACGCGAATGCTTAATGCATGGAAACCTTAAGAACACTACAAGAATAGACACAATTTGTAATAATTTTAGTGTCTTTCTCTTCGGCAGTTTTACGTTTTATCGTCTTCTTTGGAACATTATTTATGAAGGCTGACGTGTTTTGGGGTTTCTAAATTGATATTTGTTTACCTCTAAAGCCCTCAGCTATTTGGGGGTTGGCTAAAGATAACATAACGTTCCTTTACAAGACAATAATACGAACCTTTCATCCACTTCAGGAGCAAAACTTACTCCTTACATTTCGGGTGGATGGTAGACTTCACCTGTTATAAAGGACCTAGCCAATTTAATCTACATTATTCTAACCATTGTGACTTTTTGACTGAAAAAATAACATTCCTATCGTGTAAATTGAGACTCAAAACATTTATGTAGGTCATAACTCAATAATGCTCCTGCCCAGGTTTGGGTTGACCGCTTTATGTGCAGAGGTCTATGTCCTAGCCTGAAGCAGTTATCTTGATTTACACACAACCCGTGCCTAACATCTAACCAACCTTACATTCTACCGCCTTACTGAGAAATATGATTTTAGTTATTATCGAATTTCCTTTGGAAAAATTAGATATTCATACCGTCAGCACGGTAAGATCTAGGATTAGGACCATGAAATGAGCACTGATCCTGACCCCCAGAACACTTTTTGAGCATTTGTTCAACACTTTATATACATATGTATACATGTGTATCATCTGTACAGGTAACATTTTGTCAGATCTTCGCCAAATTTAGTACAAATGTTCCTTTTGTAAATTTCTCAATCGAGTTCGTTAACCAGCAAAATTGGACTACACGGACCCCCTGGTTTTTGGGGTTTTTACCAAAAAATGGGTTTTAATGGTATAAAAACAGTACATTTTGTCTGATCTTTATGAAACTAAAAGTAAACATGTATTTTGTTATCATACATCAAAATACCAAAATTTATAAAACTCCATCAAGTCATTTAAAAAAGATTACTTTTTGCTTTAACACCGGAATGAGTAATCCGATTTGATTGAAATTTAAAGTGTGTTTTCCTTTCATGATACGTGGTATAACTTCCAGCAAAAAACGCCATAAGTCGGGAATTGAGGCGTTAGCGAGGCTTTTAGTTCAGCGAACACCCTCGTTACGCCCGTGATCATACAGGAGGTCTAGCTGAGGCCGACGCAAGGCTGTGAGCGTAGCGAAAAAACTGAAACCGAAGGCCGAAACGATGATGTGAGAATATTAGAGTCACGAATTGCAATGGAAATTCGATTCACTCATGCCAGCGGCGCTTTAGCGCTTAGCTCCGTGTCGGCCTGGCTTTTAGTTATTAATCGATTAGTTGATTAGCATCAAGAGGTAATTTTTTAAGATCCCTATCATTAAACTAACTAAATTAATATTAGTGGTAGGGCCTAGAATAGTAAAGGAGTATATCTTAACTTCAAAATGATCTTTTATTTATTTAAAGATTATTTTTACGTAAAATACGTCGGTGAATAAGTCTATTGCAAAGTCGGTGAATAAGTCTTGAAGCAAAGTAAAGACAGATTAATGAATTCTATAGTGTTAATTATATCTGATTCTGCAAGACCTTTTGTTCCTAGTGGAGTTACCTTTTTAAATTGATTAGAAGATAATAAACATATTACAGTTTTGTTTCTTTATAAAACTACAGCATTTAAAGATTTGAGATTGACTAGTTTTGCTTACAGTGTAGGACTTTCCAATATTTAATTTGAAAATGTTTTGATTTTATAAATCTTGAACTGTGTGAACGTAAAACTTTTGATGTTGAAATCAATAATTTGTATTTTTTAAATGGGTGTATTTGGGATTTACTCATAAAAGGGTTAATAACATTAATAAGTACAAACGAAAACAGTTGTTAAACTCAAATTTTAAGTGCAGTAGCCCAACTATTTATATATCTAAACTTAAAACTGTTTTAAAGCTACTTTTGATAACATAAATTAAATATATGTTTGTCAAATTTTGCTTGATCTAAGTAGATTGTTTGGATTCCCACAAACTAAAGGTTTGAGCAACAGCTATGACAAACTGCGCCAATTAAGGAAACAACTTTCCAGACAATTTTCAATCCAAGCAATCATCTGTCTTCTGTGAAACATCTTGTTGTGTTTCTATACTCTTGAAAAAAGTATTTTTTTTAGATAAATACACCTTGAGGACATTTAAAGTACATTACGTATGTAAATATAGCTAAGCATTGGAACAGCTAATCCATTAAGACCCTCCTACCGAATATAGGCTAATATTTGTCAAAATAAAACATATACTCGTACTTTTTTCAAGCAAAACAGTTTGTTCATGGCCCAAAAGTTTACAACCAACTTAATTATGGATGGCAAAATAATGAACAGTATTAATGCATGTACGGCAGTCTTTATAAATATCGGTTTTCAAACTTCCCCAATATCTCTTTCAATATCTTTCCCATCTCATTTTTCTAAAGATGCTGGTGAAAAAATAGTTTAATTCTGTTATCAATGACACACATTTTATACTTCTATGACATTAAATACTTCTAGGAAAATAAAACTTACATTGAGACTAGGAGAACAATATTGCTTATGAAATGACAGCAAGTGACATTGGTTTATTACATCTGCAGTGTTTGTTTGGCATTGGCGGTCTGCCAGAGTTGCAGCAACTTAGCTTAGCTTAGCTAGGGTAATTGTTTGTTTCAGCTGATAAGTATCCTCAACTTATCCATGTACAAACACCCCAAAGAGTATAATTTATTTAAAGATAGTTCAAACAGAAAATCATATTAAATAATTTTTTTGTGGTTTTCGCTTGTATGGAGTCAAAGTGTTTTAGAAAATGTATTAAGCTAATTCGAAAATATTCTAACAGGCAATGACGTTTTAAGTTAATTTATTCAATTTAAAATTATACAAGCAACTAGCCTATTTACAATCAGTTGTTTTATTTTCAATACTGTGTATGAAAAGATGATTGAAATGTAACGTATTTCATTGAAAACGTCCATGCATTTATTCGATTATAATCATGTTTTTGGCAATATTATTTTACAAATATACAATCAATCAATATGTTTAGTGAGGTCGTCCTCTTTTAAAGATTTTAAACAAAGTATACGAATATCTATTGCTATAACTATTTTTCCTCGTTCGTATCTTTTTACTATAATGTTACTAGGCGTTTTTTTTGTTTTGTTTTTTGTCTACGCCAATGTCATTTTAATTTGTTCTTGCCCTAGGGGGCATCACAAAACGCTTTTGTGAAGGCTGTCCAAACCCTTGTGCCTGCGTCGGGGATCGAACCCGCGACCTTGCGCTTTGCAAGCCGTGACTCTGCCCACTGAGCCACGGACGCAGGTATGTTATGTCAAATAAAATAGAAACACTACATTAAAGTGCAGAACAGTAAAATACAAACAATGCTCAGAGAAACAGGACATCCGCTTGATGCTCTACATATGCAAACAGAAAGGCATTACAGGAGCATATCGTTCTTCCTGTTATACATTATTTAACAGTATTTTTATTAAAATTGCTTTTACTGGAATGTGTTACGTGTTTTAGTAACCGTAGCAATCCCTGATAGTTGTGAAATGTTAATATGTAAATAAGAAATTTCATTCTTCACGTATTTTTAAACAGCTGTTAGTTTTATATATTTTTTTATTCGTACGTATTAAGAGTCAATATACTCTTATCTGTAAGAAGTAATCAAGATCATTCCGCTATTTATTTTTACTCTAAGTTTCGAAAATGTCAATTTGTCAATAATTAAGTGGTATTTTGAGAAAGAAAAGAATTTAAAATCTTAAACACGACCAAAAGTTTGTATTTATAAATTTCAAAGTTTTAATATAGTTTTTAGAATTGTTAGATTCAGGAGTTTTCCTAGTACCATAGAGGAGGCTTTTTAACTTTTACATCAGCATGAGCACTCATCTACTAGTTTGCACTGTTTGTGGGCCCTACTTTCCTGTTAAAGCTCAGTTTTATAACTGTAAGTCCACAATTGTTATCTTGAATTCATTCGTGGGTGAAAATCAAAGTGCATACGCAGTCATTTTAGGATAAATGTTAACAAAGCAAACAACGTGACTCATTTTTAATGTTTTTATGTTACCATCAACACTAAGAATAAGTTCTTTACTAAATCTAAAATATTTGATTTGATGCAATAGAACTCAAATTATTAAACTTCACAATCACCTACATTTAACACCCAGACTTAGTTTTGATTACGTTGACTTTTGGATTTCATTGCAATAGAACACATATCATTAAAATGTACGATAAAAATGCAGCTCGCAGGTGGTAAGAAAACACACATCGCTGGTTATCCAGAAATTGCAAAGGTTTGAGAATACGTTTCCGCAATATACAGTATGGGTTGTGAGAAATGAGACGACAGATTGCAATGTCTTCCAGCAAGAGAGTTGATTCAAGCGAGCAAATCTCTTCCCTACAGTCATCCGACACGGTGCAGAGTATGATGATTTATTGCTGCTGCAAAAGAGTCCTTCTAGTCATAAAAGTATGGTTATAACAAGACAAATGTACATCATATGAAGGATTGGGAAGAAGATTGACAAGTGCAGTATTTGGTTACTACTATACAACGGTTTTATCTAGTAGTGTGACAGGGACTCGTGGCGTGGTCCTGTAATCCAGCTTCATGGAGGTCAGGTTTTGAGGATGATATAGGTCTAGAGCGGCTCAGATTGTCTCAGTGATCCCGTCCGATGATACCCGCATCAACTCCCACCATCATGTAGACATATCAGACCATCACCTGCGTGGTTCGGAAGTCACGTTAAGCCGATGGTCCTTGTATTTCTATTGGTCATTGGGCTATTAATTAATGACCCATTCTCAGGAAGAGTCGGCCTTAGTTCGTAATAAGACTACACCTCATAACTCATTACTACCACTCATCACACTCATCCTTCACCAAATATTTGCCTAAAAACACCCTCATGAGAGTGGTCGGCATCTCAAATAGTGATATAGTGATAGTGATGTCAATGAAGATATAATATTAGTTATTGTAGTCTTATCATGTGTATGATTGAGTAGAAATAGTTTTGAGATAACAATGTTTATCAAGCTCTTGTAATATCTATCTTATTGCTAAATTTTTGTTTATGTTATAAAATCACCTAATGAGTTTTTCGCAATTAAATATTTATTAATTATTTTATGATATGGTTTTCACTTTAAAATTTATCAGTTAATTTTAGTCTGAAATTAGTCAATTATGTCTTAATAATTTTTATATTTTATGATTTTTTATTAAACTCTTTTTGTTGTAAAGTCTATGGACTATATGAGCCAATGGCTATAAAATAAATACATAAATAAATGTCGAGGTAAACAATTTGTTAAAAACGAAATTAATATATATCATTTTCGGGGAACACAAATTTAAGTGTGATGGAGTTCTATTAAATGAAATGAAATAATGAATTTATTTCCAACATTATACAACAATTTCAAAATAATGAACATATTTGAAATTTCTGTTGACCAAAATCCAGTAATAGGTCAACAGGGAGAAAAACATGTATATTACAAACAAAAATCAATTTGTCAGTCCATCATTTGAACGCCTCTGATATGCAGCAGCTCTCCACAACGCCTGCATACCTACTATAATAACTAAAACAAACTGTGAATGACTTTTACAACATATTTACATGTCTTGCCTTGGAATTTTTAAACTAGTATATTATTTATAAAAGAATATCTTTAATAGTTAATAACCAAGAGTACAATTCTTTACTAAAGGCTTTAATACCATGCAATTCTTTCAAAACATGTGGAATTTGGTTAAAATATTTTGGACCAATGTAAGAAAAGACTGCCTGTAAATCGACTTATTTACTTTAGGAGTTCTAAAAAAATGGTTTGTTTTTCTTCTTGTAGTATAATACAAGTTGCTTGTTCCTTGGTTACCACTTCTAACATAAAATAATCTTAAAACTTTATAAACAAACAGATGTTGAATCGGCAGTATTTTAAGTTGAACAAAAAGAGGAAATAAACTTTCTCTAATTCTTTTACGCAAAATTACTCGAATAATATGATTTTGAGATGTTCTTAGTTTATCAATTAAATATTTAAACGAATTTCCCCAGCAACTCAAACCAAATTGTATTTTTGATTGTACCAAAGCAAAATATAGGCTACGCATTAAAGCTTCGTCACAAATATGTCTTAAAAAGTAAAACTGTCTTACACTAAACTTAGTTTTTCTATGCAAATTGGAAATATGAACATCCCACTTCATTTTCTCGTCCATTATTAAACCGAGATATTTAAAACTTTGCACTTTTTCAATATTTTTACAATGACAACTCCCTGTACAGCCTGTTTCATGATAAAGTATTTGAATTGGAAAATCAAAGTTTTGGAATTAAAATTTACATATTTAGTTTTAGTAACATTGATTTCCATTTTATTTATTTCACACCATCTTCTAATAGCTTTTATATCCAACATTATGTTTTCATAAATAATATTCGTACTTTTGGAAGTAAAACAATGCAATGTCGTCAGCAAAAGCACTAACGTCACCATTCAAATTTTGAGTTAATAATCCATTTATGAAAATCAAAAATAGATTTGCCAGAGTACCGCGCCCTGAGGCACCCCGACGTGATGGGTAGTGGCACGACTGTCCCCGACACTCGCTGACTGCGGCCAGTCAAGTAGCTGCGGAACCAGCCCAGCGCCACACCCATCACACCGATCGCTTCTAACTTTTTCAACAAGATACCATGATCAACATAATCAAATGCTTCTTTGAAATCAATAAATAAACCAGTTACTTTATTGCCTGTATTTAAATTTTTAATATTTCGTCAGATACTTTTAGCAAGCGTCTTCCGTAGATTTGCCCTTGGTAAATCCGAATTTATTGGGACTAATAAAAGCTATCATATTGAGGTAATTTACAAGTCTAGTTTTGACACGTTTTTCCAAAATTTTTGAAAAGATGGATAGTAAGCTAATAGTTCTTAGATTATTTATTTTTAATGACTTTTCCTTCTTCTGTATCGGCACAACAACACTTATTTTAAGCTTTTCGGGAAAAATTCCAAAAACAAAACTAAGGTTGGCTATGTGAGTCAAAATTGGAACTATATGTTTCGATATACTTTTTATTAGAAAAACGTTAAAGTTATCGTATCCGGATGATTTTTATTTTTCAATTCATTTATAATTTTTTGAATTTCGTATTCTGAAGCCTTTAAAAAGAAGAATGAGTTTGGGAAATTATATACGTCATCAATCGCACTGTCATAGTTCCATCTTCGAGCTCTACCTGTTTAAATGATTTTTCTGTTACTTTACCCGTTAAATTATTGATTATTCGCCATTGCTGTGCAGTATCCCCGTTACAAGCTAGTAACTTATTTGAATAATACATATTTTTTGTCGTATCAATTTGTTTTTGTAATTCTGAACAAAAACGTTGAAAATAAGTCTTACGTACAATATCATATGGTCTTCTCTTGTGAATTCTATACAGTTTTTTCCTTTTTGTAATTTTATTTAATATGCTTGAAGTTATCCAGGGACTTATAATTTTTGCTTTGTCAATTTTACTATTCAGTTTTATTCGTTTTGAACAGCTATTTACAATGGAAGTAAGAATATCGTGAAATTTATCGTAAAAAATATTTACATCTTCTAACAAATAAAGTTCAGTCCAGTCTACTCTACTTAACTTTTCATTAATTAAATCAAAGTCTAAAAGATGTTTAGTATTTACTAAGTTTGAATCATCCAGGTCATCAGAATGTGTGTTGTCCTCATTTTTCTTAACTAATCCTAGCAAACAATGATCCGTTAGGTCTATATCAAATGTAGCGGCCTTGAACATGTTGACATTTCTACTTCGAATAAAAATATGATCTATACAAGATGTTACTCTTGTTGGTGTACTTATAAAAGATATAAATCCCAAGTTATTTAATAAGTCATGATAGTTCCGAGCGTGAGAGGAATTCAAATCTAATAAATTTATATTTACATCTCCAATGAGAATTACATTATTTTTTGTTACAGATAACACGTTTTCTAATTCTTCAATAAACTGTTTTCCGTGAAATTTTGTAATCTATACAAACACAAACAATTAAAAAAATATTGTTTACATTTTATTTCCATTAATAGGGCATCAGCTGTAAGCATATTTACATTTGTCTCTCGAGAACTGAGACTATTGCTTACGTAACATCCTATTCCTCCTGTCCTATAATTGTCATTACACTTCGAAAACCAGCTATATCCAGGTATTTTAAATAGATCAACTTCATCTGAACTCAAAATTTCTGACAGAATAATTAAATGTACGCTTTCTTTCACTTTTGAAAATTCAACAAGAAATCTATTAAAGTTTTTGCGCATACTTCTGATGTTTGTATACAGTAAATTAAGAATATTTTCGCTAACATCAGATTGAAAAAAACTACATTCTAAACGGTCAAATGTTGAATTTGTAAAATCGTCACTCATGTTTAGGATTGTATTAAACTAATTTCATTATTTACAATGGAAAAAATATAAATATACTTCTATCTATAATTGAGCAAAAACTAAAATATTTATCATACCCCAAAGCATAAGCAGAAGTTGTATGTAGATGTTCAAAAGCAATCTATGGTTTCGAAAGCAATATCTCTTGTTTGTTTTCAGCTTTTTCGTTTATAAAGAATTGTGTTATTTTTTACTTTTATTTATTTTGACTATTTTAAACTACTATGTTTTATTTTGAATGTCTTTAACTGTTTGCCTTTATACTACTATTGTATTTTATATCTTACTTACTCAAATATGTATATTTTTTAAGAATTGTGTTCTAGAATAGTTACTATTTTAAATGATAATTTTGGCTTGAAATTGTATAACACGTAAGAAACGGAACGGAACTTATCTACATTAACACTAACTTGCTGCTTATTTTCTTAACAGTATAAACTTAATATCTATATTAGTAGTGGAAAAGAAAGCCTTCTTCTCGTTGATTATAAATTTAAATTTTTGGTTCGTCTGTTTTAGTTGATTATGAACTAGAAATACGTAGTATTTTAATGTTTTATATTATTTTACTTAACCGTTACTTGTATGTTATTCAGTTTAACAACGTTCTGTGTAGTTCAACTAGTTGTTAACCTCTTATCTACTCTGAGAGGGTTCACAAGGGTTAGTAGATTAACTCAGCCTAATGTATTCAACTCGTTGTGGAAATGTATTCAGAGTTCGTCGTTATCCTTGATTTGAGGTAGTTTCTCTTAGTTAACCGAGTTTCTGTCCCGACTAAGGCTTTTAGTACTTGAATGAAATCGAGGATGCAAATAGTGGTCTTAAAATGTACTGAGCATGTTCTACAACCATTCATCCACTAAATTTTACATTGGTATGTTATATTATTGAATTAAATCATAACAATAGATTTTAAAAATAATATTTTGCTGTAAACACTCTCATTTGTATAAATTGAATCAGTACGGTAAGAACTCAAAACGGTTACAAAAAATACGTAAACTAACATCAGCTGATGTTTTCAAAACAAAAATTGTCAATAAATATTTTTTGATGGAAAATTATTAGACATAATTACACAATTAAAACATAAAAAACCTCAAACATGTACTGTCATAATACAAAAGTTATTTGTGTTGGCAAACGAAAACTAAATAAAATTATTCACAAAAACAAAAAACAATTAATATACTTAATGTTTGTTGTATTAAAATCTTGTTCTTCCGGTTCACATTTTGTCAAAACATCATCATAACTTGCTTTCGATAGTGTCGCGCCAATGAGAACAGTTGGTATCCCTGCCCCAATGGACGATTGGCAGCTTTGTGATCAATGGGAGGGTACACAGCAAGTATCTCAGTTTCAGCCAATCAGTGTCTATTAATGGTACTCCATTGCGAGACCGGAATACTTCAAACACATTATAATGATGTTTTTTTAAGCGGTGTGAACCGGAAGGACTAGATTGTAGTTGTGTCACCGGCCGCGAAAGCCTAAGAGTTAGGTTTACATAATGTTATATTGTTATTACTAATTTTATATAAAGCTGAACCATTATGAAGGAAATGTCCAAGTGGAGCGAAGAAAAATAAACTTAGAGCTGTCAAATGAACCTGTCTCAGGAATCCAATTTGAACACTTCTCAACACTTAGTTCTTTCATCTAACCCGCTTTGCTGTAACAAGTTGAAAATCCGACGAACATTGTCCTGTCTTCCAAAAGAAATTGAAAATGAACATATTAATCGTTCAGAAACATAAGTACAAAAGTAACATTTACACTTTTAATACAGTGAATGTTGTTTACACTATCTGCAGTTGTATTATTATAATAAGTACATATTAAAATGTCCAACTTAATAGTTATGTCAGTTGATATAACTATGGATAACTTGCTTTTTCTATCAACAACCAACTCATAATTATAATGTCATGTTCAATATTGGAAAATAGACGTTTAGTAATATAAATATATAACAGAAAACACCCTTGGTAAATTATTTTTCTATATACAAATTATTGTTTACCAACAGGGTTTTCTGTTATATATTTATATTACTTTATCATGAAGAAATATTCAGAATTTTGTTTGCAAAAATACCAGGTAGATATTGTGACATTAATGATTTCTATTACTATAATAACAATAATGATTTCCAGTTGCCACCTGCGATTCGAGTAATCTTGTTTAGGTCATGTTATTTAAAAGCTCAGATTTTGTAAAAGTAGTTCATCACCTTTAGCTATTGCATATACCGTATAATATACCTATATACAATGTCATGTACCGTATAAACCATCTCTATAAAATAAATTAAACATAAAATAATTAACTAACCAAGGCTTCCGGTATGGACCGCGTCAATTGGCTAATTCTAACTTCTACAGCTCCAATTTATTAGAATTTTGTCAAAAGCAGAAACTTAAATAAATAGTAAACCCGTTTTATTACTTAGAATAATAAGCCTCTATATTTTAGATTCAATCTCATAATCTATAAAAATCTTGGATCTCAAATCCAAATAGTTGATCATGTGTAGTAATGAAGACGAATTTTCCAATAAAACCACAAACATATAATTTAACTACATTTCGATTCAAAATTTTCACCTCTTAACATTTTCATCTCCACTGTTTCTTGATTTTTATGTAGGCTACGTGCTGTTATTAAAACTATATACCCTTCCTGGAAGTATAACAAGCAACAAATACTATTAAAATCCTTATCTCTAGTTCAAACAAAACCAAACCGTACAATGAAGAAATTAGTAATGGAAAAATAAACTTAATGTTTACTGATAACAAATATGTGGCTTCATAGTGGTTAACAATGTTTGGATAAGATGCGGCTACCACACAGTACGGTAGCTGATTATAACGCTTCCGATGTATAGAAAGCTGATTGTGTTTGGATTATAACAAAGTTATTAAATATATTACGTTAACACAATTTTCAGATTAAATTTAAGAACCCACAAAATGTATACGTAAAATGAAATATGAAACTAGCATTTTACGAATATGGAATTGAGAAGAAAATAGTACAATGAATTCAAGCGATTTTTTGAAGGTTCTTTTTTGTTTAAAACTATATGCAGTTTACTTAATAATAATTTCTTACAATTTAAACCAACAAGTTCAGCGGTTTCGATATTAACCAAGCTGTGTCCTCTACAAGATAATAATAGTAATAATAATTTATTAGGTCAGTGTACAATGTGAATTGAGTTGACTTTGATGAAATGGAGATGATACATATTGGTGAAATGATATAATCTTTACGTTTCTCATTACATGTTCAAATAACGACCTGTAAATTTTAGTCAGTACGGGTCGATTAAAGATAAAAGAGCAGATTTCAAATACGAATTTGACATGAAACTATTAGTTTTATAAACAAATATTTATTTTATATCTTTGGATGGAAAAGAAGGAAGGTTCACTATTTCATCAGCTGATTTAGGTTGCTTACTTTAACTACACGCACGTACTTAGAAAATGACGTATCATCAAAAAATGTTTCTGTATTGTGGAGACTGGGACTCGTGACGTGGTCCTGTAATCCAGCTTCATGGAGGTCAGGTTTGAGGATGATATAGGTCTAAAGCGGCTCAGATAGTCTCAGTGATCATCTGACGATACCCGCATGAACTACCACCATCGTTTAGACATATCAGACCATCACCTGCGTGGTTCGGAAGTCACGTTAAGCCTTATAGGTCCTTATATTTTCATTGTTCATTAGGCTATTAATAAATTACCCATTCTAAGGAAGCGTCGGCCTTAGTTTGTAACAAGACTATACATCATAACTCATTACTACCACTCATCACGCTCATCCTTCACTACATATTTGCCTTAAAATGTAGTTAGCAATTACAACAGAGTATAAACTCAATTCTAATGAATACCAAAGACTATATATGTAAAGAGTTACACAAAACTTGGTGTATATGCAAGGAGGTGTTGAGTTTTATGTAAAATGCGTGGTTAAAACACCACTCAAGAAAACTTCGTTACAAGAAAGTATAGGCGTTAACATTATGTAAAGGAATTCTCCGTTTACCGTGATGCATAATATCTCCGAATTATAAGACTTAGGCCTTTTACTGCAAAATACTGTTTAAGGCGTAGATAATTATACAATATAAGAGTCTTGACAGCTTTACTGTTTTAACATACATTTCATGTATTGTCAAACTGCCACTCCAAAATGAGGTTGAAGCTTAAGTTTTGGAGTTGGTAAAAAATTTCTTCAAATTTTATCGACGTCAACAGTTTTATTTTTTGAATGATCTCATTTCATTAAATATACTTTTGTAGGCTTTTGAACCCCTTTTCAATTGACTTTTTCTACCCAACCAGGTACCTAAAATGGGCTTTTGAACGCAAAACTGCTTCTACAAGTGTAGGGAAACAGTTGCAAACGCAGTTTTTCTTGATGTACCGGGAATTAAAATTAGTTCATTAGATGCCAAATTATGGCTGTACGAAGGATAGTCATAGAGATTCAATGTTTTACCTGTCAAAACTGTACTTGCTTCAATTGGTCTGTGGCAGCTCGCACTGTCATAAGGAAAGGATGATGCGTCTATTCTTCGACTTTTCTCAAAGTTTCACAAAGACGTTCATTAAACAAATAGAACCATTCCAAATTGAATGTACCATGGTTCTAATACCACGGACATCTAAAGTGACTGTAATCCCGAAGAAACAGGCAACCATTTCGGGCAATGCCTTATGCGAACAACTTTTGGTCGGATTTGACTTGTTTTGAAAGGCCAATACGTTGATTGCTGTTTTGTTTCAGGATAATAATATGATTATATCCATGCTTCATCATCTGTGCAGTAAAATTATAAACTGTTTTGATGCACCTTGTTGAATTTCCAACACCCTTCTTGCATCATTCAACACGAGCTTTTCACCACTGTTATATCACGCAAAATCCAGCATGAACAAACCTTTTCACATGCAAATGTCCATCAAAATCTTACCATACTTATGGCACTAATGCCCTGGATGCCCCAATCCATGATATGTCATATGACAATCAATGCCAATGCACAGCTTCAAAGCCTTGGAATAACAAACTGATAAGGACCTTCAAGTTTGTCCTGGAGTTTTATCATCGAATCATCAATTTGAATTGTTACAAACCCGGTTCAACCAAGCTGTAGAAGGCGCTTCATCATTAAATAAAGAAATTAGGTTCATAAGTGCGCTTTGTCGTATCAGGCCACGTCAAAGGTGACGAAACATTTTTCAGAAATTTCCACGAGTTCATGTTATGCAAACATCAAATTTTTCAACCTAATATCAAAACCACTTTAAAACAATGAAATAAGATTTTTATTGAGGTTGCGTTTAAAAGTAGCCAATTTTCATAAAATATTGGTGTCTAGCACCAATTAGTCATACCAAAGGCCAGAAACATAAATAGCAGCCCTCGTACAACTTAAACAAAAGCTTAAGATAATTTGGGACGGTGAAATATTTCTTCAAAATATCATTATCGACGTCAACAGGTAATTTTGAATGATGAAACTAATTTCATTCATTGACATTTTCTGCATTTCCTCTGTGTTGCCCTTTTACTTTTGAATGTCTATAGGTACAGTTAAGAGTAAACATTTTTCTTAGAATATTGAAAATATATCGAGGTGTAACTGCTTATGTTTAAATACAATAATTCTAAAGTATTATTGTTCCTGAGGTGTAAAATTTCAGATATGTAACTATAGTAAAATAGCTTTTCTTGTCTACTAGTAGCATTTAAATTTGTTCTTATCAAAGGGGTTTGTGGGCATCACAAAACGCTTTTTAGAAAGGTCCAAACATTGTTGCCTGCACCGGGAATCGAACCCTCGACCTTCGATTTGCCTCTGCAGGCTACATTACGCAGGCAAGACTCTTTTATTTTTAAATCAATTAATAGCAGAAAGAAAGCTGACGTTTTCTCTCTTATTTAAATTACATTATTGGGTTTAAATCACAATTTCTTTATTAAAAATACAAACTTTTTTGATTGTTGAATCATTTAATCCAATTAGGTTAATCAATACAAAACCATATATACACTCGGCCTGCATTGTTATTAAACTATGTTAAGATACTACTAGAGTCAACTTGCTAGAAATTTAACATCATGATATCAACCTACTATATTTAATATTACAGGGTGTCACAAAAATGTGTGGCACTATGCAGAACCGGATTCCATACAGTAATAAGAAAAATTCCGAATGGCGAATAACATTCTTTCGCTAGTTTTAATACGTAATCTACCATTTTGTACATTTTGTAAATAATGAATAATTCAAAACCCTTTGAGATATTTTTGTGAAACTAGAATTTATAAACCTTAGTTGTGTTCCTTTGATATTTGCTAAAAGTATTTTATCTAACTTATCAAATTTCAAATGGCAACCATTTAAATTCCAATGTAATCAGTAGGATTTGATCATCTATATATATATAATAGGTGGCTGGGGTAAAACCAATGTTTATTCCTACGTATTTAATTAGGCTATGAATATTTTGTTTTAGGCTACTTCCTAGAAAAGACCTTCTAAATGCAATACGTTAGTCCAACACTAGTCACGGGTATAAAAGTGATTTTATACTTCAGCAAAATATAAGGCGTTACTTGGGAACAGGAGAGAAGAGCCAGAAGAGCTGCTTCGACAAGAATATCTACCAGGAGATTAGTTGCTATTATCAGACGACAGCATATATTCAGAAATATCCAAGAATGTCGTCAGCAAAATATGTTAACAATCTTCAAACTTTAATGTCAAGTTGTTAATAAATGTAAATAAAATTTAACTATGTAACATATTTTTAAATATATGAGTTATTTGGAATAAAGACAATTTTAAAATACTATTGTTTTAGGTACAAATTTTGTTCCTGGCGACAGATTCAACCCATTACTACTTCTAGGCCTAGAATAGTACATGACACAAAGACATTCTGCTTTGCCTTTCGCCACTAAAGTTGAGAATCTAGTGATTTCCATTGCACCGGTTTTGTATTTATGTTCACAGTTTTAATGCTGGAAGTAAAATTCATTTGTTCTTAAATCAATGTATTGTATTTACATCCTATATGAAAACGGTCTTATGGTTGTCCAGTTATAACTTCTGAACTAAAGCTAAGCAAATTGCACAGGTACGACAAAGGATGAAGGATATACATTTTAATAATTTACCTTATATTTTAGTGTCTAAACCATTTAAAACCCAACTTTTGGCTATTTTATCAAAAACAAATTTACTAATATTTATAATTTAAGAACAAAAAACAACATTAAAAAGCCAACTCACAATTCCAACTTTTATACTGAAAATACAATTTACGCGTTGTCTAAATTGTATAATAAACTTCCAGACAACTTGGAGCAAGAGGTGTCATCCATTTTCCGGATCAAAATTAAAAAGTGTCTCTTGAAGAAGGCCTTCTACTCCGTGCACGACTACGCATGATGGAAGAAATATGTGAAGAATAGCGTTGTTTTCCTGGGTCTTTTGGTTGTTTTTGGTTTATTGTTCTTTGTTATATGTTTGTTTGTATTCCTATGCTATGGATTAAATCTTTCTTTCTTTCTTACACTGCTTCCATATAAACTCGATAGTGAAAACTAAATTACAGAGTGGTTGAAAAGTAATACACCTTGCTTAAGCTGTTTCATTTGTTGTGATATTTGCGTTCTGGGTATTGATTTCTAGTTTATGGGTTCACGCTAAACAGTTTATGGCTTTATTTGGGGTTTTATATTTTATACAGTGTGGTTTGGAACCCCTTTTGTTGTTATCGAGGAGCTCTACCGATATTGAAGGAAAAGCCCTGTCTACTTGACCAGGAAAATGTGCATTGTAATATAGTTGTGGTTTTAAGATTGAAACATATAGTTGTATAAAAACGCTGGCTATTTAAAATAACTTTAACAGGAAGTGGTTTCAGGCATTTAGGATTTTTTCTACTTAAATTAATTACATTTCCGATTGATAGTCAACAAAGAATATTGTAGTAACGTGTAACTTGTAATATTACACTTGAAACTACCAATGTAGTTTAAATAATGACGATGTTGAATTTTATTTTATTTTTCTCACGTCAATAATAATCACCTTCAACATTCAAACGTGAATTACCTTTTTTTTCCTGAAATTCAATATAATTTCAATAATATAAAAATTGTTTGAAAAAGCAAGAATGATTACCAAAATGTTTTAGGACAAACAACTGAAATGTAGAAAAGTACGAGTAAGTGTAAAGTCATACTGACGAACTTATGCTGGTAGTCGGAAACATTTGTACGTACCTTTAGTTATACCCGCATCAACTCCCACCATCGTAAAGACGTATCAGACCATGCGACCAGACGTATCACCTGCGTGGTTCGGAAGTCACGTTAAGCCATGGTCATTGGGCTATTATATACCATTCTAAGGAAGAGTCGGCCTTTTTGTCACAGACTTACACCTCATAACTCATTACAACCACTCATCAAAATCATCCTTCACATATTTGCCTAAAATACCCACATGAGAGTGGTTGGCATCTCAAATAGTGATTTAGTGATTTACAAATTAAAATCATAAATGTGTGTAAAATGTATTAGTTAAAAAAATATATAAAGCTTTGACTAAGTCCAAATAAAAGAACCAGTTGCCCCAAATAAAACTAACAAATTAATAACAAACAAACATTTATTGTCAGTGTACAATTAATTGTGTTGACATAATGCTAATACTAAAGTTACAAAGATTTAGAAATGATAACATGGTTGAGTAGGCCAAATAGTCCAAAGTACATTGGTAATTGTAAAATAAATTCTAAACCTATTTGAAACTATACATAAATTATGCTTTTATTATTTTATAATTGGTTTAATCATCCATAAATTCATACACTATAAAATGAATTGTTTTAAAAGATAGTGTTTTAGTTTGCTTTGAAGGAATTAAAATTTGTCTCTGACATACTAGATTTATATTATGTTATATTGTTTTTATATTATGTATCAAACAACACATAATATTGTAACACTGAAATTGCACAAAGATGTGCTGAAAGGTTATTTTCAAAGTATTGCTGAGTTTATGTGAAGGTATACACTTTACAGTTGAAGTAAACCGCATTAGACTAAATGTGAAAACATTAACATAATACTCGTGGAACTTCGACAGCGCAGTTCTCGTGTGAAATATTACAACAGATTATTTTCCTGTGGGTCGAAAATAAATGTGTTGTAATCGAATAAATAGAATATTCTGATAACGCACATCTCATGGAACATAGTTTAGTTCTTTGAGAGATCTGTTAAATTGTTTTATAGTTCAATCGCACCCTGAAATATAAGTTTTCATTATATTTTAAATTTGATACAAACTGTATACCTTCATAAAGCACTACGTAAGTCGAACCTCTTTATGAGTTGTAACTGGCTATGCATGCATGTTAAATGTCGTTTCTGAACACCAGAAGATGACTTATGTATTGATTTTGATTTCGGTGAATACTTGATGAAAAGTAAATGGAATTAATAAATGAACATTTTTAAATTGTTTCAATTTTAATTTCCAAAGTTAGATTTCATAATAATGCGTCTTCAGATTAATAACAAACAGCAAACTCATCTGTATAATTATGTTAACTTGAATGTCAAAAATAAAACATGTGTACACATAAATTAAATTAAATTTTGATATAATATTATATGAAATAAATAGTCACACTTAAACACTTTGAGGTCCTAACTTTTTTGTTCGATGATCTTTCACTATTGGTAAAATATATAACTAAAATTTAGAGTAGTATGAGATATGCAATTATTTTTAAACACACTTATTCAACGACTTTCAATTTGGTTTCTTTTAGTCTAAAAGGTTCTTTGAAAATAATGTTGATATTCAAATTTGATTGAGTGGGTTTCAGACAGAGCATGTTCAACTAATTTAGATTTTCAAGTTTTCATTTTATAATATTGTACATACATATATATGTATGTATATGAATCTTAATTGTATAAACTTGTAAATAGCTAATTTATTTACTAAATAAATTTGAAGACAAAAACATTTGGACCGAACCGGTTTGAACCCAGATTTGTCCCGCTTATAGCGGTATGCTAAACCACTACACCATAGCCCAACTATTTCTGTTCAAATAAGTAATTAAATCTGAATGTTTATCCGAAACATGTGACTGTCAAATAGTGACTTTAAATCAATAAGCTGGAAATATTACAAACAAAATTTAAATACTGTGTCAAATGACTTATTTTAGATCTTAATTGTATAAACGCTAAATAGCTAATTTATTACTAAATAAATTTGAAGACAAAAATATGTGTTGTACAAAATAAAAATATATGTAATATATACATATATTTTGCATTTATGTATATAAATAAATACATAAACATATTATAAACAAAATATTATTTTAATACTATAAGGTCAGAATTATAAATATATACATATATTTTTTACCATGTATATGATATATATATAAGTATTCTTAGTTAAAAAGTCATTATTTAACTAGTGTGTTGTATTTCACAATATTTTAATTTTTTCAAAACACTTTGGAACATACACACATTAGAAAAAACTTAAAAAATTATAAAAAATATGTACAATTAGAATAGAACAAGACATTTTGACAAAATAAATATTTACAAAACCAGGTGGTACTTTCATCTAAGATTTTAACCATTTAGTTTTCTTTGTTTTAGCAAGTTGATGGCTAGTTCATTTTCTTTAACATATATCTGTTAGTGTTCTCATTCTCAGTAAAGTTTCACTTGCTTTACCCCCCTGCAGTTCAAAAACAGTCTTGAAACTTGTCAACGTTGTGGAAATTGTGTAGGGCCACAGGTTTGTTCCTTTGTGAAAACACTGAACCGATGACTCAGTCATGCGCACCTTAAATGGTTAGAAGTTTGACCTACATATTGCTTTCACAGAGTTTACATGTTAGTGATACTACATCTTTGCTGTTGCAGTCGATACTTTTATAGGATATTGCTTACTAGTATGGCTGCTCTTAAAACTTGTAGACGGGTTCATCATACAACAGGTTCCGCACCGCGTTTTGCATGGATTGCTCCCTGAGATTTTAATAATTTTGATCTGACGAAGGTAGTTAGGCTTTTCTAACAAGTTTTTTAGATTTTTTGGCTTTGAAAATAACTCTTGGAGTCTTGAAACATTCCGCTTGTTTCTTCAAAGTTTAAAGGATAGGATACGTTTTAATAATATTGTTTAACTTATGCAAACCAGGGTAAAACTTGTTATGAATTTAGCCTCTTTGATATACTGGTTTTTTTGTCTTCTTGAAGTTCTGTTGTACGTTCTCTGGAAAGGGCACTTTTCAGCTTATTTGATAACTTTTGTAGTCTGAGTAATTACTACATAAGGCTTTAGCTCTAACGTCTAAGCTTTTTGGTATAGCCTTCTTGACATAGAGGGGATGACAACTGTCAAAATGTAAATACTGCATCGTGTTGGTCGACTTTAAATGTATTTTGGTCCTAAGAAACCCAAATTCCAAAAATACTGTCACATCAAGAAAATTTACCTCTAAGTTAGAACAGTTCCAAGAAAATCTTAAAGACGAATGATTATTCAGGTCATCCAAAAACGTTGTAAAGATTCATTACCATGTTCCCAGACAAAAAAAATATCATCAATATATCTGAACCATACTGTTGGTTGTAAGTTTGAGATTCTAAAACCTTCGAAAACTCCCATGAATAAGTTTCGAAAGCCATCCGTGTTCCATGGCAGTTCTTTGTTTCAGCAAGTAAAATTGTTTTGGAACCTAAAGCATTCTTTTTGTCAAAACAAATTCTGCCAATGAAACTAGGGAATTCTGTCGATGGTGCTTCATCGTTTGGTCTTAGTCTAGGTGTCTCATAGCATCAATACCTTTGTCATGACCTATTAGTATATAAAGATTCTACGTCAGCCGTAACTAAAATTATTGTCTCCAAAGGTTGTTGCACTGCCCTTAGTTTTTCAATAAAATGATATGTGTCACGAATATATGTTGAAAGTGATCTTTTACCAAAGGTTGTAGGTTTTCATCAACTAGAGCCGATATTTTTTCCGTAGGACCACATCCCGAAACAATTGGTCTTCCGGTAGTATTTTCAGAATCTTCGGTAAAATGAAGAAGACCGGAGTCTGGTGAGGAAGAGTCAACATTTAACTTTTTCATTCAAATTTTAGAAGTAGCTTTTCCCTTAACAAATCTGTACTCCTATTGAACTTGTGTGTAGGATCCTTTTTTTAATAACTCATAAACATTCAATTATCTAGTTGCCCTTTGCTTCGTTGATATAATAATCCACAAAGTTTAAAACTACAATTTTGTCCCCTTTGTCTGCTGCAAGATCATTATTTCTTTATTATTTTGTAATGATTTCAAACCATCAAACTCTTTCTTTGACAAATTTTTCTTTGATTGATTTAGACTCATCTGAAAATTAGACTTGAAACGTTGGCTATCAGTACCGAAATGAACTGCTCGATAGGATGATCAGCTGAGAGTGGCTCTGATCTCTGCTGAAGGTTCTCTGAACTGATAAGACAATTACGTGCTGACACTGATCATTTGTTGAGTTGGGGTTGATATCAGCTTGGTCTCTTTAGACTTTAAGTAATTAATTCTAATATTTCTAGCAAATGTAAGTATATCTTCTATTTGTTAAACCTAGGTGTAGGACTAAATGTTAAACCTTTTGAGAGCACTTTTGTTTCCCATTCATTTAAATTGTATGTGGACAGGTTTTCAATATTATTAAATGTAGATATATCACCAATCGTTGCTATGCTGTTTTGGTTTCAAAATCATTAAAATGAGCTTTTTCTTAGACTTATGCTTTTGTTCTTTGGGTCGGACGACTTTACTAGTGGTAGCTGTTTCCGGTACATCAGAATTGTCCAATTTCGTTACATTTACTTCTTCAATTGTAACTGCGTGGCCGTTGGTGCTAAATTGTGTTTGTCTTTGCCTCAAATAATTAACCTCATGATTGTTTACCTGTTCGTTACACACTCCAACTTCATAAACGTTCCTGGAAATTCCTATAGAAGGATTTGCTGAAGATCTGGATACAAGTTCACTGCTACTTGTTTGGTTGACAGGGAACTGCATGATATTCTCGGTATTAGATGAACTATCCTGATTAAAAGTTGGCCCAGAATTAGACTTATATACTAAGTTAGAAAGCTTTCTTTGCAAAGATTTAAATTTCCTTTCCATAAAACTATTAGCTTTTGTAAAAGCAGTTATTGCCGTATGGCAACTTTCTGTATAATAGAAAACCTATATTATTGTTATGCTGATTAGCAAGTTCCCTGTAAGAGTTTAACACTAAATGGGACAAGTCAAAACTAGTTCTTCCTGCTAAAATTCTCACCTCATTGAGTATAGAAGGGGGCATTCCCGAAAGGGGAAATTTTGGTTGAAGGCCTTTTGGCGTCACATTATTATTCATACATGAATCTAAGAACCAAATATTACACTTTAGTACAATATAGAATATTACACTATTAATATTTATATAAATCACATCGAACGAACACCTCGACCTCAAAACTTTTGACTAATAGTTTATTTCATAATATTATAATTCAAATTTAGAAATTATATTTGTATATATATATATATATATATATATAGATCTAATTTGTATAAATGCTAAAGAGCTACTTATTACTATATATATTTATATATTATTTAGTGGCATATATATATATACACATGTGTGTAGAAAATAATTAAACACAAGGTCCTGTATAAAACATTTTTTAATCAACACGACCGGTTTCGGAAAGTTTACTCCATCATTCAGGTGTGTTATGAATAGTTTTCAACATTATTTAAATTAAAACCAAAACAGATCAAAATTACAATCAAATCATGTGTTACTGCTTTTAAAATATTTTAAAATATAAACTAAACTACTATATGAGTTATATTTTTTTATTTTGCAATATGTTCCGAAGATTAGGTTTTGCATTGAAATGCGGTTGTTTTAACAACCCATCTTCGTCTTGCTCTGTATTTAGGTAGATGTGAAACATAATATGTAATATATATATAGGTTATATGTTCTTTGATTCGTGTTTTAACTGGCCTAAAAAGTCTGTCCAAAGCATGATTTGTCACATTCACAGTCAATTTTATACACAGAATCTTTAGTTTTGGATTAGGGTTTTGGATTTAATTTTGTCAACCCTCTAAGTTAGAAGCTATATATTTATATAAATCATTATCTAACGAACACCCGGACAAAAAACTTTTGACTAATAGTTTATTTCATAAATATTATATCTAAATTTAGAAATTTATATTTTTCTGGTGTACACATGTTTTATTTTGATATTCATGTTAATATAATTATACAGATGATTTTGCGTTTGTTATTAAACTGAAAATGCCTTATCTGGCGAAAGCTAGTTTTAAAATTAAAATTGTGAAAAGTTTTAAAAATTTTCATTTATTATGTGATGCTGTTTGTTTATATACCAATGAAATATTTACAAGATACAACTATGACATCTAAGAAATAGTTTATACACAGTTCATCAATGAGTATTGTAACGTACAAACCTATACCTACCAGATATGTAAACTTCATGTCTTCAGCGTAACATTTGCTCCGTGATCAGAGTGTAACACACGGATGATAACGTCATTAGCCGATACAAGATGTAGCAACATTGTTACACTGCTCTGTCTGGTGTATGTTTAACTTTGCCATTATTGTAACGTACAAACCTATCTACGTGACATGTAAACTTCATGTCATCAGCGTAACATTTGCTCCGTGATCAGAGTAACACGGATATAACGTCATTAGCCGATACAGATGCAGCAACATTGTTACACTGCTCTGTCTGTGTATGTTTCCATTTAACTACAATTATTGTAACGTACAAACCTATCACGTGACATGCAACTTCATGTCATCAGCGTAACATTTGCTCCGTGATCAGAGTAACACACGGATGATAACGTCATTA